>OX451741.1:994008525-994572297 GCA_948472305.1 Vicia faba
ATCTATCCCTTCGAACGTCCCTTTAAACTCCAACGACGATGCTACCTATTCCTTAATAATGGGATAGCGCTGTCTAAAGGAAAATGAACCGTCCTTTTCGAGTAGGTAGATTAAACTTTTAAGTACTTGCTCAAACAAACAAAACTTTTCACACCAACACTTTCCCAAACAAAGTTTTCAAAAACAACTCCTTAACACTCTTGAGGACAAAAACAAGGGTTAAAACGAAGTAAAACAAACCTTTTCAAAACAAGCACACACAAGCTATTTTAGAAATGAGAAAGTACTTAAGATCCCATGGAAAACTATGGATAGAAAGGGTGCTAACACCTTCCCTTTCTATAATCTACCCCCCATACTCAAAAACATCTCGAAAATGGTTTTTTTGTTCTTTTTCCTTTTCCTGATTGGATAAAATAAAAGTCGGTGGTGACTCTTGCTTACCGCAACATTTTGCGAACTAAAAAACGCAAAACGCAAACCAGTATTAACAGTCGGTTCTGCCACCGTATCACAGAACCGGCGACTCTGCTGGGAACTAAATAAGTGGGGTATACCTTAAGATCTAGGTCATTTCAAATTGCTTTCGTGTTTGTTTGCTTTATTCTTAAAGGTTTATTGCTTGGGTTACTATAGATCCTACACCCGGATCTGGGGGAACTTTTTTAGGTAAACAGCAATAGATCATGGAGACTGTACGGTGTAAACCGATATGGTTTAAGTGATGGTTGTGTTGGTGTGGCACTTTGGTTGGTACCGGTATCCTTCGTGGGGAAACGAGGAGAATACGGGGAAGCCGTGTGGTGTCGTGAAGCACTAACGGACCTTAGAACCTTAGTTGAACAAACTTGGCCATTAGAAAGTAGTTAGATAGCCGGCCTCGGTATAGAGCTGAGGATTGGTTGATACTCAATGCTACACTCATTGAGATCAGACTTTCGGGATATTTCGGCTGCAAGAAAAGATTGCTTGAGCTGAGACAATGTCCAATAAAGGATGGTCAGTGATATTGAGATCCCTTAGAACCTAGTTACTTTTTAAGACAGGTTTGAAACCAACTAAACTTCAAGAGGGTATGGCCTTTAACCTCATGCAAGCCTTAAACCTAAGAGCTTGGTGTGATTTGTATGTGTTTACTATACATGTGGTTTATCATGACATCATACATCATAACATAGCATCCATTCTTATTGCACTAACCATTTCAAAGACCAAGGGAATTTATCTTTGTCCTGTTTTGCAGATCATGGCTTCCGTTCATAGAAACACTATCCGAATCAGCTTTGTGAAGATACCTTCCCAACTCAAAGAGTTAGTATCAAGGGTTTCCGAAACTTCTGCGTTCACTAAGAGACATGGTCGACTTCTCAACCTGGTTACTTCAAACTTTGATGAAAAGATGATGAGTGTACTCTTTCAGTTCTTTGATCCAAAGCACCACTGCTTCACCTTTCCAGACTATCAGTTGGTGCCTACCATGGAAGAGATCTCGCAGATGTTGGATATACCTATTCTTGAACAGTTTCCTTTCATAGGTCTGGAATAAATTCCTAAGCCATAAGTCATTTCCTGAGCCTTTCATCTGAAACAGGTCGACGTGGTATCCAATTGGGAAACAAGAAGCGGAGTCAAGGGTTTTCTAGCCAAGTTTCTGATAGACAAGGCCCAACTGTTTTGGGATGATATAGATTTTCAGGCTTTCGAGGAGGTCTTGACTCTTCTAATCTATGGGTTAGTTCAATTCCCTAATCCAGACTCATTCATAGATGTGAATGCTATCAAGATCTTCCTCTCTCGCAACCTTGTGCCTACCTTACTCGAAGATATTTTACACACTCTCCATAATCGTACCATGAATAGAAGAGGGGTTCTTATGTGTTACATGCCAGTGCTGTCGAGGTGGTTTATTTCTCACCTCCCTAAGTCCATACTGAAGAATGAAGAAGGTTTGGGTTGTTCACAAAGGATAATGTCACTCGCTCACATGGATATTCTCTGGTGTTCCCAATCTATGGAAAACATTGCTATTATTGACCGCTGTGGGGAGTACCCTAATGTCCCGTTACTTGGCATCAGAGGGTGCATAACCTACAATCCTTGTTTAGCTCTGCGACAATTTGGTTACGCTCGAAGAGATGGTCCCCACGAGTTACTTATTGAGGGTATTGTATTCAATTATGAGGATGATGTTCTCGAGTATCGTCGGAGGTTCATACGAGCTTGGGGCATGGTAAACCGATCTGGCGCCAAGGCTTTGGGGACAAAGGCTTCTATCCCTATGGAACCTTACCTCCAATGGGTACGAGCTCGCGCCCAGAAGATTATGATGCCCTATGTGGCCGTTTTACCAGTGATTGTGGAACCCACTATTGAAGGGGGTATTCCTTACATGGTTCTCTATCCTTATATGCCCACTGATCTTGGAGAATTACAGAGGTCTTGGATTCAGTTGAAGAAGGAGCAGGATAATTATAGGGATCACCTCTATGCTCAGGAGAGGAAGGTTTTAAAGCTCACAAAGCAGCTCCATGAGGAAAAAATACTCAATGTCTATCTCGGCACGAAGAGGAAGCATCCATGGGAATTTTAATTTCTTTTATAGTTTTATATTTGTTTTAATTGTAACGCCTAAAAGGCATTTGAACTTTGGATTCAGCTAATAAAATTTTTGTTTTATTTTAGTTCGTCAATTTAAATTTCCCAAAGTCTTTGAAATCATTGCATGCGCATCCCATTCATAACATTGCATGTACATGTACCATTACAAGTTTCTTATCTTCTTCGTTGTTTATTTCAGCAGAAATGTCTTCCGAACAAAGCATCAAGGACCTTCAGGCGCAAAACGCCCAGTTCCAACAAATGTTCATAAGTCTAGCAAAAGGGAAAGAGGATCTGAAAGCCCTCATCCTGAAAGAGAAAAAGAAGAAGAAGAAGGTTGCCGATATTCTGAATATGGGCAGAAGGTTTGGAGAGCGGTTGAAGCGACAAGTCGATCTAACCTCTTCATCCAAGGAATGGGAGAATCAAGAAGAAGAGACAAGGGAGAAGGATCCCAGTCCTGCAGTTTTTAACAATGATACCGACTACAATGATGAGCAGTATCCTCCTGCTGAGGATAAATACAAGCAGTTGGAAGATCGTTTGAGTGCCATGGAGGTTCAGAGGATCCCCATTCTGGATTTCAAAGAATTGGGATTGGTGTCGAGAGTGGTCATCCCGCAGAAGTTCAAAGCTCCAGTTTTTGCTAAGTATGATGGGGTGTCCTGCCCAAAACTCCATCTCCACTCTTATGTCAGAAAGATCCATCCTCACACCGCTGATAGAAATTTGTGGGTTCATTTCTTTCAAGATAGTCTGTCAGAGACTCAACTTGAATGGTTCTACCAGATGGAGGGAGCCAATGCCCGAAATTGGGAAGATCTGGCTGCTACGTTCTACAAGCAATATCAATACAACGCCTACCTTGCTCCTACTCGTACTTAACTCTAGATTATGTCCATGGGTGCAAGTGAAGGCTTTAAAGACTATGCACAGAAATGGAGAGACTTGGCTGGAAGAGTTCAACCCCCGTTGTCCGATAGGGAGTTAGTTGATATGTTTCTGGGGAAGCTATCTGGTCCATTATTTAATCATTTGATTGGCAGCTCGTCAGCTGGTTTCACCGAGCTGATTCTAATAGGAGAAAGAGTAGAAGCTGGGATTCGGAGCGACAAGATACAGAAGGATGCCTCTTCGAGTTCACTAAAGAAGCCTTTTTACTGGTAAGAAGGAAGCCAGTGCCATCTATAGCCCGAGGGGCCAAAATAGGGCTGAACATCGTCAGAAAGTAAATGCCGTAATGATACCTAGACATGCAGTTGATCCACAATGCAACAATCAACAAAGGGTGGAAAGACAACAATGGTAGTTTACTCGAATCAATATGACATTGGCCAAAGTTCTACCTCATCTGCTGAGATCCAACTTGGCAACCTTGAAAGAGGCTCCCAAGAATCCAAATACCACATCTCCCCGATATAATCCAAATGCCCGGTGTGCCTATCATTCTGAGAGTCTTGGCCACGATACCAATGACTGCTGGGCTCTAAGAAATAAGGTACAAGATCTTATTGAAGCCAAGGAAATTAAGTTTGATGCTCTGGAGAAACCCAATATCATAACTGCTTTCATGCCTAAGCACGATCGTGGAATTAATGTTGTTGATACCGACTTGTTTGTGACCTTGGTGGATGAAGTTTCTACCCCTCTCATGATTGTGAAGGAGAATTTACTGTTTGCCGGTTTATTTCCGGGTTGTGGTGAAGGTTGCCACATGTGTTCATTTCTACCTTTTGGTTGCCATTTGCTGAAGTCAGGTGTTCAACACCTGATGGACAACAAAGAGATTTTGTTCGAGAAAACTTTAGTTCCCGTTGTTCCATCTAAAGACATTGCCATTATAACCATTTCCGCCAATCCTTCCAAGGTCTCCTCGAGAAGACATGTTAGGATTACATGTACCCCAAGAATCGCTCCGCTGATAATCATTGTTCCTGGTCCTGTCCCGTATGTCTCGGACAAAGCTGTCCCCTGGAATTATGGTGTCGATGTGTACTATCATGGAATCAAACAAGATTTGAAAGATGAAGAGGTTAATCCTGATATTGATAACATTGTCAGAACCAGCAAAGTTACCCGAAGTGGAAGGGTCTTCTCTCCCGGGATTTCCCCGAAGACTGTCAACAAGCCTATTATCATTCCATCTGTTGTTCCTGCTAGTACATCAACTACTGCTCCTGTTCTTACTCCAGTTATCACCCATGTCGGTGAATCGTCTGATACCCGCAGTAAAGAAGTTATGGGTGAGCCTGCCCGGACGGAGGCGCCTAGAAAAATTGTTGTGGAAGCCTCTAAGCAAGAGATAGAGGAAATACTGAAAATAATTAAGAAGAGTGACTACAATATGGTCGAGCAGCTGGGGAAGACCCCCTCAAAGGTATCCATGTTGTCTTTGCTATTGTGTTCCGAATCCCATGCGAAGGATTTGATTGCATTCCTCAAGACTGTGCATGTTCCGCAGAAAACATCAGCTGATCAGTTCAAAGATTACGTGGCCAGCCTAACTGCTGATAATGGGATGGGTTTTTTAGATGCAGACTTGACACCGAAAGGGAGGAAGCATAATGATGCTTTGCATGTCTCGATTGAGTGCAGGGGCACCACTATGGATCATGTGCTGGTAGATACGGGGTCTTCGCTGAATGTTCTGCCGAAAAAGGCATTGGACCGGTTGGATTGCGAGGGTTTGACTCTAAAGCCTAATAACATTGTGGTAAGGGCTTTTGACGGGTCGAAGAGAATGGTGCACGGGGAGGTGGACATCCCTGTCAAAGTGGGTTCTCATACTTTTGGGTCCACCTTCTATGTGATAGACATCAGGCCGTAGTATTCTTGTTTGTTGGGTCATCCTTTGATCCACGTGGTTGGGGCAGTTACTTCCACACTCCACCAAATGCTGAAGTATTTACTAAAAGGGAAGATTGTCATTGTGCGGGGTGAAGAGGACTATATGGTGAGCCACCTCAATTCCTTCAGGTACGTAGAGATGGACGGGGAATTCATAGAAACTCCTTGTCAGAACTTCGAAGAGGTCCCTCAGATCTTGGCATTGAGTGAAACTAATACCAGCAGCAAACCTCCTCTGAAGATGGCTTCCCTCAAGGACGCCAGGGTTGTGGTTGAAGAAGGTGGGTGTGCCAATTGGGGTCAGCTCCCTGGTTTCACTCACAAAACTGACAAATTTGGTTTGGGCTTTACTATAGGGGCTCAAAGGGTTGTTCAACACGCTCGGGCTGGAGGACCTCCCCTACACATCAGTATTCGGGGAATTAATGCCATTGAGGAGAGCAATGAGGACTCAGACATTGACAGTTGGATCTACCCATCTACCAACGGTGGATTGAGTAATTGGACGGCTAGGGACTTTATACCAGTTTCTTTTATTCCGTGGTAATTGTCTTACTTGTTTTGAGATTTGTAATAAACATTTTAAAACTTTACGGCCTTGTGCCTTGCCCGAGGCACATGGGTTTTGTTTGTGAGAGCTAGTATTTGTCATTTCATATATCATTAATAAAGCTTTGGACGTTTCTTGCATACAAATTTTGCGCTCTCTGTTTTTATTTTCTGTTTTCACTTTATCAAAACAGTTATTCTCTTACACACACTCACGTATCATACTGCAGATCCATATCCACTCTGGATCCCATTGATAACAGCTCTGCTATTGCCAGTTATGACTTCGAAAATCTGATCAACCAAGCCGAAGACGAAGGTGAGGATGATTGTGAGGTGCCTGGAGAACTTGCTAGACTATTACAACAAGAAGAAAGGGCCATACAACCCCATGAAGATCCGGTTGAGATAGTGAATTTGGTTACTGAGGAAGATGGAAAAGAGGTTAAAATAGGTGCAAATATGGAGCTTAGCTTCAAACAGAGGTTGATACAGATGTTGCACGACTATGTTGAGATCTTTTCCTGGTCCTATGAAGACATGACTGGTTTGGACACTGATATTGTGGTACATCGCCTGCCGACTAAAGAAGACTGCCCTTCGGTTAAACAGAAGGTCCGTCGTATGCGTCCTGAAATGTCAGAGAAGATCAAGGTAGAGGTCATGAAGCAGTTCGATGCAGGATTCTTAGCTGTCACTTATTATCCATAGTGGGTTGCCAACGTTGTTCCGGTACCTAAGAAGGACGGTAAGGTACGGATGTGTGTAGATTACAGAGATCTGAACAGGGCAAGCCCCAAAGATGACTTCCCTCTTCCTCACATTGATGTTCTGGTCGACAACACTGCGCAACATAAAATCTTCTCCTTCATGGATGGTTTCTCTGGCTACAACCAGATCAAGATGGCTCCTGAAGACATGGAGAAGACAACCTTCGTTACAAAGTGGGGCACCTTCTGCTACAAGGTTATGCCTTTTGGGTTGAAGAATGTCGGGGCAACTTATCAGTGTGCCATGGTCGCTTTGTTCCATGATATGATTCACCATGAGATTGAAGTTTATGTTGATGACATGATAGCCATGTCTCAAACCAAGGAAGAGCACCTTGATCATCTACAAAAGTTGTTCGACAGGTTGAAGATATATAAGCTGAGGTTGAATCCGAACAAGTGCACCTTCGGGATAAGGTCTGGTAAGCTTCTGGGTTTCATTATCAGCGATAAAGGCATCCAGGTCGACCCTGCAAAGGTAAGGGCTATACAAGAAATTCCAGCTCCCCGTACAGAGAAGGAAGTTAGAGGTTTCTTGGGACGCCTGAATTATATCGCCAGGTTCATTTCACATTTGACTGCTACTTGTGAGCCAATCTTCAAGCTTCTGATGAAAGATCAAGTGGTAAAGTGGAATGATGAATGCCAGACCGCTTTCGAAAGAATCAAGGAATACCTTCAAGAACCACCAATTCTGATGCCTCCAGTTGAAGGAAGACCTTTGATATTATACTTGACAGTGCTAGACAATTCAATAGGGTGTGTGTTGGGGCAGCATGACGAGTCTGGTCAAAAAGAGCACGCAATATACTACCTTAGAAAAAAGTTTACCGACTGTGAGACACGATATTCATTGCTCGAGAAAACTTGCTACGCTTTGGCATGGGCTGCTTGCCGACTGAGACAGTATATTCTGACTCACACTACCTTGTTGATATCAAAAATGGATCCGATAAAGTACATTTTCGAGAAGCCCGCTCTCTCCAGAAGGATAGCAAGGTGGCAAATGATCTTAACTGAGTATGACATACAATATACAACCCAAAAAGCAATAAAGGGGAGTGTATTGGCTGATCATTTGGCTCATCAGGCCGTGGATGATTACCAGTCCATGAATTTCGAGTTCCCAGATGAGAATATTATGTTGGTGACTAAATATGAAGAACCTGGACCGGATGAAGGACATGAGGAGGGATCCTGATGGTCTATGTATTTTGATGGAGCTTCAAACATACTGGGTAATGGCATCGGCGCTGTAATCATATCTCCTGAGGGCTGTCATACTCCGTTCACTGCTCGATCATGTTTCAACTGTATCAACAACATGGCGGAGTATGAAGCATGCATCATGGGTCTTATGGCTGCTATCGGCCTAAGGATCAAGTTCTTGAGTATATTTGGGGATTCCGCTTTGGTGATAAGTCAGATCAAAGGCGAGTGGGATACGAAGCACCCGAATCTCATCCCATACAAAGAGTACGTACTGACATTGCTCCCACACTTTGAGGAGGTAACCTTTGAACATTTCCCACGAGAGGAGAACCAGTTAGAAGACGCGCTAGCTACCATGTCTTCTATGTTCAAAGTTAGGTGGGACAATGAAGCTCCCCAAATCACCATTGAGAGGTTGAATGAACCAGCACATTATTGTGAAATCGATACCGAAGATGTGGCAGACAAACCCTGGTTTCACGAAGTCAAAAGGTATCTCAAGACTCAAGAGTATCCCGAAGGGGCATCTGTCAATGATAAGAACTTTCTGAGAAGGTTTGCTGCAAAGTTCTTCTTCAGTAATGGAATCCTCTATAAACGTAACCATGACTCCACACTACTACGGTGTGTAGACAAGAGCAAAGCAGAGAGGATTATGACAGATCTACATGAAGGCGCCTTCAGAACCCATTTCAATGGACACACCATGGCTAAGAAGATCCTACGGGCAGGATATTACTGGCCCACTATGGAAGCCGATTTTTATCAGCACTCTCGAACTTGTCATAAATGCCAAATCTATGCTGATAAGATGCATGTGCCTCCGGTCCCCTTAAATGTCTTGACAGATTCGTGGATCTTTGCAATGTGGGGCACCGACATGATCGGAGAAATTAGACCCACCGCTTCTAATGGGCACCACATCATCCTAGTAGCCATTGATTACTTTACGAAGTAGGTTGAGGCAGCCTCTTTTGCTACAGTAACCAAGAACGTCGTGGCGCGGTTTATCAAACATAATCTGATATGTCGATATGGTATGCTAGAAACAATTATTACTGACAATGGTATGAATCTCAACAACATAATGATCATCGAGCTCTATAAACTATTCAAGATACAACATCATAATTCGTCTCCCTACCGGCCAAAGATGAATGGCGCTGTTGAAGAAGCTAACAAGAACATCAAGAAGATTGTACAGAAGATGATGGTGACATACAAAGACTGGCATGAGATGTTACCATTTGCTCTTCGTGGGTACCGTACCTCAGCACGGACGTCGACAGGGGAATCACCCTACTCTCTGGTATATGGCATGGTGGAAGTCCTACCCATCGAAGTCTAAATACCTTCTCTCAGGATTATGAAGGATGCGGGTTTGAACAAAGACGACTGGATCTGAACCCGACTTGATCAGTTAAATCTAATCGATGAAAATAGACTTACTGCTATTTGCCATGGTCAGACGTATCAAAAGCGAATGATCAAGGCTTTTAACAAGAAAGTCAGGCGTCAAGAATATCAAGTCGGGGATCTAGTGATCAAACGCATCATACTACCGCAAGGTGATCCCAGGGGCAAATGGACCCCCACGTACGAAGGGCCATTCATGGTTAAGAACATTTTCTTGGGTGGAGCTATGATTCTAACCACCATGGACGGTGACGACCTTCCTCACCCTGTCAATGCAGACATAGTGAAAAGATACTATGCCAAATCATAAGACCCGCTAGGTCGACTGGCTAAGGCAAAAATAAGGGCTTCCTGGCGAATCAAAAGGGTTCGGGAAAAAGTAAGGGATGAAAATGGAAAAATATGTACACCTGACAAGTCGAAAACCCGAAAGGGCGGCTTGGGAAAAAAAGGGTATCCCGGTGACCGAAAACCTGAAAGCGCGGTCCAGGAAAAAATTAGGGATATAAAGCGTACCACTATGTCTCATTGGATCATCTTGCGACAAGACTTCGTTATCGACTATCAAGCTCGGACGACGCCAACCAATCTGATCGACCTTCGGCCAAGAAGCAAAGTGATGAGACGCTTGAAGATATAAAGGAATAGTAGAGTTGGAACCCAATGGGGTTATTTCACATAGCTGTTTTTCTTTCTTTTACATAAATTTGTATAGCTTCCATTTTTTCGGCGGCGTTCTCTTACTAAAGCGCCAACCTCCTTGTACAAAAACGCCTATTACAGGCAAACTTCAGAAATCAATACAAATTTATTTTCACAAGAAACTTCGAGTTTGTTTTCTTTTTATGTTTTGTTTTGCAAGAATGTCCAAAAACTTATTTTTGATATATGCATTTGAAAATGATTGTTGCTCATAAATATTTACATAAGAAACAAAAGACAATTACTCATAATTCTAGAAACAGGGGCAAGAACAAGAAGTGCCAAACCCGGCAACTACTCCGCCCAATAGGTATCAGGATAGAGTCATCTCTGGAACACAATCCCGGGCACATACACTCCCCACAGAGTAAAAGTAGCCAAAAGCATTGATGTCAGCTTTCTCGAAACAGGACGTAACCTCCCCAGCCAAGGTCCTTAAACCTGACAGCTATATCCTCCGGCCAAATTCCATAATCACGGGTGGGTCAGTAAATTTCATCCCCCAAGCATAGTTTATTTCTCTAGATATAGAGGCTCAATCCCCGACAGAGTTCATCACTTCAGCTACAAAAATACATTTTCTAAGTTTTTTCCCCGTAGAGTTTATTCTCAAGCAGAATCTCTTCCTGAAAGGATATTTATAAATCTCCAGCAACCGTCAGGGGTTTATTTTCCCAGACGCGGGCATACCCTGATAGCATTTCGTGAACATACATCATGACATACGCATACATATCATATACAGCATAATCTCATTTATTTTGAGAACATCATCTCACCCTGCATTTCATGTATCACATATAACTAACCCTGGTATCATTTTAGGAAAATACATTTAGCTTCAACAAATCCAGCAGTTATGCAAGTCACATCTGTAGACGACTAATGGAAACTCGGTTCCCGAAACCAAACGGGTCAACTAATCTACACTATCACTTTGAAGTAACCATACTATCCAGGTTCCTTCTCACATCCCTACTATCCAGACTTTCATTTCAAAGTAACCCTATGACCCAGGTTCCTTCTCACATCCATACTATCCAGGCTTTCATTTCGAAGTAACCCTACGATTCAGGTTCCTTCTCAAAGCCCTACTATCCATACTTTCATTTCGAAGTAACCCTACTATCTAGGTTCCTTCTCACAGTCCTACTATCCAGGCTTTCATTTCGAAGTAACCCTATGACCCAGGTTCCTTCCCAAAACCCTACTATCCAGGATTTCATTTCGAAGTAACCCTACTATCCAGGTTCCTTCTCACAGCCCTACTATCCAGGCTTTAATTTCGAAGTAACCCTACTATCCAGGTTCCTTCTCACAGTACTACTATCCAGGATTTCATTTCTAAGTAACCCTACGACCCAGGTTCCTTCCCACAACCCTACTATCCAAGCTTTCATTTCAAAGTAACCCTACTATCTAGGTTCCTTCTCACAGCCCTACTATCCAGGCTTTCATTTCGAAGTAACCCTACTATCCAGGTTCCTTCTCACAGCCCTACTATCCAGGCTTTCATTTCGAAGTAACCCTATGACCCAGGTTCCTTCCCAAAGCCCTACTATCCACGCTTTCATTTCGAAGTAACCCTACTATCTAGGTTCCTTCCCATAGCCCTACTATCCAGGCTTTCATTTCAAAGTAACCCTACTATCCAGGTTCCTTGTCACAACCCTAGTATCCAGGCATTCATTTTGAAGTAACTCTACTATCCAGGTTCCTTCTCACAGCCTTACTATCTAGGCTTTCATTTCGAAGTAACCCTACTATCCAGGTTCCTTCTCACAGCCCTACTATCCAGGCTTTCATTTCGAAGTAACCCTACTATCCAGGTTCCTTCTCAAAGCCCTACTATCCAGGCTTTCATTTCGAAGTAACCCTACGACCCAGGTTCCTTCCTACAGCCCTACTATCCAGGCTTTCATTTCGAAGTAACCCTACTATCCAGGTTCCTTCTTATAGCCCTACTATCCAGGCTTTCATTTCGAAGTAACCCTATTACCCAGGTTCCTTCCCACAGCCCTATTATCCAGGATTTCATTTCGAAGTAACCCTACGACCCAGGTTCCTTCCCACAACCCTACTATCCAGGCTTTCATTTCGAAGTAACCCTACTATCTAGGTTCCTTCTCACAACCCTACTATCCAGGCTTTCATTTCAAAGTAACCCTATTATCCAGGCTTTCATTTCGAAGTAACCCTACAACCCAGGTTCCTTACCACAGCCCTACTATCCAGGCTTTCATTTCGAAGTAACCCTAATATCCAGGTTCCTTCTCACAGCCCTACTATCCAGGCTTTCATTTCGAAGTAACCCTACTATCCAGGTTCCTTCTCATAACCCTAATATCCAGGCTTTCATTTCGAAGTAACCTTACGACCCAGGTTCCTTCCCATAACCCTACTATCCAGGCTTTCATTTCTAAGTAACCCTACGACCCAGGTTCCTTCCCACAACCCTACTATCCAGGCTTTCATTTCGAAGTAACCCTACGACCCAGGTTCCTTCTCACAGCCCTATTATCCAGGTTTCATTTCGAAGTAACCCTACGACCCAGGTTCCTTCTCATAGCCCTACTATTCAGGCTTTCATTTCGAAGTAACCCTACGACCCAAATTCCTTCTCATAACCTTACCATCCAAGTTTCTTCTCTCTTATCTCCAAACAACAGTTCACAATACTGTAAAACCTGTACTTGATCAAACACTGTCGATTTCGCATTTACCCAGTAAGTCACGGTGCAACCAATACCCTGACCAGATATGCAGTTCACTTCCGCTTCCTCAAGAAGGAGTCATTTCCCAGTAGAGTAACGGACAACTGAAGCTCCTAAAATTCTATTTCTCCCACGACAGGAAATCAACATCTTCTAGGTGGCATATTTAAGCCCATCTCAGACGATTCTACGATTCTCCGTCATATCCTAGATGGCATATTTAAGCCCATCCCTGACAATATTCTGTCATCATCACCAAATGGCATCTGTAATCCCATTCCCGACATCATCAAATCAAGTGTCACTTCATACGAGTGCAAATATCTGGGCACTTTAGTGTTCAATCATCTTCCACCTTCAGATCACGAAAGGCAGACAAGCCAATCTACATCCTCAGGTTTAAGAAGATTGAACAGGGGAAGCTGTTGTACTCCAAAATCTTCCCTCTCATTTTACTCAAAACATACTCCTAGAGGTCCTCAATTTTCTCAAGGTTGCCCAAGAGTTGACCAGACAAACTCTCTCCTAAGGCAATGTATCTTAAACTAGTGTTTCCATTTTCATCAAGATGGATGAACTCCAAAGACCTCATATTCTCTCCATGGTCCTAATATGTTCTCAAGACCTTCCATGTCAAATTTCAAGCCTTGCACAAGAAGTTTGCTTAGTCAACTGCTCAGATGCTTGAGAATTGACTACATTAGGTCAAAAGTCAACTGTGGCCCACATATAGTCAAACTTCAAGAATTTTCGTCAACATCAACATTTTGAAGTTATATCAATCATTTGATTAAGGGTTTATCATTATTCCTCAAGGAATTCCCTAAATTCATCAAAACCCAAAAGTTGCTAAATTAGGGTTTCTCAAGAAAAGTCAACCAAACTTTGACCAAGCATAACTTCCTCATACTTTATCAGAAATTTTCCATCCAAGGCTCATTTTGAAGATAATAAAATTCCCTACAATTAATCTTCATCCCTCAAGTTCAAAATATGCACTCACAAAAAGATATGAATTTCCACAGTGTAGGTCCTTTTGAAAAGTCAACAAAAACACTTTTTGGGTCAAAGCTCCTTACATGAACATGGAAGACTCAATTGATATAAGACCAAAAGGGTTGTTTAGGGGACATCCTAATATTTCTAAAAATTCCAAGAACACCTCTATAGGGTTAAAATTGGAATAGATATTCCTTGTCAAGGTTGACCCTTTTTGCAAAATTGCCAAAAGTCAAATGTGCTCAAAAATGCATTTTTTGCCAAATGGGCCTAACATTTTATGCCTGCACCTCACTCATGACACGGTCCACGACCCAAATGTTCACTCACATGTTATTTGCTTCATTATTTATTTTATTTTGATTTTTTATTTATTAAAAATTGAATTAAATCAAATAATTGGTAAATAATAGCAAAGATTTGTTTTGATTGGATTTTTGGACAGAATTACAAGTTCATTATGCTGACATATCAGAATCACATCATATCAAAGATAATTGGCACAAGAATGGCTTGATTAGGCCAAATTTGGAAGGAGATCATACCACATGAAAACCAAATCAAATCTCCATAAATTTCAATATACAAGTTGTTTTTTGTTGACCTAATACACTCCAGTACATATACATAACGCAACCAAGGCAAAAGAGGGTGGTGGCAGTGGTGAGAAACAAAGAACAAAACTCAAAAAAATTGACAAAAATTTATGACTCGGTTTCAAGCTTAGAGGCCAATTCAAGCCATTCTAGCATTGCCAAACGATTCCTGGACCTTCCCAGAAGCTAACCCAATCGATTGCAGGTCCTTTCACGCGCAGAAACGGTTGCTACATCTCATACGGTTTGCCTACTTTTTTCAAATCGATTACAATCATTCCTGCAACATTAGCATGATTTGATGATATATTTGTGACCATTGATGTACTTCTAACATGTCTAGATTGTTTATTTGGATTTTTGATGCACATACTGAGGTTTGCCATTGTTAGGTTTTATTTGGTAGTTTTAGGGTTTTTTTCACACAGGTAAAATTGGGCACAGAAAAGGGTATTAGGATGCTCGTGGCACCAAGACGGTTTGATCCATGTAACTGGAATTCATTTATCAAGCGTTATGTTGATTTTTGAAGGTTGCAGGTTTGCAGCTATGGAAGATGTCCGTAGGTATAAGTATTATACCTAAAATGATGAATTGAGGAAGAAGGTGATAACATGGTAGCCAACCATTGGGCCACTCAAACTGGCGCGCATTGTTTTTTGTTTCGTCCACTAACTCACGTTTTAACATATATTATGAAGTGTTGTTATTTGATTAACAAATAAATCACGTAGCGCAGATGGCAAGCATGCACGTTGGAAAGGGTAGAGGACCTGGGTTCGATCCCAGGTCCCAGCAACTTTCATATTTTAATTCTAATTTACAGGATCCTATGCGTTGCTATCCTAGAGGTCCATCATGCACCTTCATCATCCAACCACAGGATCTAAGCGCGTTCATGATCAACCAGATCCAATGACTCCACTTGCCAGGGACCATGGTGTACTATCAGGAAGACTCCCGACTGGATTACGCGCTGATTGGGCTTCAACATTCTCGGGCCTAGAAATTTCACAACACACCCCCATTCAGCAATAACAGGCCCAACTTCTTTCTTTTATTTTATTTATTATTTACTAATTATTTCTTTTTTCACAAAAAATAACATCAAAATTATTATTTTTTCATTAAATCAACAAATCAAAAAAACATTGAAAATCATATTTTTCATAAAAAAATATTTTATTTAATTTAATTAATTAATTTAGTTCAAATTACGTTAATTTAATTCCTTTTCATAATTAAAATTATTAGAAATTAGGGTTGTAAATAATTAATTTTTCTCCAAAAATAACCAAATTATTTTTAATTAGATTTTAGGTCTCTTAAGTAATTCTCCGCATTTAATTCGTCGCGCGTATTTTTAATTACCTTTTTTATTATTATTTATTGTAACTGCTTCGAGGTTGTAATAGATTCTAATTAGGGTTTTAATTTCCGCATTTTATTTTCAGTTAAATAATCATGTATCTGCGAAAGCCATGTAATAGTTAGGATTTCTATTTCCGCACTTTAAATTTCCGCAATTATTAATTGTTAGATGTATGCTAATAGGATTGTATGGGAAGAATGCTTGAAAATTAAAACGGTATATAACCTAAATATGCAAAGACAAATTAATTGAAAAAAGCTCACTCGGACATGCTCACTCCTAAGGTTTACTTCACTTCGGTTGCCTTCGGTTAAGCGGTCATGAAGTATAGGGTTTGTTAGTGGTCGTCCTCTAGCCCCGAAAGATCTCAAATGACCCATTCAGATGTTTCCTCGGAAACAGATCTTTAAGGCTTTAGGTTGATTACTAACACCTCCTAACATTGCTTTTGTGACCGTATATGTCCCTTCGAACGTCCCTTAAAACTCCAACGACGGTGCTACCTATTCCTTAATAATGGGATAGCGTTGTCTAAAGGAAAATGAACAGTCTTTTTCGAGTAGGTAGATTAAACTTTTAAGTACTTGCTCAAACAAACAAAACTTTTCACACCAACACTTTCCCAAACAAAGTTTTCAAAAACAACTCCGTAACACTCTTGAGGACAGAAACAAGGGTTAAAACGAAGTAAAACAAAACTTTTCAAAACAAGCACACACAAGCAATTTTAGAAATGAGCAAGTACTTAAGAGCCCATGGAAAACCATGGATAGAAATGGTGCTAACACCTTCCATTTCTATAATCTACCCCCCGTACTCAGAAACATCTCGGAAAAGGTTTTTTGTTCTTTTTCCTTTTCCTAATTGGATAAAATAAATATTGATGGCGACTCTTGCTTACCGCGATATTTTGCGAACAAAAAAACGCAAAATGCAAACCAGTATTAACAGTCGGTTCTGCCACCGTATCACACTATGAATGAGAGGAAGAACAAGGTTAGGAGTGTACCGCCCCATCCTTCTCCCACTACTTAAGGCTCATGACATATTGTTTTGCTCTTTATTTGTTATGTGTTTTTTAAATTTGATTTAAAAAAAGAAGTTTTAGTTTTAAAGATGCAATGCGAAAAGGAAACAAAATCTAAGGGGAAACTCAAGTCCTAATGTTATCATTTTAAATGGTCCTAGAGTTAATATACCAAAGGTAAAACTATCTAAAAGTTAACATGCATCATGGACCTAAGGTCAAGGATTGAGGGAACTTCTACCTAATGTTATCATGCTTGGCTTAGAACCTAAAGTCTATTTAATTCACACCTTAAACAAGATGGAATCAAACTCCTAAGGGTACATGTGAGCATAAGCAATCAATAAAGAAACAAAAAGAGTGACATTGTGATCTCAGCTAAGGTGTAAGACTAAGTGAGTCTTCATTCAACAAAATAAACAAAAGAACAATGTCTTAATCTCACCTAAAGTGCAAGACTGAGTGACTATTTATTCAACTAAAAGTAATCAAAAGAACAATGTCATGATCTCAGCTAGGGTGCAAGACTGAGTGACTCTTCGTTCACAACAAAGATATAATAAGGTAACAAAACAAAACCCAAAGTATCACTTGGAAAAGGGCACACAATCCAAAGATACAAATATGAATGAAGATCCAACAACCAACAACAATTTGCAAGAAAATAAAGATAAACCTCAAACATGCTTCAAGTCCTAAAAAAAAAAGAAACAAATGTGTCAAAGTAAACCCTAACGCACACATACAAGTCCCCTAAGGGTCATGCTTAAAAGGTTTTAACCTTAAGGTTTTGGAACCGAAGCAAAAACAATCAAACAATTGCACAAGCATTCATGTATTTAGGCATCAAACAACCAACACCACTTAGCACACAAAGGAAAGATTAATCATGCAACGTAAAGACCTAAGCAAGTCAACAACTACATCACAAATTGTTTAAACAAACACACTCCAAATATTGAGAAAAGATCACACCAAGATCAAATAAGCATTAGGTCAACAAACCAAACAAATATGAACAATTAGCTCCTAAGAAATAAGAAATAAATGATCAAGGTACTGAGATTAAAACATGGCAACATGATGAGTCATAACTTAAACAAGAATATAAATCAAAACATGGATCAAGGTTGCAAGAAGTTCAACAAGCATCATACTCAAAACATGATCAAGCAACTAGGCATTTATCAATCAATATCATCCTCAAAAGGAACCATTTACCCATAGAAAATAAATGGACAAGTCATCATGCAATTAAGAATTTAGAAATGGAAAGGCGGAAGCTTAGACAAAAAGTTCACCCTCAATCATGACCCAAAACCTCAAAGTGTTTCATCAAGCATCATGCCCAAAGACTAGGTCAAACATTATTTCAAAAGATCATCAAATGATTCAAAAACTTCAAGGCACATAAGTGAACAATAAAAATATGAAATCAAGAATCTAACTCATGGAAAGATACTCAAGTTCATGTGAGGAACAAATCCTAAAAGTTCGCACAAGCGCATTCCCAAAATCAATCATGAACACAAGAAAGCATATCAACAAGTAAGCATGAAATGAAGCATAGGAAAGTTACAATTAAAGGTCTCAAATAAATCTTGAAAATGCAACAAATTAACATGAAATTATTCATAAATCAAGTGTTCTAACATGTCCAAAAGATTGGTTAAAAATAAATTCAAACAAACATCAAACACACACAAGTATCTCAACAAGTAAGCATGCATTCTCTAAAATCAATTAGAAAATGCATCAATTTTCAACAAAAATATACCCAAGCCTCATGTAAACACTAAGAATTTAGTTTCCTAAATGTGTACAAAAGATTGGATCAAGAGGTGTCTCAAAAAGCATCAAACACAAACCCTACAACACAATTACAAATTAATTCCAAATTAAAATTCAAAATAAATGGAAAACTAAAATAAAAACTATTAAAAATACCACAAGACACTAAAATGTCAGAAACATATTTTTATGGATTTTTTATAATATTGGAAGGTCAAAAATAAAACCAAAATTGAAATGGAAACATAAAATATTAAAATAGAGCATGGGGATGTGAAACTAAATTGGACAAATGGACTGAAATCAGTTGAAATGCGTGTTGGACTCAAAAAAGGTAGGGTGTGAAAAGAAAAGCGTGCCAGGTCCAGTCCAAACATCGAACAATTATCAAACATAATTTTCAGATAAAGCAAAAATAAAGAAAAAGAAGAAATGAGGTGGAAAATGAAAATTGCACAAGGACTAATCACATCCAGCCCTGCACGATCAAAGTGTTAACAAATATCTCAGATGCCGAAGCCCTAGGTCCAGTCGCCTTCCCTGATCATCCTCTCACCGGAGATCACATACATGTACAGAAAATGACCAAACCCTACACTATCTTGCACGGATTTTCATTTAGATCTCAAATCCAAGCTTAGTTTTCATTTAATCAACCTCTATCATAGAGAAAATCAAGCATACAGTTCAACACTAAAATTTTAGATCTAAACCATTTTCAATTATTCAAGCAAAAACAAATGCCTACATAACTGTAGGAATTCAGATGCATATGTTCATGATCTTAGCATGGCATTTGGATCTAAAATGATGGCGGTATGAGTTTGATAAGGTTACCAAACAGAGGTAGTGTCCGTTGCACACTGAAACGACTTCAAGATCTCAAGAAAATGATGTAGAACTATTCTATGATCTTCAATAAGTATCAAGAACACCAGAGAATAAATGAATGTGGAGAGAAGAGAGAGATTTGAATATGAAAGTTCTTGAGAGGATAATGACTCAAGATCTGATTTTCTCCACCAAAATGATGTAGCCAAGGGTTTAGATGAATGGAATGACTTATTTAGAGAGGGTTGAGCATGGTTAAATGTTAACCAAGGTTCAAAAGTTTGTTATCCAACTTTTTATGGAATTTTGAAAAGTGAGAGAATAAGAGTGTGGAGTGGCCGCGTTTCATGCATGCAAGGCTGTGGTTTTGTTGCGTTTTGGTGAACAAAATAAAGCATGAAAAGAATGCGAGGAGTGAGATGGAAATGAGAGAACATGGGAAGGAAGTTTGTACGAACTTCCAACTTTGCTTATTTTGGCAACTTTGCTAAAATATGGTGCATGCATGCATTAGCCATTGCTTTGGCATTTTAGGTAAAGAGGGATGAGTATATGCGTATCGTTTATGATGAATATCATGTCAAAAAAAGAAAGAATGACCCATAATTAAAAAATGCCTCAAATGCAATGGTTGTGAGTTGTGGAGCCCTTGATTTTTAAGCTGGCTTCGCAAAATCATAACTTGATGGATCTTTGCTCAAATGAAATAAACTTTGGCTTAAATGAATGAGAGTAAAAAGATGAACAAGTTTGATGTTGATCACATCTTGATTCAAGGCTTGGAAGACTGTGTAAAATTCCATAAAAGTTGGACCCTTGCAACTGATCAGAGACTTAGAAAAAATTCTAAGTTAAAGTCAAAATCAACCTGGTTATGTTCTGACTTTGAATCCTTATAACTTGAAATTTTGTGAACCAAATGATGAAATCTTTGGATCATTGAAAAGATTGAAGGAAGGACAACAAGTTCTATGTTGAATGCAAAGTGAGATGGAGCTTGAATCATAGAGATAATTGCCTTAGAAATTATGTACATGAACCTGATCAGAACTCTCAAAATTTCACTAATTGTTAGAACTTCAAAAACCAATCAACACACCACTTCAAGATCTAATAACTTTTCTCAATGCAAATTTTAGAGATCATTACTTATACAAAGTTGTAGTATGGAAAATTATATTGAACTTGTGCCTTGGTTTTCAAATTTATGATCCATGTGGAGGGAGTTATGAAACTTGCAAGTTGGCAATATGAACATGATATTTTCACACAAAAAATTCACAAACCCTAAATTAGAAACTTTTTAGGATTTTGTGATTTCTTTGATCAAACATCTTGATTTCATGTATGATGATTCAAAATGACCCAATTTGACCAAAAATCCAAAATTTTGACTTTCAACTTTGTATGACTGTTGACT
Source organism: Vicia faba (assembly GCA_948472305.1). Taxonomy (NCBI): domain Eukaryota; kingdom Viridiplantae; phylum Streptophyta; class Magnoliopsida; order Fabales; family Fabaceae; genus Vicia; species Vicia faba. Next base: position 994,029,370 of record OX451741.1, read on the forward strand.
TTTCCTCAATGCAATCAAGTTTTCCTCCTCTATCCAATTTGAATCTTCCGATGAATCTTGTGATGATCAAAAGAGAATATATGAATGTCTTGAAGAAAGTATTAGAACATAGATTCATGTTTTGCTCAAAAAGTCAACTACAAGTTGACTTTGACCAAAACCTAGCTTTGAGCTAAAAATATAAGAGCTTATGATCAGTCCTTCAAAACCCTAATCCTTTGATGATCTTTGAGAAACTTTAAACAGATAAGATCTTGTGCCTTAAGAGGATGCTCATGATGATGAGATCTCAATTTTCTACCTTTTGAATTCCAATTCTCTTATCTGTTGAGTGACACACACTCAAACACAAAATCCTTGATCTCATAAAAGAACATGTTATCTCCATTCCCCACTATACAACAATGTGTGAGTCGCCAAAGGTTGATCGATAGACATTAACAATTATAATGCGAATGTAACATTGTTCACTAAAAATACATACAACAAACTAACATTTTTTAGAAGAACTACGGCGCTCTAATTCTTTTGAGATAGGTAGGCATGAGGTTGTAAAACTGAGGCGAACACAATAATAAAAAACTTTCTTTTTGTTCTTTAACAATTCATTCATGCATTCCCTTAGCAAGTAAGCATTAGACATACACACCCTTTGAATAGAACAACTAGAGTGGATCCCGTTGAGTACAACAGACGTGGGGAGGTGCTAATACCTTCCCCTTGTGTAATCGACTTTTGTATCCTTCTCTTGGTTGCAAGACCATGTTCTTTCCTTTCTTAGGTTTTTCTCGATGTTTTCCTTTCCCTTCTTTGGGATAAATAACATTTGATGGTGACTCTGTTTGCATCAGTATTTTTTGCGGTAGAGACACAAGGTTCTGTTAATCTGACTCCTAAATCATTTATTTTGGTATCATACCTTCACATCACTTTTCACAGTTTGAATATTTCAACCATTCATCCATTCTCCAGACGCTAAAACATAGTTTTAATAATGATTTCAATTTCAAAATTTGCATGAGCTTCGCATTAGAATTACCATTTTGAAAAAAAAGAAAATTTTTAACTGCAAATCAACATTTAATACCAAGAAAGTTCTAACAATGTACAATCAATTGAGGGACTTGATCATGAGAGGAGCAATCCTGTTAGGGGCATATCTTTATAGAGCTCATCCAGGTCCAGTTACCTCAATAGTACCATGAAACAAATCCCTCCAAGGGGCATTTATTCAAGAGAAGATTCCTTTAGGATCCAATCATGGGGGAAAACATCCTAAGATCACATCATCACAAGCAATTTCCAAATGCATTCAGAGGCAAAAGTACTCAGAAACCCAATAGACTGGGGCATGAAAGCAGCATAATTAGTGACAAAAGGACAAGTTTTTCTACATATTCCAAGACGTGTTGAAAAATTCCTCAGCAAAATCAAAGTCAGGTGTCGGGGATCGTGCAAATACAATCTCTCGTCCAATAACCTTCTCCCACAACAAAAAAAAATCATTCATTGCATAAATAAAAATCACACAACATGCATACGCATAACATCGCACAAGTACCAAAAACCTGAAAGAGTCATATCCCAAATAGAAGGAAAAAAATCAATTCAAGTATTTGCAACCAAAAAACCAACTTCCGTTGGTACCGTTTTCATGCATTGTTCAATCATTGCATTTCACATATGCATATTCAGCACAAAGCATATTCAATCATAATGCATAGGTACAAACCACGTGTCATACGCATTTGAAGAACCAATCATTCCAGACTGCAATCATTCATTCTACAATTATTAATAGAACCTTCAACTAGGTTCCAATCGACATAACCTTCAACTAGGTTCCAATCAACAAAATCTTCTATTAGATTCCAAACAGAAGAATCTTCAATTAGATCCCACCAATGGAATCTTCAATTAGATTCCAAACAACATAACCTTTAACTAGGTTCTAGTCAGCATAATCTTCAATTAGATTCCAATCAACACGATCTTCCATTAGATCCCATCAACAGAACATTCAACTAGTTTCCAGTCAGCAGAATCTTCAAATAGATTCCTCCCAGCAGAATCTTTAAATAGATTTCGAATCGACAAAACCTTCAATTAGGTTCTGCTCAACAGAATCTTCTAGTAGATTCAAACCAACATAATCTTTCAATAGATTCCAGTCGGCAAAACTTTCACCTCTACTTCAATAATCTGCCAGTAAATCCACTTTGCATTCTTCATCACCAATATAGGCAATTCACCAAGAATCATTCTACTACATATTTCCAACAGAGAATCCATACATTTGTAGCACGCATATCATCTCATTTACATTTACAAGACAAAATTCAGACCTGTTTATATTTAATTATCTTCCATCATTGATATTATGAAGATCAAAGTCATTCATATTATCTGACTAAAGGAAATTAAATAGGACAACTGTCACACCTTAAAGTTCGCCCAAACCTTTTTTTTCGTCTGGTTCATTTGCATCATCTGAATCATTCACATCCAAAATAAAAATTGTCTTTCATTGACCTTTTATTTCATTTCATTTGCAAGTTTATCTAATTGCCCAAGTTATTTTACTAACTACATTAAATTTTTGCACGTTGATATTTCACTTTGCATTTTTGATTGCATTCAATTTATTTGCATTTAAATAAAATTAATCTTTAATTAAATAACTAATTTTGTTATTATTGGAATTTGTATTCCATTAATATCTAAGTTGATTATTAATTAAAATTTGTATTAATAATTATATTTTGTTCTTAACTGATTTTTATATTAAACTTCTTTTTTATTACCGACGTTCAAACAGACATTTCTGTATCTGTTTGTCTGTTTATTACCGGCGTTAAAATATATACAATATTTTTTTATTGAATTTTTATTTAATTTAAATAATTTATGTCACAAAATGAAAATAATTAACATCAAATTAGTCATAATTTTCATATATCTACGTGACACTTAAATATTGTTAGGTTACTTTCAACTTAAATACATGATTTTCAAATTGAAATAAGATGAAAGATGAATATTTGAGAGTTGAAGTTGGGGAAAACCATTTAATTTTAAAAAATCCTACAAATAAAAAAAAAATTAAGGTCGATAAGAATAAGGCGTTGTTCAACAAATTCAGAAAATGCATTGAGTTAGACATGAAGTTAATAAAATTCTTTCATATAAAAAACACACTTAACACTTAAAAGACTAAGGCTAACATTACAATAATCACATAAGGCTATCTCTCTTCATTCGGACATTATATTTTTCTCAAATTTTATTAATGAGGGTAGAAGTGTGGGAGAAACCGTTTGATCATGGTTCTCCATAAAAGAGAGCAAATGTCACGCCTCTAACTTTTTTTAAGCCTGCAACTTTGAGTGTTTAGGAAGAATAAACAAAATGACATGTACTAAAAGCAAGAAGTTATAATTAGAATTTAGAAATACTACTGCCTGAGACATAATTAATCTAACAAATACATCATATATCTCGTATCTACCGCTGCAAAGCAATGAAATTAACTAAATTAACTCAACTAAAATATTAAACAATCAAGTCATATCACTACCAAAGAAAACTTTATGAAAAAACTATATACAGTTACTTTACTGCAAAGTGCAACTTCATATTTCCCTCAAAACAATTATCAAATAAATAAAACAAATAACAAATATTTAGAAACTTGTTGAAATTGTTGGAATAAAGGTTTTAAGAAAGAGAATTTTGTGAAAACAAGAAAGAGAAAAGGAGAGAAAGAATATTGTGAGTTAGTTAAGTGTAATTAACTATATAACTGAATGTATTATTGCTGTTTTTTTATTACAAACATAATGATCTTTTATATAGACAAAGTGCACAGACCCAAATACACATGCTAAAAGCCCAAATAACTACATAACAAGAATTAACCAACTAACACACCCCCTTAATTCATGTTATTAAGACTTCTCATCCCGATGTCTTTCTTTAACTCTTCGAACCTCACTTTCTTCAGAGGTTTGGTAAATATGTCAACTAGTTCACTTCTGTCTTGCAATGTTTTATTTGAAGCTTCCGTTTGTTGACTTGATCCCTCAGAAAATGATACCTTCTTTCAATGTGCTTACTTCGACCATGACACACTGGATGATTTGCAAGGTTTATAACTGACTTGTTATCAACAAATATCTTCATCTTTGATTCCATCATTCTGAGTTCTTCAAGTAGCATTTTGATCCACGCTGCTTGACATGCAACATATGATACAACCACATATTCTGCTTCGCATGATGACAAAGCTACAATATTTTGCTTCCTCAAACTCCAGGAGATTGGAGCTCCTTCGATCATGAAAATGTATCCTGCAGTACTCTTCTTTTCGTCTTGATCTCCACTGAAATCTGAGTCAGTGTATCCATGAACTTCGACATCTGTGTTGTTCTTCAATTTCTTTGGTAACAGTACACCATGATCAATAGTTTCTTTTATGTATCTCAACACCCTCTTTACTACGATGAGATGACATTCTTGAGGTTCTCCATAAATCTGCTCAACAATCTTACACTTTGGCAAATATCTAGTCTAGTATTGCAAAGATACCTCAAGGATCCAATAATTTGTTTGTAAAGGGTCGGGCTTACAAACTCATCATTCGATTCCTTTTTCATCTTTATTCCAGTCTCTAATGGAGTAACAGCTTCCTTACAGTTGCTCATATTGATCTTCTTCAGTATATCTTGAGCATACTTCATTTGATGCAAGAAAACTCCTTCTTTGATGTCTTTGAATTCCATTCCCAGGAAATAGGAGAGATTCCCTAAATTAGACATTTCAAAATCCTGCATTAACTTCGACTTTACCTTCATCATCTCAGCTTCATCTGCTCCTGTAATGAGTAAGTCATCAACATAGAGACATAAAATAATTTGATTGACACTTTCGACATCATTTACATACACTCCATGTTCAGATACACACTTTGTGAAACTTGCTTCGATTAGGAAGCTATCTATCCTTTTATTCCAAGCTCTAAGAGCTTGCTTCAAACCATAGAGTCTTCCTTAATCTGTAAACTTTCGACTCCTGCCCTTTGACGTTGAAACCTTGTGGTTGAGTTACGTAGACTTCTTCTTCCAAAGAACCATTCAAAAATGCTGACTTTACATCAAGTTGGTGCATTTTCCATCCTCTATATGCAGCTATTGAAACAACAATCCCGCTTGTTTCGATCCTTGCAACAGGCGCATATACTTCATCGAAGTTAATACCAGGTGTGATATAGTGGGAGAACTGACTTGGGTGTTTTGCGTTTGATCACAAATGTTGCGGTTAGCAAGAGTCGCCACCGACTTTTCTTTTATCCAAAAGGAAAGGTGAAAAAGCACAGGAAAGACCTTTGAGATTATTTCTTGAGTTCGGGGGGTAGATTATGAAAAGGGAAGGTATTAGCATCCTTTTCATCCATGGTTTTCCATGGGCTCTTAGTTACTTGCTAGATCATTTGATTTTGTTTGGAAATTATGCTTTGTGTGGTGTGGGTTTTGAAAGTATTTTGAAGATGTAACTTCGTAATGATTCTCGTATCTATAAGAGAACATACAATATTGTTTGTTTCGAAAGTGATTCAAAAAAGGTGTTTGTGAGATGTATTTTTGAAAGTAATTTTGAAAAGGTGTCTTTGTAATGATTCTCGTCTCTATAAGAACGCATACAAAGTATTGTCTTTTGAAAATGTTTTAAAGTGAGAGTGTTGGTGTATAGAATGTTTTTGTTATGAGAAAGCAAGCAACTAGGAGCGAATCTACCTACTCAAAAGGTCTTAGATGTTCTTTTTCTCCTCCTTTAGACGTTGATATCTTACCATTGTTTTGGTAAGAAGCCCCATTGTTGGATGTAAAGGGAAGGGCGTGGGTCATCCTATATTCATAGAAGGCAACCTATGGATGTTTTAGCAATGTCTTTTTGGGACTAGATCGTTTACCGAAGGCAACATCGAGGGTCATCGAGGGACTACGATCTTTTATCGAGGGTCTTTGCTAAACGCCCATGTTCGAGGGACATGACTATTTTTCCGATATGCAACAAGTGAGATTACCTTAAGGTGTGCATATGTGCAAAGTGTGTTTGATTGCATGCATTTTGTCTTGATTAGGGTTCTCTATTTTTTTATTTCATGTCTTGCCATACACACCCTAATTACTAGCAATATATGAAAGCAATAAAAAGTGCGGAAATTAAATATCCTACGCTATAACAATCATTAGGGGGATGGGGTGTACAGATTTATAAATGGGGATTGCAAATAAAATAAAATTAAGTCCTAAGTTACTATTACAACTATATTGAATGGATAAGAATGTACAAGAAATGTAAAATGAACTTGTTTTGTTTAAAAAAAGAGATAAGTTTTGTTTAAGAAAATATTTTTGATCTTTTTGTTTTAAGAAATAAAATAAAGCATGTAAAATGTAAAATGTTTTTGGTGTTTTTGATTAGTGAAAATAGAAGTGATAGCAAAAATAGTAAGGAAAAAGAAAATAGAATCAGCGCATTGCTGAACTAAAAGAGATCAGAAGTTCTGACTCTGGCGTGCTGCAAAAACAGAAATCATATTAGTAGAAATAGGTAGAGTCAGAAATTCTGGTTCCGCTGGGAACGAAGAAGATTTCAGAAGTTCTGATGCCACTGGTAGAACTTCGTCTCCCTCTCCATGCTAGTCAGGACATCTGTAACTTAGTCATTTCTCAACAGAACAGAAGATGCGCATATAGCAGTTATGGAAAGTTTCATAATGTTTTAGAAACAAGAGATATCATAACTATAAATCAGAAACAAGCATGAATTTGCTAATCCTAATTTTGAGTCCTAATTTCTTCAAAACGTTATGAACTGAAATGCTCCCTACTTAGGCAGGCAAATACATGAAACCTCAGAATATGTACAACATCGGAATAAGGATGTCTACATTGTATTTTTGAACGTGAAAATTTAACAATGTTTAAGTAATATGACAAGAGTCAGCAGAAGCTTACCTTGCAGCTGGAAAATGTTCTGTGAACTAGTGTCTGATTCTAACCGTTTGTGATGTTCTGACCAGCTTCCTGACGTGTTCAGCAGGCTAGAAACCTTTGAATGGCTGGAAAATTCTGGAACAGCCAAAGAGCAAAGTTATGACTTCTTTGAAGTGGATATGGATGGAGGGTATGTCACAGTCTGAACACAGAAGTTATGATGGTTTCTAAAAGTATATCAGAAACTGTATGGATGGTTCTAATCAAGAAACACATGAGGAAAAATGGAGTTTGAATGCAAGAATCAAAAGCTAACAGGTTTTGTATTTTTGCGTTTGCAGTTTTGGACTCTTGGAATTTTAGCAGGGGTTCAAGGCTTTTTCTTTCTCCAATTTTTCGACCTCTTTATAGTTGCCAATGGCTTTCAATTTATAGGCAAAGATCTTGTAGCTTTGAGAGTACAACCATCACATGCTAGGATGCTGCCTTGTTCTTGAAGCAAGTACAGTGGTTAGCAGCGCCTAAGTTGGAATTGTAATAAGGAATTAAGGAAAGGTAACCTCAAAAGCAAAAGCAACGCATGGGCCCAACACACTCTTGTACAAATGTTTGCTTTTCCAAGACAGTAATGGTACTTCTATGCTACACGTGGGGAAATCCTTTGGACAAAGACCCAAAAGTGGTTATGAGTATTAAATAATGATGAGATTGATCAAACCAGAAATCCTACAACGTGAGATTTTGCATCATTTCTTAATTCTGGATCAGAAGTTCAGCTTCAGCGTGACTTAGAATAGACATCCAACTTCTAATCTTTGTATCTCCTTGCTCCAGCATGTTCTGAAAGAGCTCTCAGACTTTCCAGGAAGCTTGTAGCATGCTTTGTAACCTTCTTTGAATTACCCTTGCAAACTCTGACTGAACATTTGTGGAAACTGGCCTAGAAGTTGTAGACAACTTCTGACTTGAAAATGCTCAGAATTTGCTGAGTGCTTCAGTTTCATGGATGTGTCTTTGAAGATTTATAACTTGAAATTCCAGCATTTCTAGGAGAAGTTCCGTTCTACAGTGTTTCAGATCTTGTTGAAGTCTATAACTCTTGTGTTAGAAGTTCTTCCAGAATCAGCTTGCATCATGGTGATAATCTAATCAGAAGTTTTGAGCCTGTCATATTTCTTATACACTTAGAAAAATTCTAAGTATTTAGAGTTTTGACTTTTCCAAAGCCATTTTGACTTTTGAATTTCTTGATGAAACAAACTTCATATTTCAACACGTCTTGATGAAATATGATCCTTGAAACTTGATTTTGACCAAAAGTCAAAGTTTGACTTTTCAGTGCGCAAATGACCATTTTACCCTTGTGAATGACTTTCTTGGAAAATTTGTAATTCAAGGCTTGGAATTGGATGGAAGCAAACCTGAGGGTCTAGGTTGATCCTTTGAGAAATGAGAGGGTAAATTTTGGGGTACAACAACTTCCCCTGTTCAATCTTCTTAAACCTGAAGAGTTAGATTGGCAAATCTGCCATTCGTGACTTGAAGGTGGAAGATGATTGGACACTAGAGTGCCCAGAAATTTGCACTCGATGATGTGGTGATTGATTGTGTAGGAAATGAGCTTAAAGATGCCATTCAAAAGTGATTGTTGATAAAAATTTGAAGAAGTATCAGAATAAATCTCTAGTTGATTTATACTGAAATAGTGGATGTGTTAAGTTGAGTACCAAAATAATATCCATAAATGGATTGTATCTGAATCGTATCTGAAAGTTGTCTTTGAATGAGTATCAAGATGGAATCCGCATCTGGAGCATATTTGAACTGTATCTGAAAGCTAGTGCGTATCTGAATTGTATCTAAGAGCTGAATTTGTATGAGTATCAGGATGGCATCCGTATCTGGAGTGTATATGGACTGTATCATAAAGGTGAATCTGAATGAGTATCAGGATGGCATCTGTATCTGGTGCGTATCTGAACTGTATCTGAAAGCTGAATCTGAATGAGTATCAGGATGGTATCCGTATCTAGTGTGTATCTGAACTGTATCTGAAAGGTATCTGGTGCGTATCTGAACTGTATCTGAGAACTGAATCTGAATGAGTATCAGGATGACATTCGTATATGGAGCGTATCTGGACTGTATCAGAAAGGTGTGTTGAATGATGAAGGAATCTTGGATGATTACTATCTCAACAGGATGATGAAGGAATCTCGAACGATTACTACCTCAGCAGGATGATGAAGGAATCTCAGACGATTACTACCTCAGCAGGATGATGACCTTTATCTGTTGTTTGATCTTTCCTGAAAAGGTAAAGAGATAGTTGTATGCAATGTCATGATGTATGCATTGCGTAATGATGAGATTTGTGTTATATGTATTTTACATGCATATGCTATGAATGTTGTTGAAATGTAATTTTGTCTTGGAGAATAAATCCTTGACAAATGTTGGGGAGTTATTCAATCCCGGATTGCTGTTGAAGAGTAGGTATGTCTTCAAACTTTGCCTAGAATGTTTCCACCGAGGATTCATGTTTTGTCGTTTGAGGAAGTGAACTACTATCTAGTTGAATTCTAGGCTTTGCAGCACCTTATACTGTTATTTGGTCGAAATCCAGGCTTCGTAGTGTTTTTGGAGAAGAGGACTACTATCTGGTCTAAATCCAGGCTTCGCAGCACCTTATACTATTATCTGGTCAAAATCCAGGCTTCACAATATTTTTTATTTGAAGAAGGGAACTACTATTTGGTCGAAATCCAAGCTTTGCAGCACCTTATACTGTTATCTGGTCGAAATCCAGGCTTCACAGTGTTTTTGAAGAAGGGAACTACTATCTGGTCGAAATCCAGGCTTCGTAGCACCTTATACTGTTATTTGGTCGAAATCCAGGCTTCATAGTGTTTTTGGAGAAGGGGACTACTATCTGGTCGAAATCCAAGCTTTGCAGCACCTTATACTATTATCTGGTCGAAATCCAGACTTCACAGTGTTTTTGAAGAAGGGAATTACTATCTGGTTGAAATCCAGGCTTCGCAACACCTTATACTGTTATCTGGTGGAAATCCAGGCTTCATAGTGTTTTTGAAGAAGGGAACTATTATCTGGTCAAAATCCAGGCTTCGTAGCACCTTATACTGTTATCTGGTCGAAATCCAGGCTTCATAGTGTTTTTGAAGAAGGGAACTACTATCTGGTCAAAATCCAGGTTTTGTAGCACCTTATACTATTATCTGGTCGAAATCCAGGCTTCACAATGTTTTTCGAGAAGGGGACTACTATCTGGTCGAAATCCAGGCTTTGCAGCACCTTATACTGTTATCTGGTCGACATCCAGGCTTCATAGTGTTTTTGAAGAAGGGAACTACTATCTGGTCGAAATCCAGGCTTCGCAACACCTTATACTGTTATCTGGTCGAAATCCAGGCATCATAGTGTTTTTGGAGAAAAGGACTACTATCTGGTCGAAATCCAGGCTTCACAGCACCTTATACTATTATTTGGTCGAAATCTAGGCTTCATAGTGTTTTGGAAGAAGGGAACTACTATCTGGTCGAAATCCAGGCTTTGCAGCACCTTATACTGTTATCTGGTCAAAATCCAGTCTTCATAGTGTTTTTGGAGAAGGGGACTACTATCTGGTCGAAATCCAGGCTTCGCAGCACCTTATATTGTTATCTGGTCGAAATCCAGGCTTCATAGTGTTTTTGAAGAAGGGAACTACTATCTGGTCGAAATCCAGGCTTTGCAGCACTTTATACTATTATCTGGTCGAAATCCAGGCTTCACAGTGTATGCTGGGGATTGTAGAGTAGTCTATTGGGGAAGAGGAGTTGTGGTCCTCTGATTTGTAGTAGTCGGAGAGGCAAACTCGAGCTGGGGATCCTTCTATTTGTTGGGGATATAGACGCTGTTGCTCAGTCTGTTGGAGAGGCGGGGACTTCACTGGCAGAAATCCTCGAGGATTCTTGAAGTCGACTCAGTTGGGAAGGGGTTTTCAGAGATTGAAAATCTGGCTGGGGAATCATCCTATGAGAAGGATTTTGGGGAGATTTGTCACCGCCCCTAGTAGCGAGTGTTTGTGGCACTACCAGGAAATGTTTGACTGTACGTAACCCTTTGCTGAGATTGGCGTTCAATGCCCCAAGTAATGGATATGGAGACCTGCCCCTGGTTATTCTGTACTTCTTGAGAGATTTCTTGGAATCTTGACTGGACAGTCCCAGGTGTGCTTGGATAGTGACATGTCATGCCTCTTTGTTGATAGGATATTTGTCATTGGAAGTGTCATCCCACTTGAAGTGATTGAGAGAGCTTTCGTTCACTGGATATTCGTTGTGTGAATTTCTCCGCTGTCAAACAAATAACCATATGCAAACAGTGATATTCAAGTAATGCAAAGTTTTTGTTTGTCTTCAAATTTTTAAAAATGCGTTTTAGCAAGTAAAGAAATTTTGTAAGAAAAATTCAACTCATGATTTAGAGTAAAGTTCTACAGAAGTCAGGATACCTTTTGTAACAGTATGATTTCGAACTAACCCATGCTTCAATTAGGACTTTTGAAGGGTTGTAACGTGGCTTGGTTCATGGTGTAAGAAACAAAGGATAAAGGCTCAAAATGTATTTGTACCCACCCTCTCTTCGTGGCGTTCTTCAGTCCTAAACTCAGTTAATTATGCGTTTGAACTCTAATTGAGTCTGGAATGACATTTTGGTGATGGTTCAGACAAGTTAAGTTTGTCGGAAGGTTGTCATTTTTGCAACATTTTTTTTCATTTTGTTGAGGATTTGTAGTGACCTCTTTCTTTTGATTTGTTATCCCTAATTTTTTCCTGACTATTCTTGTTTTGAGATTACAGTCAGCGGGATGCCCCAGTTTTTCTTAAGTCTCCTTTGTAGGTTTTGACTTAGTGGGATTTTCCTTTTTTTGAGAGATAATGACTGCCTATGTGCTAGGGAACCATCATTGTCTTTTGATTCCAGAGGAATGTTTTTGATGTCATTCGTCGTATTACGAGATGAGAGTTTGCGGATAAACGCTCGTTTAAGTTAACTGAGAGACTACCCTGCCCTAGGTTTTGATTAAAGGTTTTATTTTGTGGAAAAAAGGAAACTCCTACTTCTTTGGCTCTAAGGGGTTGACAAGGGACTATCTTCCTTATAACTTCAGTGTTTAGGATTTTAAAGAACGCTTGTACATCGTCAGCAAGGTTTGTCCAAAAGCAAATTGTATGAGATTAAGGCATTGTTTTCGTCATCCTCCCTCTAAAGGCTTGTAAATTTTAGCAAGAGTTGAATGTCATAAAGAGAGAAAAAAGCATATTGAAATATAATAAATGCGAATGGATGAATTCAAGACAAACATATGCAATGCATTAATGAAACAAAGTTTTACATTAATAGATAATTTGTTTGAATAACAAAAGAAATTACAATTGAAAATTCAAATGAACGGAAAATTTCCTCGCCCAGATCGTTGCTTCATGTGGATGTCCTTGAGGGCAGATGGAAGAGTTCCAACTGATTGTCTTATGTAAACTCCAACACTCCTTCATCAATTAGGTCTTAAATCCTGTTCTTCAGAGTCTAACAATCGTTCGTGTCATGCCCGGGATCGTCAGAATGGTAAGCACACCTCTCTTTGGGATAGTAACTAGGTGCAACAGTGTTTGGATTCCCGGGAGGAGCCTTTAATGTAATTAGCTCTGTCTTCAACAGGTGTTGTAGCACCTGAGCTAGCGACATACCAATCCTGGTAAATTGTCTCCTAGGTCCGACCTCCTTGTGCTGATTCTTTTATTGTTGTTGGCGAGGCTATTGTTGGACCCGTGAGGTAGTAGCAAATTGGGAAGGTCTTCCGGCCTCTTGTCTCATGGGAGGCTGAGTAGTGACTTGATTTCTAATCCTGACTTTTTGCCCCGTACGGTTGCAACCGTCTTGATGAAGTTGGTTGGCAAGAACTTTCAGGTCTTCTTGTCCTTGAGCCAGATTTTGGATAAGAGCAATCTGGCCCACCAGTTGTCCCATCATTTGGACCTTCATTGTGGCTATCTCAGTTTGTAGCCGCTCCAAATGGTCATCTCTGTCGTCCCCAGTATTTTAGATGATCATTCCCCTGGTGAGGAGAGCTTTCACTTCTTCTTGTCCCTTGGACAAATTCAAGAACATCTCTTGAAGTTGGGCATTTTGAGCCTGGATGTCTTTCACCGTTTGTTCCATATCCATCTTACTGAAATAAACAGAAGGAAGATAAGGAGACCTGTATGGGAGAAACCTGTCATGATATGGTGCATGATATGTGGATGCATGTCTTCAAGGATCTCGCAGGGTAAATGTTAGTAGTCACTTACAACTTTGATTGGAGAACTTTCTATTGGTGGATGTATTTCCACGAGAATTAGCTCATCATGTCAAGTGGGTTGTAGCCCTTGACTCAAGTTTGCTGTGTTTGATCTTTGACAGCATCTGGTTAGAGGAAAATAAATCCTCTTGCCCCTTGTTAAACGTCTGGTTCAATGTAACCCTACATCAAAGGCCCCCGAGATCCTTGAAATGGTTATCGAAAATGTCATGGTATGATGTTATGATGATATGTATAAGTATGCAAAGTAAGCAAGTTTATATACAAATAATCATATTCACACAAAGCAGACAAGTCCTTAGGTTTAGGCTTGCATGGAGTTTGTAGGTAAGTACCCTCTCAAATTTTAGTTGGCTCAAACCTGTCCTAGCAATAGTAACCGTATTCTAAGGAGCTCAATATCACATGTCTATTTTCTCGGGAATTGTTTCAGCGCAAGCCTCTTAAATGGTGACTGAAATATCCCAAAAAACCAAATCTCAATGAGTGTAGTATTGAGTATCTACCAACTTCGGACTGCACCAAAGACGGTCATCTCACTATGTCCTAAAGGCCAAGTTGGTCAAGTAAAGGTTCTAAAAGTTTATTAGTGCTTCATGACATCACTCAGCGGCCCCGTATTCTCCTTGATTAACTCAAGGGCTACCGGTACCCACAAATATGTCGCACTAACGTAGTTATTACTTAGACCATGTCGGTATACCCCACACAGTTTCCACAATGTATTGCTACTTACCTATAAGGTATCCCTAAATCCGGGTAGAGGATTCAAACCCAAGCAAAGAACCATAATGTAAAGCATACAAGTCAAACAATGAAAGCAAGTAAATGTGATCTAACCCTAAGGTAACCCCACTTTTAGAATTTTCCCCAGCAGAGTCGCCACTTCTGTGATATGGTGGGAGAACTGACTTGGGTGTTTTGCGTTTGATCGCAAATGTTGCGATTAGAAAGAGTCACCACCGACTTTTCTTTTATCCAAAAGGAAAGGTGAAAAAGCACAGGAAAGACCTTTGAGATTATTTCTTGAGTTCGGAAGGTAGATTATGAAAAGGGAAGGTATTAGCACCTTTTTCATCCATGGTTTTCCATGGGCTCTTAGTTACTTTCTAGATCATTTGCTTTTGTTTGGAAATTGTGCTTTGTGTGGTGTGGGTTTTGAAAGTATTTTGAAAATGTAACTTCGTAATGATTCTCATTTCTATAAGAACGCATACAAAAGTGTTTTTTTCGAAAGTGATTCAAAAAAGGTGTTTGTGAGATGTATTTTTGAAAGTTATTTGAAAAGGTGTCTTTGTAATGATTCTCGTCTCTATAAGAACGCATACAAAGTGTTGTCTTTTGTAAATGTTTCAAAGTGAGAGTGTTGGTGTATAGAATGTTTTTGTTGTGAGCAAGCAAGCAACTAGGAGTGAATCTACCTACTCAAAAGGTCTTAGATGTTCTTTTCCTCCTCCTTTAGACGTTGTTATCTTACCATTGTTTTGTTAAGAAGCCCCATCGTTGGATGTAAAGAAATGGACGCGGGTCATCGTATAGTCATAGAAGGCAACCTATGGATGTTTTAGCAATGTATTTTAGGGACTAGATCGTTTACCGAAGGCAACATCGAGGGTCATCGAGGGACTACGATCTTTTATCGAGGGTCTTTGTTAAACGCCCATGTTCAAGGGACATGACTATTTTTATGATAGGCAACAAGTGAGATTACCTTAAGGTGTGCATATGTGCAAAGTGTGTTTGATTGCATGCATTTTGTCTTGATTAGGATTCTCTATTTGTTGATTTCATGTCTTGCCATACACACCCTAATTACAAGAAATATATGAAAGCAATAAAAAGTGGGGAAAGTAAATATCCTACGCTATTACAATCATTAGGGGGGTGGAGTGTAAAGATTTATAAATGGGGATTACAAATAAAATAAAATTAAGTCCTAAGTTACTATTACAATCATATTGAATGGATAAGAATGTACAAGAAATATAAAATGAACTTGTTTTGTTTAAGAAAAGAGATAAGTTTTGTTTAAGAAATTATTTTTGATCTTTTTGTTTTAAGAAATTAAATAAAGCATGTAAAATGTAAAATGTTTTTGGTGTTTTTGATTAGTGAAAATGGAAGTGATAGAAAAAATAGTAAGGAAAAAGAAAATAGAATCAGCGCATTGCTGAACTAAAAGAGATCAGAAGTTCTGACTCTAGCGTGATGTAAAAACAGAAATCATATTAGTAGAAATAGGTAGAGTCAGAAATTCTGGGTCCGCTGGGAACAAAGAAGATTTCAAAAGTTCTGATGCCACTGGCAGAACTCCGTCTCCCTCTCCATGCTAGTCAGAACATCTGCAACTTAGTCATTTCTCAACAGAACAGAAGATGCGCATATAGCAGTTATGGCAAGTTTCATAATGTTTCAGAACCAAGAGATATCAGAACTATAAATTATAAGCAAGCATGAATTTGATAATCCTAATTCTGAGTCCTAATTTCTTCAAAAAGTTCTGAACTGAAATTCTCCCTACTTAGGCAGGCAAATACATGAAACCTAAGAATATGTACAACATCATAATAAGGATGTCTACATTGTATTTTTGAACGTGCAAATCTAACAATGTTTAAGTAATATGACAAGAGTCAGCAGAAGCTTACCTTGCAGCTGGAAAATGTTTTGTGAACTAGAGTCTGATTCTGACCGCTTGTGATGTTCTGACCAGCTTCCTCACGTGTTCAACAGGCTAGAAACCTTTGAATGGCTGGAAAATTCTGGAACAACCATAGAGAAAAGTTCTGACTTCTTTGAAGTGGATATTGATGGAGGGTATGTCACAGTATGAACACGGAAGTTAGGATGGTTTCTAAATGTATATCAGAAACTATATGGATGGTTTTGATCAAGAAACACTTGAGGAAAAATGGAGTTTGAATGCAAGAATCAAAAGCTAACAGGTTTTGTATTTTTGCATTTGCAGTTTTGGACTCTTGGAATTTTAGCAGGGGTTTAAGGCTTTTTTTTTCTCCAATTTTTTGACCTCTTTACAGTTGCCAATGGCTTTCAATTTATAGGCAACGAACTTGTAGCTTGGAGAGTACAACCATCACATGCTAGGGTGCTGACTTGTTCTTGAAGAAAGTATGGTGGTTAGCAGCGCCTAAGTTAGAATTGTAAGCAGGAATTAAGGAAAGGTAACCACAAGTTCAGATGACTTGTATGCTCTCTATTTTCAGATGATGTTCTGACTTACGCATCTTAGAAAGAAACAGCATTCTACGCAAGTATAAAGCCGACTCAGAAGGAAGAACTCTAAAAGAAAAATCTGACGAAGAGCAATCCTAAGCAACCTCTGATAAAGCTAGCTGAAGCAAAGATCTGATAGAACCACGCTGCAAATAAAATCTGATAAATATAAGATTAAAGAAAACTCTGATGAACACATATTGAAGAATACTCTGATAGAAGAAAAGATCAAGTAAACTCTGAAATGGAAGACGCTGTAAGGAAATACTTTAACTTCCAGAGACAAGCTCTGACAGTACCGTTGGTCATTAAATGCTAAGACGGCTAACGCACTCAAGTGTACTACGCGCACGAGAATTAGAAACATAAAAACCAAGCCTACTCGCTACACGCAACACACATCATTGCAAACACGCTTCATTAAATGCATGCACTATCATCAAGGCATTAACGGTCAAGAATTGGAAACTATATATAGAAGATCTTTTGTTTCAAAGAAAGGTTACTGACTTACGTGAAATATACTTACGCTCATTGTTTTCTTACTTATAAACTAAATAATGTATAGTGGGTAGATCTTAAGTATTAGGCAACAACCTTAGTGATAAGTCACAATTGTGATAAATCTTTTTAGAAGCAAATCTGTTTCACTACTATTAAGAGATAATTTTATAAGTGTTCCTTGAGAGACCAGTTGGGTCAGATTTCTCAAGAGGGCTAGGACTAGTTTAAGTATTAGAGGTTTTAGTCACTTGTAGTTGGCTTGTGCATTATATTGTTAGTAACGCCAGTTTGGTTGTGCAATTGTATTCAATTTGATTATAGTGGATTAAGTCCTCGCTGAGAGAGGCGAAATTACCTTGGCGGGTGGACTGGAGTAGTTTGAGTTTCAAACGAACTAGGATAAAAATATCAGTGTCCTTCCATTAGTATTACGAAAGAAAAAGAAAAACTTATTCACCCCCCCCCCCCCCTTCTAAGTGTTTTCTCACCCTTCAATTGGCATCAGAGCTCTAGTTCTGGGTGCAAACACCTAACAGTGTCAGAAAAAGATCCAGAAGGAAAACACTATGGCATCTGAACAAAACAACAACAACATCACAAAACCTCCTGTGTTTGATGGAGAAGACTTTGAATACTGGAAGGATAGACTAGAAAGTTTCTTTCTAGGTCATGATGTTGATCTATGGGATTTGGTCCTAGACGGATACACTCATCCAGAAGATAAAGACGGAAACAAAATTGACAGAAAGAACATGGATAAACAACCGAAGCTAGATTTCAAGAATCACCACAGAGCCAGAAACATCTTTATGAATGCTATCTCTAAAAATGAATATGAGAAAATTACCAAAAGAGATACAACACATGACATGTTTGAATCCCTCAAGATGACTCATGAAGGAAATGCTCAAGTAAAAGAGACAAAAGCTCTGGATCTTGTTCAGAAGTATGAAGCATTCAAAATGGAAGAAAATGAGTCTATTGAAGATATGTTCTCGAGATTCCAAACTCTGATTGCTGGCCTAAGAGTTTTGAACAAAGGATACACCAAGGGAGACCATGTTAAGAAAATTATCGAAGTTTATCATTGCTTTCAAAGTGTCAAAATTTCTGAATGATGTTTCCCTTGAAGAACTTATCATTGCTTTAAGGAGTCACGAGATAGAACTTGATGAACATGAGCCTTAGAAGAAAGGTAAGTCTGTAGATCTTAAATCCATTAAAAAATTTGAAACTAACGCTTTTTAGGTAGAAGAAGGAAACTCTGAAGATTTTGCATTAGAAGAAGATGAGTTATCTCTGTCTTCAGAAGAATCAATCAGATGTGGAAGCATAGACAAAAGAAGTTCAGGAACTACAAGAGGTCAGAAGATAAACCATAATCTTCTGGACATAAGAAGTCAAGCATAAGAGATATAGTCTGCTATGAATGCAAAGAACCTGGACACTACATAAGTGATTGTCCTAAGCTGCAAAGAGAAAGACCAAAGAAAATTTTTGGTAGAAAGAAATGCATGATGGCCACCTGGGATGATTCAAAATATTCTGAAGCTGAATCTGACTTAGAAGATGAACACGCTAATCTAGCGTTTATGGCTAGCACAGTAGATAACTCAGACTCAGACTCAGAACCAAAAGAGGTATTCTCTGAATTTTCTAGAATTGAACTTGCTGAAAGCTTATCTGAACTGCTTGAAAACTACAGTAAACTCAAAATCAAATACAAGAAACTCAAAAAGAATCTTGCATCTGATTTTGAGAAACTTGAAACAGAAAACTCTGAACTTAAAGAAAACATTTTTAAACTCAAAGAGGATGTTCAAAAATTTGAAAAGAATTCTATTTCAGATTCTGCTTCAAGTTCAAAAGATATTTTGAAAGAATATGACTCTAGTTTTCAAACATTTCTTGCTAAAATCATAGATTGAAGCAAAATGGCTTCTATGATCTATGGTGTTAGTGGAAATGACAGAAGAGGTATTGGATAAAAAGCTCCCATAGGGAAAGAAATATATAAACCTAAGCCCGTTGAGGAAATGGTTATATCATATAAACCACTACACAAATAATTTAATTTTGGGCACACACATGATATCAAATACACTTCTCACTCTGAAAATTCTTATGCAAAATCAAAGTTCGATCTGAACTATAGAAACTCTAACCAAAAAGGACCCAAAAAGAAATGGGCACCTAAGGAGAAAATAATCTATGTTGCAGATGTCCTTAACAGCTCAGTTGAAACACCAGTCATGGTACCTAGACTCTAGATGCTCGCGTCATAAGACGGGAAGAAATTCTATGTTCCAAAGTCTGGAACTTAAATCTGGAGGGGATGTCAAATTTGGAGGAAATCAAAAAGGAAAGATTATTGGTTCTGGAACCATTGGAAACGGTAACCTTCCTTTTATAACTAATGTTCTGTTAGTTGAAGGATTATCGCATAACTTGCTGTCTATAAGTCAATTAAGTGACAACGGTTATGACATTATCTTTAATCAAAAATCCTGTAGAGCTGTTAGTCAAAAAGATGGAACAATCCTTTTCACTGGCAAGAGAAAGAACAATATCTATAAAATTAATCTTTCTGATCTTAAATCTCAAAATGTAAAATGCCTTATGTCTGTTAGCGATGAGCAATGGGTCTGGCACAAAAGATTGGGACATGTTAGCATGAGAAGAATATCTCAAATTAACAAACTCAATCTGGTCAGAGGACTTCCAAATTTGAAGTTCAATTGAGAAGCTCTGTGTGAAGCTTGTCAGAAAGGAAAATTTTCAAAACCTTCTTTTAAGTCAAAAAATGTTGTTTCTTCATCTAGGCCGTTGGAACTTCTTCATATTGATCTGTTTGGTCCAGTTAAAACTGCATCCATCAAAGGAAAGAAGTATAGATTGGTCATTATTGATGACTACAACAGATGGACATGGGTTAAGTTTTTAAAACATAAGGATGAGTCACATTCTGTGTTCTTCGACTTCTGCATCCAAGTTCAAAATGAAAAAGATTTTAGAATCATAAAAGTAAGAAGTGATCATGGAGGAGAATTTGAAAATCATTTTTTTGAATTTTTTTAAAAAGAAAATGGCATTTCTCATGATTTCTCTTGTCCTAGAACTCCCCAACAAAATGGAGTTGTAGAACGAAAGAATAGAACTTTGCAAGAAATGGCCAGAACCATGATTAATGAAACTAATATGGCTAAACACTTTTGTGCAGAAGATGTGAACACAACGTGTTATATTCAAAATAGAGTCTCTATAAGACCTATTCTTAAAAAGACTCCTTATGAATTGTGGAAAAACAGAAAACCCAACATTTCATATTTCCATCATTTTAGATGCACTTGCTATATTCTGAATACTAAAGATAATCTGAACAAGTTTGATTCTAAGGCACAAAAGTGCTTTCTGCTTGGATATTCTGAACGCTTAAAAGGCTATAGGGTATACAACACAGAAACTCTGATTGTTGAAGAATCAATCAAAGTCGGATTTGATGATATGCTTGGCCAGCAAAAGCCAAAGCAAAATTAAAATTCTGCAGGTACAGAAGATCACCTTACAAACTCTGAAGAGTCAGAAGAAAAATACATCTCAGAAGATCCTCCTATTGAAAATGCTCTGGAAAATCTAAGAATTTATGAACATTCCTCACAAAATAAATTCCCCAGAATCACATCAGCACACCCAGAAAATGTGATTATAGGAAAGAAAGAAGATCCCATCAGAACAAGATCCTCCTTCAGAAACAATGAAGAATCACTGTTTGGATTGGTCTCTCTGATTGAGCCAACTTCAATAGATGAAGCTCTGCAAGATAATGATTGGATCCTAGCTATGCAAGAAGAATTAAATCAATTTTCAAGAAATAATGTGTGGGATCTTGTTCCAAAACCAAAAGGATTTAATATTATTGGAACTAAATGGGTCTTCAGAAAAAAGCTAAATGAGCAAGGAGAGGTTGTCAGAAACAAAGCACGACTGGTTGCTCAGGGTTATAGTCAACAAGAAGGAATTGATTATAATGAAAAATTTGCCCAAGTTTCCATATTAGAATCAATTAGATTGTTAATTTCTTTTGTTGTTCAACATAATATCTCATTATATCAAATGGATGTTAAAAGTGCCTTTTTAAATGGTTACATAGAAGAAGAATTTTATGTCCACCAGCTTTCGGGTTTTGAAGACTCAAAATTTCCAGAACATGTTTTCAAACTGAAAAAGTCTCTGTACGGTCTGAAACAAGCTCCCAGAGCTTGGTATGAACGTCTGAGTAACTTTATTTTAGAAAAGAAGTTTACCAGAGGCAAAGTGGACACAACTTTATTTAGAAAAAAATTTAAAATGACATTTTAATATGTCAAATATATGTTGATGATATTATTTTTGGAACTTATAATGTCTCTCTTGGAAGAGAATTTGCTGAGTCGATGCAGGCTGAATTTGAGATGAGCATGATGGGAGAACTAAAATTCTTTCTGGGAATTCAAATAAATCAGACTCCAAAAGGTACTTACATACAT
The DNA here is from genome assembly GCA_948472305.1 of Vicia faba. NCBI lineage: Eukaryota > Viridiplantae > Streptophyta > Magnoliopsida > Fabales > Fabaceae > Vicia > Vicia faba. Next base: position 994,050,999 of record OX451741.1, read on the forward strand.
CAGACAAAGTATATTAAAGAACTTCTGAAGAAATTCGAGTTATCAGAAAGTAAAGAAGCCAAGACCCCAATGCATCCTACATGCATTCTGGGAAAAGACGAGGTAAGTAAGAAGGTAGATCAGAAACTCTACAGAGGTATGATTGGATCTCTTCTCTATCTGACTGCATTTAGACCAGATATTCTATTCAGTGCATGCTTATGTGCAAGATTCTAATAAAATCCTAGAGAATCTCACTTAACTTCTGTTAAGTGAATTCTAAGGTATCTGAAAGGTACTACTAACCTTGGACTGTGTTACAGAAGATCCAAAGATTTTAAACTAGTAGGTTTTTGTGATGCTGACTTTGCTGGAGATAGAATAGAACGCAAAAGCCCCTCTGGAAGCTGTCAGTTTATGGGTGATAACGTCATCTCATGGTACAATAATAAGCAAGCCACTATTGCACTATCAACCACTGAAGTTGAATATATATCTGCTATTGGATGTAGCACTCAGATGATCTGGATGAAGATCTAGTTGGAAGATTATCATCTATATGAAAGTAAGATTCCTATCTTCTGTGATAATACCTCTGTTATCTGTCTTTCAAAAAATCTCATCTTACATTCTAAGGTAAAACATATAGAAATTAAACATCATTTCATAAGGGACTACATTCAGAAGGGAATTTTAAACTTAAATTTTGTAGACACATACCATCAATGGGATGACATTTTAACTAAACCCCTTACTGAAGATAGATTCAAATTCATTCTGAAAAACATCAGCATGGAATTTTGTCCTGAATGAAAATATTTTTTCATCTATATGTGTTTCCAGTATATTCTGAAATGAATGTTCTGATTGACTGCTCTTCAGAAGTTAGAAGAGGAGTTACATCAGAATCCATTCATCATGTTCTGAAATGTGTCTAACGTTTCATTACTAGAATGGTCAGAAATTCATTATATTAAACCAGTTGTCTCACGCTATCCTCAGAAGTTGAATGCGTGTTTCAATTCTGAAAGGTCACGCATGTGTGCACTGCTATTGAGACGCCGTTCCTAGGTAACTGTTCAGATTTGATCAAAATCACGCACCCCCTTAAATGTCAAATCTCATTAATTATTTATAATTATTATGTTTTTAAATCGTTCCAAATTCTTAAACTGTTCATTAATTTAAAGATTCTTTTTAGCTATAAATACCCTTGCAAAATCCCTGTTCTATTTTTTTACTCTCTTTCTCAAACTCCAATCGCCGCTATATTTTTGTGCAAACTCTCTCAACCCCCTTCTCAAATTCTAAACCTAAAAGTTCAAATGGCTTCATCTTCATCTCCTTCCTCAAGCATTCCTGTGACACCCCAAATTAATTTAAGTGTTAAATAATTAGGAATTTAATTATTAAATTAATTAAAGGCTAAATTAATAATATTTTGGATTAAATGGATGAATTAATTATGGAATTAAAAAGCAAGACCGGGGGGTGTAAGGTTGAATTAGAGGTGTGTGAAGTAAAAAGCTCTACTAAATAATTACTAATTTATTTCTATTATTTGGCAAATAATAAAAGGAATATAAAAAGAAGGATAAAAAGGAAAAAGAAAGAAAAAGAAGTTATTTGGGAAAAGTCATTATACGTGAAATTGGAGAAGAGAAGAGAAGAGAGGAAAAAGCCAAACGCCGTGAATTCGAAGGATCATCGCGAGGTAAGGGGTGATTTCGATTAATTACTATGCCTTATAGATTTTGAGATCAATAGAATTGATTAAGCATGTTAGGAATCTCGATTTTGGAATTCTAGGTTTGTGGGATTATCCCTAATTGTGTCAAAGTATAGGAATTGGAACCATTAATGTGATGAATAAGTAATAGGAATGATGGAAACATGATTCATGATGTTGTATTGATGTGTATTGGTTGCATTTTGGTGTCCCAAATGTTATAATTCGTATGGGTATGAATTGGATGGGATTGGAATGAATAATGCTGTCAAAATAGCAGTTTTTGGCTCTGCAGGTCGTGGGAACCGGTTCCCAGTGGGGAGGAACCGGGTTCCACTGTGTGAACGTACAAAAACTTGCAAAATTGGTCGCAGGAACCGGTTCCTGTATAGGTAGGAACCGGGTTCCAGTACATTTTCCAGAAACGTAACTTTTTGAAAAATATTAAACTTTGAAAATTCATAACTTTCAAACTGTAAGTCCGATTTGAGTGCCGTTTTCGGCAGTATTTCTTAAATTTAAAATGCTATCTTATAAAATAAGAAAAATATTATTTTATGAAAATTATTTTAAAAAGAGTCGAATTCCCGATTTTTGTAAACTTTGGTATTTTGAGAATGATGTAGAATTGTTTGTAAATTGTTCTGATTTGGTGAATGAGAACTGATACTTATGTGTTGTGCCTGCTATCCATTATGATTAAGATGTGATCATGTGATATATTGGTTTTGGCATTATTTGGAATTATGTTGTGATCATATTCCGTTGATTTGATGTTGACTTTCTGATTATGCGGTTTGTTATTATGTGCATATTTGGTGTATATACAATGGTGTATCCATGATAATCGATTGTATCAGGTCCTTGTGGATGAAGTGCATGTTTATGCTGTTTGATGTGTGTATGATAGATAATGATATCATGTTTCTTTTGGTTTTGGTTCAGTTATGATAAATTGATGTATTTCATAGACTGGTTTGATGTTGCATGCTGGTGATGTGCATGCATATGCATTGTTTTGGTGAAGTTAATTCCCATTGTGTGGAATTTGACTTGTATTTCCGTTAACCGATACTCGGGTGATGATGGGTGGTTAGGCTGGATTCGTGTCCGGTGTTTATGGACGAATCGATGGTTGCTGTATCCGGTTGATGATGGATCAGTTGGATTCGTGTCCGAGTGTTTATGGATGAATCGATGGTTGCTGTATCCGGTTGATGATGGATCAGTGTTGGGTGACTTGGTCACGTGTTGGTACCACATGCATTGTGTCTGCATTTGTGTTTGCATGGGATTGTAACATGTTAGGATGTCTTCTAGTGTTGCAATTCTTTGGTTGATGATTGATTTGTGCATAATGACTTGTATGATTTGAACTGTGTGTTGAATCTGGATTTATGCTAAAATGGGTAAAATAATATGCTTGTGATATACTGTTGATTGAGAAGTTTATAATGCATGTTAATTATGAGAAATCTCAACCTTACTTTAATGATTTCAGATTAAAGTTAGCAGCTCAGGAGTTGGTAAGGATGGCTCTAGAGCTATGTTACTTTAAGTCCGCGTGTCAGTGTCATGCTCTGATAGGTTGTAACACTGGGGGAAACGTTTGAATGATGAGTTTTATTTTATACTCTATTGTTTAATTTATGTTGGGAATACTTATGAAGTGAAGTTATTCTGGTTTTGAGACATTTCCGCTGTGTAGAACATGATATTGATTTGAATATTTATTTAATAATTCCTTCAGTAAAGCATGATAACTGTAGAATTGAGGTTTTTATATTTATCTCGAATTGTGACATCCCCGTTTTCCATGTTACTCTGATTTAATTAATATATTCGCGGGTTATTTAGAAGGGGTGTTACAACAGTGGTATCAGAGCAGGTCGGTCTGTCGGGCAGGTTGTTTATGTGTTTACTCCTTTTTGGTATGCGACATGTGTGTGAAACACTGTCGGTACTTGATTGTTTCCTTTTCGTTGTCTGCAGAGGTACGTGTGAAATAAGTGGGGGAGAAGTTTCTTCTCTGAAGTTTTGTGCAAGAGGTTGGTTCAGTATACCGCCGATTGTAAGATGTAAGTATTGTCGAGCAGTTGATGCTTCAAGCATGGTTATGTTTAAGTAGCTTGAAGGGTAAGATTGAAGATGCTGATGTGGTTTGGTAACGATGGTTGATGCCACCTCATGATTGTTGACTATCTATTGACAAATTGAGGAACTGATCACCCTTAATCTCTTGTTGATAGTAGTCGGGATCGCGTTGGATGGGATGTACTTATTGTGCCAGCCTTACAGTGTGTGAAATTAGTTGAGTCGGCAAGAAGAGAAGCGTTATGGTTTGTGTAACGAGAGATTTAGATCTCGGAGAGAGCAAGAAAAAGGAATGTGACCTAATGGATGTAATTTTTTTATGAAGTGTTCCGTGATGAAGTAAGTGGAACGGTGTGAGAGTGCAAGGTGAAGTCTTAATGGGTTTTGTTACTAGAACTAGTTTGAATTCGAGGATGCCTATAAGAGGTCTTCTTCTAGACTGAGAAAGTTGAAGAGTCAACTTGAGGATTTGTTTGAGAAGAAGTTTATTCGTCCGAGTGTTTCACCGTGGGGTGCTCCGGTGTTGTTGGTTAAGAAGAAAGAAGGTTCAATGAGATTATGTGTTGATTACAGACAACTGAATAAAGTTACAATCAAGAATCGGTATCCTTTGCCGAGGATCGATGATTTGATGGATCAACTAGTTGGAGCTTGTGTATTTAGTAAGATTGATCTGAGATCTGGATATCATCAGATTCGTGTGAAGTCGGAAGATATTCAGAAAATTGTATTTAGAACGAGGTATGGACATTACGAGCATTCTGTTATGCCGTTTGGAGTTACTAATGCACCTGGTGTTTTCATGGAGTATATGAACAGGATATTTCATCCGTATCTTGATAAGTTTGTGGTGGTGTTCATTGTTGATATTCTAATTTATTCGAAGAGCGATGAAGAGCATGCAGAACATCTCAGAGTTGTGTTGGAATTATTGAAAGAGAAGAAGCTTTATGCGAAGTTGTCCAAGTGTGAATTCTAGTTAAGTGAAGTAAGTTTTCTTGGCCATGTAATTTCCAAGAATGGAATTGCTGTGGATCCTACGAAGGTAGAAGCAGTATCTCAGTGGGAAGCGCCGAAGAATGCTTCTGAGATTCGTAGTTTTCTGGGTCTTGCAGGTTATTACAGGAAGTTTATAGAAGGATTTTCCAAATTAGCGTTACCGTTGACTAAGTTGACCAGGAAGGGTCAGATGTTTGTTTGGGATGTTGAATGTGAGAAAAGATTTCAAGAGCTGAAGAGGAGGTTGACAAGTGCTCCGATCTTGATTTTGCCAAATCCGACTAAGTCTTTTGTTGTGTATTGTGACGCATCATTAATGGGATTAGGTGGTGTGTTGATGCAAGATAAGCAGGTGGTGGCTTATGCTTCGAGACAATTGAAAGTACATGAAAGGGATTATCCGACTCATGATTTGGAGTTGGCAGCTGTTGTGTTTGTTTTGAAGTTGTGGAGGCATTATTTATATGGTTCTCGGTTTGAGGTGTTCAGGTATCACAAAAGTCTGAGGTATCTCTTTGATCAGAAAGAGTTGAATATGAGGCAGAGGAGATGGTTAGAATTTCTAAAGGATTATGATTTCGGTTTGAATTACCATCCTGGTAAGGCAAATGTTGTTGCGGATGCCTTGAGTAGGAAGTCCTTGCATATGTCGATGTTAATGGTCCGTGAGTTAAATTTGGTTGAGCAGTTCAGAGATTTAAGTTTGGTATGTGAAACTACTCCGAATAGTGTGAAATTGGGTATGTTGAAACTGACTAGTGGTATTCTGGAAGAAATTCGGAATGGACAGAAGTCCGATGTTGGGTTAGTTGATAAATTGACATTGATCAACCAAGGTCAAGGAGGCGAGTTCTGGATTGATGAGAATGGTGTTATGAGATTTGGTAATAGGGTGTGTGTTTCGGATGTTGCAGAGATTAGGAAGAGTATTTTGGAAGAAGGACATCGTAGTGGATTGAGTATTCATCCTGGTGCTACTAAAATGTACCATGATTTGAAGAAGTTTTTTTGGTGGCCAGGAATGAAAAAGGAAATTGCTGAGTTTGTGTATGCTTGTTTGGTTTGTCAGAAGTCGAAGATTGAGCATCAGAAACCGTCAGGATTGATGGAACCGTTGTTTGTTCCGGAATGGAAATGGGATGGAATCTCTATGGATTTTGTGTCTGGTTTGCCAAGGACATCGAAGAATTGTGATTCTATCTGGGTTATTGTTGATCGGTTTACGAAATCTGCTCACTTTATTCCAATAAGAATGGATTATCCGATGGAAAGGTTGGCAGAATTGTATGTTGAGAAGATTGTGAGTTTGCACGGTATTCCTTCTAGTATTGTGTCAGATCGAGATCCGAGGTTTACATCTAAATTATGGACGGGATTGCAAGAAGCTTTGGGTACTAAGTTGCGTTTGAGTTTCGCTTATCATCCACAGACATATGGTCAGACGGAGAGAACTATTCAGTCGTTGGAAGATTTGTTAAGAGCTTGTGTGTTGGAGAAAGGTGGAGCTTGGGATAGTTATCTACCATTGATTGAGTTTACCTACAACAATAGTTTTTATTCGAGCATTGGTATGGCTCCATTTGAGGCATTGTATGGTAGGAGGTGTCGGACACCGTTGTGTTGGTATGAATCTGGAGAGAGTGCTGTGATTGGACCAGAAATTGTCCAACAGACTTCGGAAAAGATTAAGATGATTCAGGAGAAGATGAGGACTTCTCAGAGTCGTCAGAAGAGTTATCACGATAAGAGGATGAAAGATCTTGAGTTTAGCGAAGGAGAACATGTTTTTATGCGAGTTACTCCGATGACTGGTATTGGTCGAGCTTTAAAGTCAAAGAAGTTGACTCCATGTTTTATTGGTCCGTTTCAGATTACCAAGAGAGTTGGGAAAGTTGCTTATCAGATTGCTTTTCCGCCGTCACTTGCAAATTTGCATGATGTTTTTCATGTATCTCAGCTAAGGAAGTACATTGCTGATCTATCTCATGAGATTCGGGTAGACGATATACAGGTACGAGAGAATTTGACTGTGGAAGCGGTACCTGCGAGAATTGAGGATCGGAAGTTGAAACAGTTGCGAGGCAAGGAGATCGCGTTGGTAAGAGTGGCTTGGGGAGGACCAGCAGATGGAAATGTCACTTGGGAGCTGGAGAGCCAGATGAAGGACTCGTATCCCGAACTGTTCGTCTAAGGTATGTTTTCGAGGACGAAAACTCTTTTAGTTGGGGAGAGTTGTGACACCCCAAATTAATTCAAGTGTTAAATAATTAGGAATTTAATTATTAAATTGATTAAAGGCTTAATTAATAATATTTTGGATTAAATGGATGAATTAATTATGGAATTAAAAAGGAAGATCGGGGGGTGTAAGGTTAAATTAGAGGTGTGTGAAGTAAAAAGCTCTACTAAATAATTACTAATTTATTTCTATTATTTGGCAAATAATAAAAGGAATATAAAAATAAGGATAAAAAGGAAAAAGAAAGAAAAAGAAGTTATTTGGGAAAAGTCATTATACGTGAAATTGGAGAAGAGAAGAGAAGAGAGGAAAAAGCCAAACGCCGTGAATTCGAAGGATCATCGCGAGGTAAGGGGTGATTTCGATTAATTACTATGCCTTATAGATTTTGAGATCAATAGAATTGATTAAGCATGTTAGGAATCTCGATTTTGGAATTCTAGGTTTGTGGGATTATCCCTAATTGTGTCAGAGTATAGGAATTGGAACCATTAATGTGATGAATAAGTAATAGGAATGATGGAAACATGATTCATGATATTTGTGATCGGTGGATTTAGAACTGACTGTTTAACGCTGGTTCGCGAAATGTCGCAGAAGCAAGAGTCGCCACCATCTTTTATTTTCTCCAACATGGAAAGGACAAAAGCACCACAAAATTCCTTATGAGAATGGTTCTCGGTTCGGGAGGTACATTTATAGAAAGGGAATGTGCTAGCACCCTTTCTATCCATGGTTATCCATGGGCTCTTAGGTACTTGCTCTTATGTTTTCAAAAGATGTTTGCTTTTCAAATGTGAGTGGGTTTGAAAAAGTTTCTTTGAAAGATTTCTGAATAACTCTTGTATCTGTCCTCAAGAGTGTTTGAAAAATTTGTTTTGAAAGCTTTTGAAAGTGTAAGGTGTGAAAAGTATTTTGTTTGTTTTTGAAAAGAGCAAGTACCCATGCGTCATCTACCTACCCTAAGGAATTAAGCTGTGTAAGTGTCCTTTAGGTAGTGCCATCCCACCATTGAGAGGTAGGTAGCACCACCGTTGGAGGTGTTCGGGTCAACTCGATTTTAGGGACGGTGTGGTCACCGAAGCAACAGTTAGGACACCTTAGAAGTAACCCTAATGTCCTAGATCCTTTTTAATCCGAGGCAACCGTTTCGAGGCAACTGTTTCGAGGCAACTGGATCTTTGGACTAAGGGTGACCTCTAAGACGTCCTATACTTGATGACCACGTTTCGAAGGCAACGAGTGAGGCGTACCCTAGAAGTGGTGTGTGTATTGTATGTTGTATTCAATTAATGTTTGTCTTTGTTATTAGTGAGCTACGAGTTGTTTTTATTTACATACATTCTTTCATGCATTTAACAGTTAGGGAGTGCGGAAAGTAAATTGCGGAATAATAAATCCTACGCTATTACAAGGCGCGGGTCTATACATCGCCAAAATTACAAAGACCCGTTTTTGGTAAATAAGTACGGAAAGTAAATAAAAACAGTAAACCTAATTAACTATTACATGGCTTGGAAGCAATTACATAATAATAAACTAAGCGCGAATAAAAATTAAATCGGAATGTTCTAAGGGTATTGACCCTTTTTGAAAAGTGTTGTACCCCAAAATTTGCCCTCGTATTTTTCCATAAGAAATCACAGCTTCAGACGTTTCCTGATTTTTCAAACTGGCTCAAGAATCGGTCAAACAGACTTTTCTCGTCAGTCAGACAAAAATTAGGGTTTTCGTTGATTTTCATGGCTCTAGAACAGTTCTTACAGTTTGCTTAGGGTTTTGGTTGATTCTGGCTCAACTTTGATCAGGCAAACGTTTCTTTGACATTTGATCAGGAATTAGGGTTTTTATGCGCGCATTCTCAGAAAGAATTAAATCCCCACAGTGCTTTTCAAGTTGTTCCGAGATATGGGCTGAGACATTTGGATTGAATTCGCATTGTTTGACTTAATCATTGAAAATATGCATTTGGATTGAATTTGCAGTGTTTGGTTAAAATCAATAAAAGGAGAAACGTCTAGGCAGTTGTTGTGATTGACTGTGCAGTGATTTGGATGTTGGAAGCGCCAAGTTTATTAATTGATCAATGCTAAAACAATGTTTATTTAATTATTTATTATTCTGAGATTAAAATAGTTGGAATTTATTTTCAATTATGTTAATTTAAAGAATTATAAATAATAAAGTAAACAATTGAAAAGAAGAAAAGAATTAATTGGATAAAAGGAATTTTTATTCCATCTTAAATATTTGTTACAATTGTTATTTAAATACAAGTATTCGTTTACAAAGTATTTACAATAATAATATTACATTTATTTAAATTTAAATAAAACTATCCTAATATTTTTCTAAGTCTTCAATTCTTCATCCTCCATCTGTTGCTTTTCCTCTCCACTTAATTTTTATCTGCGAAAGAAAGAAGAAAAAGTCAATTGAAGCAGATAAATAATTAAAGAGACAGACAGATAAAAGAAAATTTATCATTAAAAGCAAACAGCTGGAATCAGTTTTACCCTCTTTGCAAATCACGGGATTTCTCCCGGTTCACAAAGAAGGATGGAATGCTTGCAATTAAAAATGAATGCACAAAGTTAAAAATTGCACATTTCAAATTGGTCAACCAACTGCATAGTTCAAAGCAAGACAACATGTGCAAATACAAAGTCACAATTTCAAAACTAAGTCCAAAGTCAACAAGCTGCCAAAAGATATCTCAAGATATCAAAATGCCAAACTGTCACAAAGAATCACAAAATATGGAAAAGAGATAAAATATGCATGACTAAGCTACTTATGCAAGCAACCTATTTCCATTTCATCATTTTCAGCCATTTGCTTTTTCAGAAAAAGACAAATGTAAACCATATTGAATGTTTAAAATTTGTCAGGAGAGAGAAGAAGAGAGGAGAAGTTTAGGCTTACTGGTTTTTGGCTTTAGGCATAAAGAAATATAAAAACAAAAACTGCAATAAAACAGTGAAGCAGAAGGCAGAAATATGAACGAATTAGAATGTAAACAAAACTGTCAACAAAGAGTAACAGAATTATCTTTCCATAATAAAACCCTTCAAACCAGATTCAAACCCTGAACCCCTTTTTTTGGGGCATGTAACAACAACAGGCCCTGCATTCAACAGGCTGGAGAGATACCAAAACATCACAAAAGCTCAAGCCTAGAGGACCTGCAGAAAAAAGGAGTTCACAACATCATTTGTCCAAGCCTAAAAGCCTAGCAGCCTTAACCATAAAAAAGCCCCAACCTGTTTCAAGCCTTAAAAAAAAACCATTAACCTGCTGAAGCAAAAACAAAAAGACTTTGCAAGTTTCAAACAAACTGCAGCATAAACCTAAAGCCAGTAAAACCAAACTCAAACAATGGTTAGCCTCAATCAAAACCTGCAAGCTTAAACCAGTAAATCCACCAACCAGCCAAGCCCCCCTTAACCTGTCAAACAACAACCAGTATAGCCTAAAACCATAGAATCAGTTTAAAAACTAAAGCAAAACCTGTGTTCAAGAAACATCAGAGGCAAGAGCCTGCTGAAGCCAAAAGCCTCACAAATTTGTCCAACCCAAACCATCCCAAAATCACACAAAACATAAGCCATCACCAACTCAGAAAGCAAGCATTAGAGACAATACACAAAGGCCTCAGAGAGTTCTCATCATAGGCAAATATTAAAGGCAACAAGGGCAAGCAAACGAAGGCAACTTATCATAAGCAAGGCAACATATCTCATAAGCACAGTATTCAAGCATACTAAGCAGGAAACGAGGCAGAGAAAGAAGAGGGAAAGCTAGTCAAAAGCCAGCATTTCAACAATAGCATTCAAAAGCAGCACATAGGAGCCCTCAGAGTGTCCTCATCATTGGGCTAGTAAACAAACATACAAGGCAACGTAGGCATACATAAGCAGAAGCGAAGAGAAGAAGAAAGAAGTGATATCAAAAGTAGGTTTTCAAGTTCATCATTAAACCCAGCAAAAGGCAAAAGACAAAGAGTACAGAGTACCAAGAAGCCAAGCTTCATCAGCATCGTCACCTCACCTCACCATCCGGCCCTCCACGCGCCTCCTCGTTCCCTCCTTCTCCGTCTCCGAAAGGTAGCACTTTTTTTCCCTCTTTTCAAAACCTCACGTGAATCACAACACACGAGAAACAGAGTCAATAAACGAAAATCAGAACATGCAAGATCAAAAGCAAAAACCTAATAACGTTCAAGATCGTTACCGTTTTTTCTCATTTTTCGCGTTGCCCAACTACTGAGGGAGAAGGAGGGATGGTGGCGCTGTTTGGCCTTAGGTGGATGAGCGATCATAAGGACAAGATTCAGAAACGTTTGGCATGAGAAGACGAAGATGAGACGAAGAGAACACGAACGGCGCCGCTTCTGTGTACACCAAACCCTAAAATTTCTTTCTGAAACGAAATATAAAAACCCTTGCAGATTGTTTTGTGAATCAATGGGCCTTGCCCCTTTCCAAGAGCGCCTAAGCCCATTACAACTCTGGCCTACACCCCTCTCCTGGCGCCTCACCCCTTTCACTATTTCTTTATAAATTCAGTTTGGGCCAAGTCCACTTAGCCCATTCTTTTTCTAAATTAATCTTTCTTTTTTACATAAGTTATATCTTTTTCTTAAAAAACAAATTAATATACTTTTTACCTTAAAATTTGTATACTATTATTATAATACAAATTGTTTCTTTTGTAAATAAAAACATTGTAACCCTTTTTTATTTCTAGCTAGTATAATTTAAAATATATAAAGGAATAGGATTTTTTTTGAGATAAATAATTGTTCTTAAGTTTAAAACAATTTTCTTTTTTTTAACTAAAACATTTTGTATATAATACATTGATTAAAATAGAAATATTATTTTTAGACTTAAAACATTTTTTTTAGTTAAAACTTTGTACATAATCATTTAAAATGCATTAGTTTTAATATCTAAAAAAATAGGATATAAAACATTTTCCTTTCTTTTAATTAAAATACCTTTTTGTATATATTAAACAAAAAAATATAAAAAATACAAAATTAAATCAAAAGTGGATAATAATACTTGATAAATAAACAATATTTAATTTTCTTATTAAATTCACATTTCTTAACTTGTAAATAATTCTCATTACACTTACACCATACATTTACTTTGCTTTACACATATACAATTGCTTTTCTTACACTTTGCTATACATTGATTATATTTGATCGCGATTCGATTTGGTTGTAATTATTTAAGTCTCATCCCCCTTTGTGGATTTGTACCCCCACTCCCGAATACCATTTGTAATAGCGTAGACTTTAAAATTCCCGCAATTTAACGCTTTCGAATTATACCATGGTTAGACCTAGGGTTTGTATGTACATAAAATCAAACGCTAGATAACCTAATACAAAGACAAATGCATGAAATCAATACACAATCACACTTGCACCCCCTAGGGTAATCCCACATGTTGCCTTCCAAAATGGGCCATGCTTGCACGTCGAGTTTCTTTGGCAAAACAAATTCAAATGATCATAAGTCCCTCGATGACGCTTTCAAAAGTTGCCTAAAAATGGAATGATCATAGTCCCTTCAAGCAAATTGCCAAAGACACTTGGCACCATTGCATTCATGGTCCATACGATGACCCGCGCCCGTCCCGTTAAACTTCCTAAACGCAAGATTGTCCACCAAATTCAATGGTGGAACAAAATTGTTAAAAGGGGTTGAAAACATAGAGAAAACCTTTGAGTACAATAGGGGTAGACAAAACTCTTAGTTACTTGAGATCATCTTGCAAAAACACTTGCCTCCTTTTCAAAAACCACACCTCACAAACACTTTCAAAACAAACTCTCCAAAAAACATTTTGAAACATCTTTTTGAAAAGATACACACCGTTGTATATACTCAAACACGAGTCATTACAATGGTTGCCGAAACAAAGGCGTCTATTTCCAAAACATTTTCAAAACACACACATACACCACAATTTTAAGCAATCAAAAATCAAGGCAAGTGATCTAAAAACCAAGTAACTAAGAGCCCATGGGTAACCATGGATGAAAAGGGTGCTAATACCTTCCCTTTTCATAATCTACCCCCCGAACCCACGAAATATCTCAAAAGGTTTTTCCTGTGCTTTTTAACCTTTCCTTTAGGATAAAATAAAAAGTCGGTGGCGACTCTTGCTAAACCGAACAAGTGCGAATACAAACGTAAAACTCAAGTCAGTTCTCCCACCGTATCACAAAAATAAATTGATTTTTTGTCTTTTTTTTGTAATTAAAGTGAAATTAAAACTAACTAATAACTAATTAATTTAATTAAGAGAAAATATTTTTTTGTTTTTTTATGTTTTTAAGAAATAAAATAAAAAGAAATAAAATTAAAAGTTAATTTTCCTAATTCTAGATCTATTTTAATTATTAAGAAAAGAAATTGAAATTACTTAATTAAACTATTTTAGTTAATATTTATTTACAAAATAAAATAATAATAATGTTAATTCTACTTTTTTGATTTTTTTTATGAAAATATTAGTTGGTTAATTAATTGATAAAATAAAAAAAAGTTAGAAATTAAATTGGAAAATAAAAATGAAAAGAAAAGGAATAACCAATGGAAGGGGGTATTGGGCCAGGAATGGGGGTGTTGACCCAAGAATGAAGGTGAAATCTGGAATTGTGACGGTGCATTCAGAGGGTGTCCAATTCTCAGCATCGATGGAGAGGTTGCCGGTGGCTGTTGAGAAGGTTGTTGTATGGTCGCGGTGCTGCTGTGAGTGACTCGGTCTCTCGAGGAGTTTTTCTTCTTCTTTCCTATTCTTTCTGCAAAATGAAACAACAATTCTTGTGAACTTTTGAATTTTGCGGCGGATCTGATTTTCTCTCGTCTTCCATATTTCCTGGAAAAAAAACTTCGTACAAATTGTTAAATGAATCTATGTAATGTGTTATTAAAAGGGTAATGATTTTCAAGAAAAGATACAAGTTGTATATGTCAAGGTTTGAACGTTAGATTGAAGGGATATGTGTAATGAATGAGAATTATACAGTGAATAGAAACTGCAGTGAAAATTCAGCCTTTTCTATGTACAAGACTATTGGAGAAATTGGTGAAAAAGGGTAAATCAAATATTTAGAAATCGGAAAAAGATGTATTAGAATGTGGATTTGTGATCGAATTTCTTTTGAATTTTTTGGAATTGGTTTGGCCGTTTGAGAGATGCTTGAATTTCTTTTTCACTTTTTTGCTTGGATTTTTGAATTTGGTTCTTGCTGCCTCTGAGTTCTCTAGGTTGTGAATTGTACAAGGAATGCTTACCTATATGTTATGTAATGTGTATCAATCCAAATAAAGAGCCTTGAAGCCTTGCCATTATGTTTTGGATTATGCCATGAACACCATTAAAACCACTTGCCATTCTTGTGAAAATTTGAATTTTTATGCCCATAATAGGTCTTGCACGAATTTGGAATGTACTTCATGGTGTATCAAGGCAATTCAACACAAAATATATCCCTCCATTAATTTTCTTGATTTTTATTTGAATTTTAAAGATTTAAAATGAATTAAATCAAATAAAATCAAATAAAAATGGAAAAATTAATTTTTAATCTTGAAATAAATTGTGGGACACGTGGGAAGCATGGCCAAGCTGAAACAAGGGGAAAAAGTGGGCCCCTTTTGTCAAAAATGAAGTTTCAAGGATAATTGACTTTGGCCATTTCACAAAAATTTCCCAACTTCTCCAATGCATATCTTGCTTAATTTTTAAGCTATGAACATGTTCTTGGACATTTTGGAAAGGTCTCGAAGTCCTATAACCAATGTATTTGGTCCCATGTCATTTTGATTTACCAATCTCAAGTTATGGTCTTTGACTTAAAGTGCCTTTTTGTTGACTTTTGAAAATGACCTATAATGTTGAAATTGGTAACTTTTTGTGAGAGCATTTCTTGGACTTGGAATGTGAAGATGAGTTGTAGGAAATGTCTTTCCCTTCAAGATGAGTATTGGATGGGATTTTTCTGATGAACCATGAAAAAGTTATGCCTTGGTCAAGTTACAGTTGACTTTGCAGCTGTCCAAAAATAGAAACTTTTGCATCTTGATGATTTTTGAGCCATGCTTGTGAAATCATGGTCTAGACTTGACCAAATGATGATTGTGGCTTCAAAATAAGATGTTGACCAAAATTTTTGACTTTTGACTGCCAAATGACCATTTTGCCCCTATAAGTGACTGTGGAGCAATTAGGGTTTTTGACTGTGCAACTTGACCTTGTGAGCCTTGACTCTTGACATGTAGGTGCTTGACAATGTATATGAGCATATGTGACTTGATTGAGCCCTTGAAAACCTCAACTTCCTTGCAAGAACCAAAACCCTAATTTGACTAGCTTTAGGAGAGTGGTTGGCTGTGCAGCCCTTGAGTAGACTTTGAACCATTTGAGGTGATGCTTGGCAAAACTCTGAAGAATATGGGAGGGCAAATTTTGGGGTACAACAGTTGCCCCTGTTCAATCTTCTTATACCTGAGGATGTAGATTGGCTTGTGTGCCTTTCGTGATCCGAGGGTGGAAGATGATTGAACACTAGAGTGCCCAGAAATTTGCACTCACATAGTAGAGTATCAACAATGTGATAGCGGGAATGGGCTTACAGATGCCATTTGGAGGGATGGTGGATAGGAGGATGGTCTTATAGATGCCATCTAGAGAGGTGACAGAACCTTGTCGGGAATGGGCTTATAGATGTCATTTGGAACTGTGATGGGAGGATGGGCTTATAGATGCCATCTAGGTGTTGATCGCGTAAGAGATTCCTTAGCGAGAACTTGTGTACCTGAGAAAGAAAGATAAATACCTGGCCTGTTACAGGGGTTGATCTTCAAACTCTTCATACAGACATGCCCTGGCTGGGTACAGGTATCGAATCTACAAACTCTTCAGACGTGCCCTGGCAGGATACAAGAATCGAGTCTGGAAAATAGTCGTCAACAGATACACCCTGGCAGGATACAGGAATCGGATCTTCAAACTCTTCAGACGTGCCCTGGCAGGATACAAGAATCGAGTCCGGAAAATAGTCGTCAACAGATACACCCTAGCAGGATACAGGAATCGGATCTTCAAACTCTTCAGACGTGCCCTGGAAGGATACAGGAATCGAGTCCGGAAAATAGTCGTCAACAAATACACCCTGGCAGGATACAAGAATCAGATCTTCAAACTCTTCAGACGTGCCCTGGTAGGATACAGGAATCGAGTCCGGAAATAGTCGTCAACAGATACGCCCTGGATGGATACAGGAATCAGATCTTCAAACTCTTCAGACGTGCCCTGGCAAGATACAGGAATCGAGTCTGGAAAATAGTCGTCAACAGATACACCCTAGCAGGATACAGGAATCGGATCTTTAAACTCTTCAGACGTGCCCTGGCAGGATACAGGAATCGAGTCCGGAAAATAAACGTCAACAGATACACCCTGGCAGGATACAGGAATCAGATCTTCAAACTCTTCAGACGTGCCCTGGCAGGATACAGGAATCGAGTCTGGAAATAGTCATCAACAGATATGCCCTGGCTGGATACAGGAATCGGATCTTTAAACTCTTCAGACGTGCCCTGGCAAGATACAGGAATCGAGTCTGGAAAATAGTCATCAACAGATACACCCTGGCAGGATACAGGAATCGGATCTTCAAACTCTTCAGACGTGCCCTGGCAGGATACAGGAATCGAGTCTGGAATATAGTCGTCAACAGATACACCCTGGCAGGATACAGGAATCGGATCTTCAAACTCTTCAGACATGCCCTAGCAGGATACAGGAATCGAGTCCGGAAAATAGTCGTCAACAGATACACCTTGGCAGGATACAGGAATCGAATCTTCAAACTCTTCAGACGTGCCCTGGCAGGATACAGGAATCGAGTCCGGAAAATAGTCGTCAACAGATACACCCTGGCAGGATACAGGATACAGATCTTCAAACTCTTCAGACGTGCCCTGGCAGGATACAGGAATCGAGTCCGGAAAATAGTCGTCAACAGATACACCCTGGCAGGATACAGGAATCGGATCTTCAAACTCTTCAGACGTGCCCTGGCAGGATACAGGAATCGAGTCCGGAAAATAGTCGTCAACAGATACACCCTGGCAGGATACAGGAATCGGATCTTCAAACTCTTCAGACGTGCCCTGGCAGGATACAGGAATCGAGTCCGGAAAATAGTCGTCAATAGATACACCCTGGCAGGATACAGGAATCAGATCTTCAAACTCTTCAGACGTGCCCTGGCAGGATACAGGAATCGAGTCCCGAAAATAGTCGTCAACAGATACACCCTGGCAGGATACAGGAATCGGATCTTCAAACTCTTCAGACGTGCCCTGGCAGGATACGGAATCGAGTCCGAAAAATAGTCGTCAACAGATACACCCTGGCAGGATACAAGAATCAGATCTTCAAACTCTTCAGACGTGCCCTGGCAGGATACAGGAATCGAGTCCGGAAAATAGTCGTCAACAGATACAACCTGGCAGGATACAGGAATCAGATCTTCAAACTCTTCAGACGTGCCCTGGCAGGATACAGGAATCGAGTCCGGAAAATAGTCGTCAACAGATACACCCTGGCAGGATACAGGAATCGGATCTTCAAACTCTTCAGACGTGCCCTGGCAGGATACAGGAATCGAGTCCGGAAAATAGTCGTCAACAGATACACCCTGGCAGGATACAAGAATCAGATTTTCAAACTCTTCAGACGTGCCCTGGCAGGATGCAGGAATCGAGTCCGGAAAATAGTCGTCAACAGATACACCCTGGTAGGATACAGGAATCAGATCTTCAAACTCTTCAGACGTGTCCTGGCAAGATACAGGAATCGAGTTCGGAAAATAGTCGTCAACAGATACTCCCTGGCAGGATACAAGAATTGGATCTCCAAACTCTTCATACGTGCCCTGGCTAGATACAGGAATCGAATCTGGAAATAGTGACAGTTGATAGTAACCGTCTTTGGATTGACCTTTTTCCTGAAAAGGCAAAACATCAGTTGTATGCAATGTCATGATGCATGAACTGCATGATTTTAAGATGTTCTCAAAGATAAATGAGATTTGTGTTATGATGCGTATATGCATGCGTTGTGTATGTAAGCAGGATGTATGAAAATGTGATATGTTTATGAATGTATTTTCGTCTAGGAAAATAAATCCTTGACGAATGCCGGGAAGTTGAATCCTGGGCTGATGTTTGAAGGACAGAGTTCTTTGTTTCCGCTGGGGATGATGATTGCAAGAATACCGGTGGGAGAAGATGACTCCGTTGGGGAATAAACTTGGCGGATAGATTACTCTGCGGGGAGTGAACTCTGTGGGGAGAGAGAGGTATTTTGCTGAGATGTCGATGATAACTCCACTGGGGATACCATTGTTGAGTTTTGATGAACTCCGCTGGGGATAGGAAGACTTCGCCGGGGACGATCTTTCCGTGGCAATTGGCTGAGGATAACCCAGTTATATCCTGGTGGGGAAATAACCTTTGAATAAAGCCCGGGGGGGCGTTCGTACTCTGCGGAGAATAAGCTTCCAGAATCTACTAGGGATAAGCTTCCTACTGGGGAGATGGATTGAACTTTCCTGGGGAGACTTTTGAAATTGTACTGGGGAATGGCTCCACTGGACATTCGGTATTCTGCCGGGGAACAATCTTAGATCAAGACTGCCGGGGATGCTTGTTAGGAATGTTTGTGTACTCCATTAGGGAATGTTGAGGTCTTCTGGGGATAACCCAACTTCCATGAGGCTGACAGAGCATAACTCTGCTCGGGGAGAGTATGGCTGACTTGCTGGAGATATTGTGCCTTGTAGGGCTGATTGGGAGACCAACTCTGCTCGGGAGAGAATTGTTGAATCTTGGCTCACTCTCTGGGGAATTAAGATATCTTGGTTGCATTCTTCAGCCGAACTTACCTTGGTACCTTGGTGGACAGAGCAATTAGATCGCTTAGACAACTCATTATTGCCCCTGTTTCTGATGTGAGAGAAGAAGATACCTTGTGAGGTGCTTGAGGACTGCTGATTTGACAAATCTTCTTCTGGTAGGCAAATGACAAGATGACGGGACATAGTCGTACGCTTTGATCCCTAACTTTTGCCTGGACCGCCCTTTCGGGTTTTCAGTCCACCGAGATACCCATTTTTGCCCAAGTCGCCTTTTCAGGTTTTCGACTTGCCGGGTGTACAGATTTTTTTGTTTCATCCCTTATTTTGCCCGAACCCTTTTGGTTCGCCGGGAAGCCCTTATTTTTTCCTAGGTGTGTCAACCTAGCGGGTCTCTGGTTACGCGTAGTATTTTTTCGACTATGTCCATGTTCTCGGGATGTAGGGAGGTGCCTCTGTCAGTAGTGCAATGTTACCATACCACCAGAAGATCTTCGTTTGATCGTCCAATGCCCCAAGTGATCCAGATGGAGATTTGCCCCAAGCTGGTTGGCCTTTTGAGAGATTCCTGAATCTTGACTTGACTGCCCCAGATGATGGACCATG
Organism: Vicia faba; assembly: GCA_948472305.1. Taxonomy (NCBI): domain Eukaryota; kingdom Viridiplantae; phylum Streptophyta; class Magnoliopsida; order Fabales; family Fabaceae; genus Vicia; species Vicia faba. The sequence goes on from OX451741.1 coordinate 994,070,598, forward strand.
ATCATGCCATGCCCCTGCTTGGAGGTGCTTTTGTTCATTAGACATTCGTCGTGCGAACTTTTATGTTGTTCAAATCAATAGTCATATGCAAGCAATGTTATATTAAAAATGCAAAGCTGATGTCTGTCTTGAAGTTTTTGTGAAAATGCATTTTTTCATAAAAACAAGCAAATTTTGTAAAATGTGATGTCAACTCGTTATTTTACCGCAAGCCTTAAGGAGTCAGGATACCTTTCGTAACAATATGCTTTCGAACTAACACGTGCTTCAGCTAGGACTTTTAAGGGTTGTAACGTGGCCTGGTTCACGGTTTAAGAAATAAAGGATAAAGGCTCAAAATGTATTTGTACCCACCCGCTCTTCGTGATGTTCTTCAAACCTAAACTCAGCTAATCGTGCGTTAGACCTTGTTCGAGTCTTTGCTTTGATGCTCCAGTGATGGTTCGGATTTTGACAATTTATTTTGAATAGGCAGTCATTTCTTTTTGTTGTTGAGGGTTTGTAGGACCCCTTTCTTTTTTTTTTTTATTATCCCTATTTTTTGCCTGAACTGTTTCTTTTGTGATTACAGTCAGCGGGATGCCCCAGTTTTGTAAGTCTCCTTCATAGGTTTTGACTTAATGGGTTTTTATTTAGATAAGTAATGACTGCCTATCTTTATGATTGTTCAGAACCATCACTGTCTTTCTTTGTTTTGTAAGGACCTCCTTGGTACCATTCGCCGTGCACCTGGACCAACTGAGAGAACTACCCTGCCCCAGGTTATGATAAAGGGTTTTAATTTTCGAAAAGAAAAACTCCTGCTTCTTTGGCTCAAAGGGGTTGACGAGGGATTATCTTCCTTATAACTCCAGTGTTTAGGAATTGAAACAATGCCTGTACCTCATCAGCGGGGTCTGTTCAAAAGCATACTGTAGATTATGGTATCGTTTTCATCATCCTCCCTCAAGAGGCTTAGAATTATTAATTGAGAGTTGACATCAAAAATGAAAGCAATTTTGAAAATAGCGAATGCGAATATATTGATTCAAAACAGACATATGCGATGCATTGATAAAGTAATAAAGTTTGCTATGACAATAATTGTTTGAACGATCAAAAGAAAATTACAACTTGAAAATTCTAATGGACAAAAAGTCTTCTCATCTCAGGACTTATTACTTCAAATGGTGAATCCTGTAGGGATGGTAGAAGCATTCAGCCTGACCCACTTGGGTGAAATCCACTGCTCCTTCATTAATCAGGTCCTGGACCTTGTTCTTCAGAGCCCAGCAGTCGGCAGTGTCATGTCCAGGACTATCAGAGTGATATGAACACCTTTTGTCGGGATGATAGTTAGGAGCAGAGATGTTGGGATTCCGGGGAGGAGCCCTTAGTGTAATCAGATTCAAACTCAGCAGGTGTTGTAAAGCTTGAAACAACGACACGTTAAGCTGGGTGAATTGCCTCTTAGACTTGTCTGGCTTGCTCTGATCAGCCCGTTGTTCTTGGCGAGGTCGTTGTTGGACCTGTGAAGTAGTATCAGCTTGGAGAGGTCTATTCATCAAACCAAACTTTTGACTTCTTGGAGGCTGATTACCGGTTTGGTCCCCAGCCTTGACTACTTGCTTCATACTGCCTTGCTGAAGCTGGTTGATCACAGTTCTCAACTCTTCTTGCTCCCGAGCTAAGCCTTGGATGAGAGCCATTTTCCCCAGCATCTGGGTTCTCATTGTATTTATCTCAGCTTGCAGACGTTTCAGCCGTTCGTCCTTGTCATCTTCGGGACTTTTCTTGGCCAGATTCCCCATGAGGAGTGTCCTCAACTCTTCTTACCCCTTGGATAGGCTTAGAAAGATCTCCCTGAACTGAGTCTCTTGAGCATGAAGACCCTGGTTATCTTGTTGGGAAGCCATTGCTGAAATAAACAGCGAGAAAGGTAAGTGACCTGTCAAAAGGGTACCTGTAATGCAATGATATGTATGTATGCATGCAATGTTTTCAAGGATCTCGCGGGGTAAACAAGAAATTTGTTAGAATCTGTATTTTGTAGCTTGATGGAAGGCACTGCATATTGTTGAGAGGCCTTCTTCAAGAGTCAAGGCTCACCATATCGAGTGGGTCATAGCCCCTGACTTAAGTTATCAACCTTGGCTAGAGGAAAATAAATCCCCTTTGCCCCTTGCTAGACATTTTGATTCATCATGACCCGCATCACAGACCCTTGAGATCCTTGAAATGGGTTAGTCCTTATGCAGGATGTATGCAATGGTATGATGGTATGCTATGCATGAAGTGATGTAAGTAGGCCCTGTAATGAGTCCAGATTAAGGACTGTAAACCAAAACCTGCAAGAAACTCAAGTGTCAGATAACAAGCATGCAAGTAGTCAAGTTTGAAGGCACACAAGTCACACAAAGAGCCCTTAAATATTAGGCCAGCATGAAGTTTGGGGTACTACCCTCTTGAAGTTGGTGGGCTCAAAACCTGTCCTATCAAAAGTAACCGAGTTCTAAGGATCTCAATATCATTGGATTGTTTTCTGTGTTCATCGTTTCGATTTACCCACTGAACTGGCGATCGAAATATTCCAAGAAAACAACCCTCAACTGAGTGTAGTATCGAGTATCAACCAACTTCGGACTGCACCAAAGTCAGTTATCTCACTACCCTAAAGAGGCCAGGATGGTTCAATTAAGGTTCCTAAGGTCAGTTGATGCTTCACGACACCACGCGGCGGCCCCGTACTCTCCTTGACTTGACTCAAGGGTTACCGGTACTCACCAAAGTGCCACATCAACGTAGCAGACTGCTTCAACCGCGTCGGTATACCCCGCACAGTTCCCTCACAGTCTTATTGCTACTTTCTAAGAAGGTATCCCCCAGATCCGGGTTAGGATATATAGAACTCCCAAGACAGTACCCACAATAATAAAGCAAACAATTCAGACAATTGAAAACATAAGTATGAGCTATCCTAAGGTACACCTCACTTTATAAGAATCCCCAGCAGAGTCGCCAGTTCTGTGATCGGTGGATTTAGAACTGACTGTTTAACGCTGGTTCGCGAAATGACGCAGAAGCAAGAGTCGCCACCGTCTTTTATTTTCTCCAACATGGAAAGGACAAAAGCACAGCAAAATTCCTTATGAGAATGGTTCTCGGTTCGGGAGGTAGATTTATAGAAAGGGAAGGTGCTAGCACCCTTTCTATCCATGGTTATCCATGGGCTCTTAGGTACTTGCTCTTATGTTTTCAAAAGATGTTTGCTTTTCAAATGTGAGTGGGTTTGAAAAAGTTTCTTTGAAAGATTTCTGAATAACTCTTGTATCTGTCCTCAAGAGTGTTTGAAAAAAAATTTTTGAAAGATTTTGAAAGTGTAAGGTGTGAAAAGTATTTTGTTTGTTTTTGAAAAGAGCAAGTACCCATGAGTCATCTACCTACCCTAAGGAATTAAGCTGTGTAAGTGTCCTTTAGGTAGTGCCATCCCACCATTGAGAGGTAGGTAGCACCACTGTTGGAGGTGTTCGGGTCAATTCAATTTTAGGGACGATGTGGTCACCGAAGCAACAGTTAGGACACCTTAGAAGTAACCCTAATGTCCTAGATCCTTTTTAATCTGAGGCAACCGTTTCGAGGCAACTGTTTTGAGGCAACTTGATCTTTGGACTAAGGGTGACCTCTAAGACGTCCTATACTTGATGACCACGTTTCGAAGGCAACGAGTGAGGCGTACCCTAGAAGTGGTGTGTGTATTGTGTGTTGTATTCAATTAACGTTTGTCTTTGTTATTAGTGAGCTACGAGTTGTTTTTATTTACATACATTCTTTCATGCATTTAACAGTTAGGGGGTGCGGAAAGTAAATTGCGGAAACATAAATCCTACGCTATTACAAGGCGCGGGTCTATACATCGCCAAAATTACAAAGACCCGTTTTTGGTAAATAAGTACGGAAAGTAAATAAAAACAGTAAACCTAATTAACTATTACATGGCTTGGAAGCAATTACATAATAATAAACTAAGCGCGAATAAAAATTAAATCAGAATGTTCTAAGGGTATTGACCCTTTTTGAAAAGAAATTGATTTTTTGTCTTTTTTTTGTAATTAAAGTGAAATTAAAACTAACTAATAACTAATTAATTTAATTAAGAGAAAATATTTTTTTGTTTTTTTATGTTTTTAAGAAATAAAATAAAAAGAAATAAAATTAAAAGTTAATTTTCCTAATTCTAGATCTATTTTAGTTATTAAGAAAAGAAATTGAAATTACTTAATTAAACTATTTTAGTTAATATTTATTTACAAAATAAAATAATAATAATGTTAATTCTACTTTTTTGATTTTTTTTATGAAAATATTAGTTGGTTAATTAATTGATAAAATAAAAAAAGGTTAGAAATTAAATTGGAATATAAAAATGAAAAGAAAAGGAATAACCAATGGAAGGGGGTATTGGGCCAGGAATGAGGGTGTTGACCCAAGAATGGAGGTGAAATCTGGAATTGTGAGGGTGCATTCAGAGGGTGTCCAATTCTCAGCATCGATGGAGAGGTTGCCGGTGGCTGTTGAGAAGGCTGTTGTATGCTCGCGGTGCTGCTGTGAGTGACTCGGTCTCTCGAGGAGTTTTTTTTTCTTCTTTCCTATTCTTTCTGCAAAATGAAACAGCAATTCTTGTGAATTTTTGAATTTTGCGGCGAATCTGATTTGCTCTCGCCTTCCATATTTCCTAGAAAAAAAACTTCGTACAAATTGTTAAATGAATCTATGTAATGTGTTATTAAAAGGGTAATGATTTTCAAGAAAAGATACAAGTTGCATATGTCAAGGTTTGAAGGTTAGATTGAAGGGATATGTGTAATGAATGAGAATTATACAGTGAATAAAAACTGTGGTGAAAATTCAGCCTTCTCTATGTACAAGACTATTGGAGAAATTGGTGAAAAAGGGTAAATCAAAAATTTAGAAATCGGAAAAAGATGTATTAGAATGTGGATTTGTGATCGAATTTCTTTTGAATTTTTTGGAATTGGTTTGGCCGTTTGAGAGATGCTTGAATTGCACTGGAAGGTTGAAAACAATTTTCACTTTTTTGCTTGGATTTTTGAATTTGGTTCTTGCTGCCTCTGAGTTCTCTAGGTTGTGAATTGTACAAGGAATGCTTGCCTATATGTTATGTAATGTGTATCAATCCAAATAAAGAGCCTTGAAGCCTTGCCATTATGTTTTGGATTATGCCATGAACACCATTAAAACCACTTGCCATTCTTGTGAAAATTTGAATTTTTATGCCCATAATAGGTCTTGCACGAATTTGGAATGTACTTCATGGTGTATCAAGGCAATTCAACACAAAATATATCCCTCCATTAATTTTCTTGATTTTTATTTGAATTTTAAAGATTTAAAATGAATTAAATCAAATAAAATCAAATAAAAATGGAAAAATTAATTTTTAATCTTGAAATAAATTGTGGGACACGTGGGAGGCATGGCCAAGCTGAAACAAGTGGAAAAAGTGGGCCCCTTTTGTCAAAAATGAAGTTTCAAGGATAATTGACTTTAGCCATTTCACAAAAATTTCCCAACTTCTCCAATTCATATCTTGCTCAATTTTGAAGCTATAAACATGTTCTTGGACATTTTGGAAAGGTCTTGAAGTCCTCTAACCAATGTATTTGGTCCCATGTCATTTTGATTTACCAATCTCAAGTTATGGTATTTGACTTAAAATGCCTTTTTGTTGACTTTTGAAAATGACCTATAATGTTGAAATTGGTAACTTTTTGTGAGAGCATTTCTTGGACTTGGAATGTGAAGATGAGTTGTAGGAAATGTCTTCCCGTTCAAGATGAGAATTGTATGGGATTTTTCTGATGAACCATGAAAAGGTTATGCCTTGGTCAAGTTACAGTTGACTTTGCAGCTGTCCAAAAATAGAAACTTTTGCATCTTGATGATTTTTGAGCCATGCTTGTGAAATCATGGTCAAGACTTGACCAAATGATGATTGTGGCTTAAAAATAAGATGTTGACCAAAATTTTGGACTTTTGACTTCCAAATGACCATTTTGCCCCTGCAGTTGACTATGGAGCAATTAGGGTTTTTGACTGTGCAACTTGACCTTGTGAGCCTTGAAACTTGACATGTAGGTGCTTGACAATGTATATGAGCATATGTGACTTGATTGAGCCCTTGAAAACCTCAACTTCCTTGCAAGAACCAAAACCCTAATTTGACTGGCTTTAGGAGAGTGGTTGGCTGTGCAGCCCTTGAGTAGACTTTGAACCATTCGAGGTGATGCTTGGCAAAACTCTGAAGAATATGGGAGGGAAAATTTTGGGGTACAACAATGTTGTATTAATGTGTATTGGTTGCATTTTGGTGTCCTAAATGTTATAATTCGTATGGGTATGAATTGGATGGGATTGGAATGAATAATGTTGTCAAAATAGCAGTTTTTGGCTCTGCAGGTCGTGGGAACCGGTTCCCAATGGGGAGGAACCGGGTTCCACTGTGTGAACATACGAAAACTTGCAAAATTGGTCCCAGGAACCGGTTCCTGTATAGGTAGGAACCGGGTTCCAGTACATTTTCGAGAAACGTAACTTTTTGAAAAATATTAAACTTTGAAAATTCATAACTTTCAAATCGTAAGTCCGATTTGAGTGCCGTTTTCGGCAGTATTTCTTAAATTTAAAATTCTATATTATAAAATAAGAAAAATATTATTTTATGAAAATTATTTTAAAAAGAGTCGAATTCCCGATTTTTGTAAACTTTGGTATTTTGAGAATGATGTAGAATTGTTTGTAAATTATTCTGATTTGGTGAATGAGAACTGATACTTATGTGTTGTGCATGCTATCCATTATGATTGAGATGTGATCATGTGATATATTGGTTTTGGCATTATTTGGAATTATGTTGTGATCATATTCTGTTGATTTGATGTTGACTTTCCGATTATGTGGTTTGTTATTATGTGCATATTTGGTGTATATACAATGGTGTATCCATGATAATTGATTGTATCAGGTCCTTGTGGATGAAGTGCATGTTTATGCTATTTGATGTGTGTATGATAGATAATGATATCATGTTTCTTTTGGTTTTGGTCCAGTTATGATAAATTGATGTATTTCATAGACTGATTTGATGTTGCATGCTGGTGATGTGCATGCATATGCATTGTTTTCGTGAAGTTAATTCCCATTGTGTGGAATTTGACTTGTATTACCGTTAAACGATACCCGAGTGATGATGGGTGGTTAGGCTGGATTCGTGTCCGGTGTTTATGGATGAATCGATGGTTGTTGTATCCGGTTGATGATGGATCAGTTGGATTCGTGTCCGAGTGTTTATGGACGAATCGATGGTTGCTGTATCCGGTTGATGATGGATCAGTGTTGGGTGACTTGGTCACGTGTTGGTACCACATGCATTGTGTCTGCATTTGTGTTTGCATGGGATTGTAACATGTTAGGATGTCTTCTAGTGTTACAATTCTTTGGTTGATGATTGATTTGTGCATAATGACTTGTATGATTTGAACTATGTGTTGAATCTGGATTTATGCTAAAATGGGTGAAATAATATGCTTGTGATATACTGTTGATTGAGAAGTTTATAATGCATGTTAATTATGAGAAATATCACCCTTAATTTAATGATTTCAGATTAAAGTTAGCAGCTCAGGAGTTGGTAAGGATGGCTCTAGAGCTATGTTACTTTAAGTCCGCGTGTCAGTGTCATGCTCTGATAGGTTGTAACACTGGGGGAAAAGTTTGAATGATGAGTTTTATTTTATACTCTATTGTTTAATTTATGTTGGGAATACTCATGAAATGAAGTTATTCCGGTTTTGAGACATTTCCGCTGTGTAGAACATGATATTAATTTGAATATTTATTTTAATAATTCCTTCAGTAAAGCATGATAACTGTAGAATTGAGGTTTTTATATTTATCTCGAATTGTGACATCCCTGTTTTCCATGTTACTCTGATTTAATTAATATATTCGCGGGTTATTTAGAAGGGGTGTTACAATTCCTGTGTCCTCGAGCAGCGCTCAACAAGCAGAAAGGTATGTTACTCCTGAGAGAACGACGCTGATACCAGTGGATAGCTTGGAAGTGGTGGCTGAAATTATGGTAGATTTTGATAATATGAAGGAAAATGGGTTTGACTTTCTCCCAGGTGTGGAGTTCCAAGGTTGGAAAAACTTCTTTGATTGTCTTGTAGGACCAATATTCCGTCATCTAGTTAAGGAATTCTGGATTCATGCTATTGCTTCCCCAAAGGTCATCCTTTCGTTTGTCATGGGCAAAGAGATTTCTATAACTGAGAATCTCATCAGGAAGCTTCTAGGTTTTGAAGGACATGGCGTTACTGGAATCTCTAGTGGACGAACGAATATATCCAAGGTTTATGCTGAAACCTTTATTTCTGGGAAAGCTTTAAACAAGGTCAGAGACTTGAAGAACTATTATAAAATCTGCGCAAGAATCATCCATGGCTACATTTATCACGGAAGGAAACTAGTTCTCCTGACTACATTAATACTGATCAACAATACCTTCTGTTCTGTCTTGGAACAAATGTGAAGATTGATCTGCCATACCTTCTGTTCAACCATTTGTGGACGCATGTGAAGGAAACTAAGGAAGATGAAAGGGTCAGAAACCCTAAATCAAAGAGAAACTGGATCCCTCTAGGAAGACTAATTTCAGACATTCTGATTGAGAATGATCTGATAGCCCACTTAGAAGATGCAAACTTGCTTGGAGAGTTGGAGCCTACGTGTGGAAAATCTCTGACCGGGAAGAACCTGCTGAAGAGGAAGATAATTGAGAAACTTTTGGTGGAACCTACACCATACGTCTCAGCAACCGTCACCAGAAGGAGAATCCCCATTGAAGATTTTCCTCTGTTCGAATCTGGTGATTCTCCGGAGATCATTCTACACTTCATTGAAGCATGCAAAGAAAGTGGTATCCCCATTGACCCTGCTTGGCTTCAAGGAAGAAATATCCCTACACTAGATGTTTTCCTCCAGAAGAAGAAAAGGCAAGCTGAAGAAGGTCCCTCTGCTAGACCTCAGAAGAAGAAGAAGAAGAAATCTGTAGGTACATCCTCTAAAACCATTTCTGTTAATGATTCCGTGCGCATGGAAACATCTGCTGAACCTCAAACCCTAGAAAATATAGAAGTTGACATAGACCTAACACAACCCTCTGAGCCCCTAGATAACAATCCTGAAATTGATCAAGTATTATCTGACCTAGATAATTTTGCTGCTGAAGTACCTCAACACACTCAAACTCAAATACCTCCTTCTGCTCCCCACCATCAGAATCCAGATAACCCTGCTCACAACCCTCTACCAACATCCCCCATCAGACCTTTATCACCAAGACCCTCTGAGTGGTATGATGGTTCTTGGAGACTACTTAGAATAAATGTTCCTCTGGCTACACAACCACCATCCTTCATCCTACCTGCTAAAAACATTTTTGCCCTAAATGTATCACCAGCACCTTCTCCTCCTTCCTCACCTCAAACCACAATCATCATCTCTCATGATGTCACACCACCTTCTTCACCAGCAATTCCCTTACTTTCATCACCATAACCCTCTTCACCTCTCTCTCTAGAACCAACCCTTAGTCCATCCTCATCAGAACCTCTTGAACCCTCTGTCCCTTCTGACTTTCTCAGAACTGTAGTTGATCTTGAATCACTACGTTATCTACAAATAAAATACACCAAAAATGCCACTCCCAAACCAACCCCAAAACCTGATCAATCAGATGTTCCTATATGTTGTCAGGATTTCGTAACAGAAATGCAGACGTGGATTGACCTGCTGAAAGCAGACAGTGCCAGCAGCCTGAATCCAGCAACATGTGATTTTATATGGGACGCATTCAGAAGAAAACTCAATGATGAAATCCTCAATTTGCAAGAACTGTGCTATGCTCAGGTTCTTGAGAATTTCACCAAGTATCTGAATACTTTCTTGATAGAAGTGGTAAACATTTAGGATCAAAAGTCTCCGCTACAGATTACTGGTGCTCCATTTCCGCCTGCTGACCCCATGGAGATATCAGAGGATGAATCTGAAGATGATGCTGAGTCTAAACGAAAATCCTTTGGTCATGACTCTGTATCACCAACCTTCTGCTGGAGCTGCCTCTGAGAAAGTGCCTACTCTGCTGATTGGTCCTGGCACCTTTCTCTCAAATGGTGTGAACTCAGACTCTGCTACTTCTGCTCCAAAGGTTGTCTCATCTAAAGCTGCTTCAACTTCTGCTTCACCTTCACTGTTGCTGGACACTCTGAATGAACTGAAGAAGAACAATGAGGCCATCCATGAACGTTTGGATAAACAAGATGAAACCAATAAGGAAATCAGATCTTGGATGCAGAAAAAAGAGGATTCCTCAAATGAAATCAAGAATCTTCTGCTTTCCCTTGTTTCTCGTCGCTCTTAGATTTTATTTCTAATTTTTTTCTTATTGTTTTTGTTTTGTAACTCTGTTTTCTTTTGAATCTTCAATATATGACTATTTTTGAATTTCTTTATTTTTACTTTTTGATTATGACAAAAGGGGGAGAAAATAAGATTTTAATCTGATCCATGAAAAAAATCATGGGACTAAGTCTCAAACATTTCTAACGAAATACAAAGTTCTTTTCTGTTTAAGAGATATGTAGGAACTCAAGAAACTTTGAAAGACTAAGCTCTGAACATCATTAGGAAAAGAATTGCTAAAGAAACTCTGAAAGAAAAAATCTAAAAGCTCTGAAGAACAAATCTCAGGAAGTTTCCCTTATGCTTTTAAACTCTTTAATCATTCTTTATTTCAGAAGAAGAAATATCAATCTCAGGGGGAGATTATCTATCTCAGGGGGAGATGCTCATACTTGCACAATTTTTTTTAAAAATCAAAATCTGAATTATTTTGTCATCATAAAAAAGGAGGAGATTGTTAGAACAAAGTTTGGTTCTAATCATATCTTAGAGTTTTGATGATAACAATGAAATAAATTTTGTGATATTTATTTTAGACTCTGACTTGTATGCTCTCTAATTTCAGATGATGTTCTCTCTTATGCATCTTAGAAAGAAACAACATTCTACGCAAGTATAAAGAAAACTCAGAAGGAAGCACTCTAAAAGAAAACTTTGATGAAGAGCAATCCTAAGCAACCTCTGATAAAGCTAGCTGAAGCAAAGATCTGATAGAAGCACGCTGAAAACAACATCTGATAAATATAAGATTAAAGCAAACTCTGATGAACACATATTGAAGAATACTCTGATAGAAGAAAAGATCAAGTAAACTCTGAAATGGAAACGCTGTAAGCAAACACTTTAACTTCCAGAGACAAGATCTGACAGTACTGTTGGTCATTAAATTCTAAGACGGCTAACGCAATCAAGTGTACTATGCGCACGAGTATTAGAAACATAAAGACCAAGCCTACTCGCTACACGCAACACGCATCATTGCAAACATGCTTCATTAAACGCATGCACTATCATCAAGGCATTAACGGTCAAGAATTAGAAGCTATATATAGAAGACCTTTTGTTTCAAAGAAAGGTTACTGAGTTACGTGAAACATACTTACCCTCACTGTTTTCTTACTTATAAATTAAATATTGTATAGTGGGTAGATCTTAAGTATTGGGCAACAACCTTAGTGATAAGTCACCGTTGTGATAAAGCTTTTTAGAAGCAAATCTGTTTCACTACTATTAAGAGATAATTTTATAAGTGTTCCTTGAGATACCAGTTGGGTCAGATTTCTCAAGAGGGCTAGGACTAGTTTGAGTCTTAGAGGTGTTAGTCACTTGCAGTTGGCTTGTACATTGTATTGTTAGTCACACCAGTTGGGTTGTGCAATTGTAATCAGTTTGATTATAGTGGATTAAGTCCTCGTTAAGAGAGGCAAAATCACCTTGGCGGGTGAACTGGAGTAGTATGAGTTTCAAACGAACCAGGATAAAAATACCAGTGTCATTCCATTAGTATTGCGATAGAAAAAGAAAAACTTATTCACCCCCCCATTCTAAGTGTTTTCTCACCCTTCATTCTTGGCCTCTTCAATTGTTACAACAAAGAAATAAAAATCTGCAATTAAAGATCTCAATACCTTTTCTATCTTTTGCAGATCTGTAAGCGCTTCACCACACGCCTTCATCTGGTTTGTTAGCGTCACCACTCTTGAGAAATATGTAGATATAGATTCATCCTCTTTCATCTGAAGCATCTCGTACTGCTTTCTCAGAGTCTGCAACTTTACCTTCTTCAGTTTCTCATCCCCACCATACAAGGATTTCAGCTTTTCCCAAGCTCCTTTTGCTATTTCTTCTTCAATTATCTTCTCGAATATGTCACAATCCACACACTGTTGAATCAAGAACAACGCCTTGCCATCTTTCTTCCTATGATCTTTGTGTGCAGCTTTCTGGGCTTCCGTAGCATCTACTTCCAGTTCTGATATTCCATCATTCAATATTTCTACGACATCTTGAAATATGAAAATAACCTTCATTTGCGTAACCCATCATTGATAGTTTTCACCTTTAAAAATTGGTAGATTCGCTGGAAACTATATTGATGTTGTTGATCCGTTTGCCATTAGATTCTCTCTGAATCGCAAATAAGCTCTTGATACCATTTTGTTTGAACAAAGGTTTCAAGAAAGATGATTTTGTGAAAATAAGAAGGAGAAGAAGAGAGAGAGAGAGAGAGAGAGAGAGAGAGAGAGAGAGAGAAATAAAATATTGTGAGTTAGTTAAGTGTAACTAATTATCTAACTGAATATATTATTGATGTTTTTTGATTACAAACATAATGGCCCTTTATATAGGCAAAGTGCCCAGGCCCAAATACACATGCTAAAAGCCCAAATAACTACATAATAAGTATTAACCAACTAACAGAAATAATATGAATTAAAAAATTAGTTCATGTTAGAAGTGTGTAAAAAACCTTACCTTGAACATACAATTCTTCTTAGTGCAAAACCAGCTTAAAAAATGTCAAATTTAGTTAATTTTTTAAGCCAACCATTTGACAGGGAATTCAAATGTCAGTGTATAGAAGAAACGAGTAAGATAAAAATTGAAATTTCTTTCATCAACAACACATTTTGATTTTTTTTTCAAATAACAAGGTTTAAAAAAACATAAATAACCACGTTTCGGGGAAAATTACGCAAATAATCATGTTTTAGGAATGACTATAATGCTCCAGCCATCTCAAATGGCGCATCCATTCAAATTTTTAAACGAGACGCCAAATGAAATGGCGCCTAGGTGCATCTGGTTTTCTCTAAGCCATCTCATATGGTGCCTAGGTAAAATTCCCTCTTTTGTTTTGATTTTTTTTCGTTTAAAAAATAAAAGACAATTTAGTCGTAAATGAGACTTCGATTTTCAATAATGATGAAACGATTATATAATGGGAATAAGAGTTACATATTATTTAATTGTCTCCTGGGACTCGATAACGACCTGTAATTCTGCACCCGCGTCCTCGCTTAACTAGTGGTGTGTTTCGATGATTTTCCTGTTGCAGTTGGATCGAGGGCCCTGCGAAGTCAATGTGTTAAGTATCCATGAAATCCGTCAGATCACCATATCCGAAAGTCCCGATTTCAAACAGTCGGTTACTCATACCCTCAAAGTTTAGTCGTATTGGTGGGGGTGAAGTTCCATGGATGGTCGATAGCATTGGTCGTCTGAATAAGGGGGTAAAAAAGAAATGAATCATGAAAAGTTTGGTACTCATAATTTTGTTGTGTGCTATAGTGATGTGATGGTTGATAGTATATTGGGTCGGTTGGGGAATATTCTTCAGGTAGGCCCATATCTGGGCTAAGGTGAGATGATGAGGGGCTCATATCAGGGTGTCAGATGTATGATCTTTGTTCTTGGTACTGTGATTGTGTTTGGAGTATATGTGTGTGTATTGGTACTGGTCTTGGATGTTTGCGGTATATGTGGGTATATCATTGTTGTGTTTGGTGGGAGGTTGATGTGTGTTGGGTTTGTTGTTGTGGTTGTTGGGTGGTGTATGATTGTTGGTAGTGTTGTTGGGCAATTGAGGATGATGCCCATCGTGTGTGTGAGTCGATCAAATACCTCGGGTCAGCCACAAACATTTCAGGGTTAGTAATCGATCTGTACCAATTGATAAAAATAACATCAACAACACGACAATATGTCTTGAAAATTACAACCGTCAAAACAATTTCATCGAATCCATGCATCATTATCATTACGTCTCTGTTTATTTTGACTTCCTCCAACCAATTGTGATGTTTCTTAGTTGCAAGTGAGGTGGTCGTTCTTCTTCTCTGGATTCTTCTAATTTATTCTCCATCTTAGATGTCCCCGTCTAACCATCAAATCAAGTCTCTCTTAAGACGCTCCATGAAATAAATGTGACAAAATTCATTTTAATCAGCGGCTTGGTGGCCGAGAAAAAAAATACCAATCTCTTGTGAAAATCATGAAAGATGTCATGATGAAAAAATTAGAGAGAGAATGAGAAGAGAAAGTGAGAAAATGTGAATAATGATGGAGAAATGAAGATTTTATTTATAGAAAATACAAGTACATGTATGAGCCAGATGAGATGGCGCATCCTCCTAAAAATAGAATGCATGCGCCATCTCATATGGCTTGAAGATACTGCACACACCATGTGAGATGACACTTACATGTTAATTTAGGTGGATGTGTCATCTCATCTGATTCTTTCTTATTGATATTTTTTATAAAATTATTATTTACGTAATTTTCTCCAAAACATAATTATTTATGAATTTTTTTTCAATTTTATTATTTAAAAAAAATTCACACATTTCAAGAAACAAAATTATAATTAAGGTTTCATATCCTACATCCATATTTTTTCTAAATAACCTGCAAGATGTGAAAGATTGAAATTCAATAGAAATAAAAGAAAAACAAAAAATAATGAGAATTGATTCTCACCAAATATTAGAAAACAACTTTTAAAATTGTTTCGACTATCTCTATTGCATTCTTCCTCTCAATATCGTTTCAATGATGACAGTAGTTACAGAAATAACGGCACTATGGAAGTTACTATTCTGTAAGAGCAATAGAAGTATCTATATCTATATATAAAAGGAATACAAGAAAATGGGCTGACCTATTTTATTTTCATATTTACCCTTTAGCTTTTGCTCAAATATCTCACGTGTGGATGTTTTTAGTAAAAACCACCACATACCACTAAATAATAACTGTTCAACTGTTTTTTAAAACCATATACCACTAAATAATAACTGTTCAAGTGTATTTTTAAAACAAATACAATTTAGCCTTCTATTGCCCTTACAAAATAGTAACTTCCATGGTGCCGTTATTATTTAGTGGTATATGGTTTTAAAAAAACAGATATGAAAACATATTGTATTAAAAGTGGGCATTATCATTGTACATGTTAAAGTGTGATCTTCATGATCACCATAAAAAAGAAACAAATATTGAATTCAAAAATATTATCATTGAATTAAATTGTAAAGTGTGTACAAGAGTTAATATATAAAACCCCTTTGTGTAACTAACTAGTAAAAAAGAGAAAAAGAGCTTATTAGTTAGGCTGACTAATTCAGCACATAACAAAGTAACAATACTATATTTTAACACCCCTTTTAAACGGGAGTGTATGTTGAGTAGATCCAGTTTGGACACCAGTGAATTAAAAGAGCCAGGATGTAAGGAATTCGTGAAGATGTCGGTAACTTGGTTTGATGACTTTATAGGATGGAGATGAACAGTTTTGTCTTGGACCTTATCTCGAACAAGATGACAATCCATTTCTATATGCTTTGTTCACTTATGAAAGACTAGATTTGTTGCTATGTATATTGCTCTTTGATTGTCACAAAAAATGATAATTGGCTGTGTTTGTAAGATAGAGAAGTCTTGAAGGAGATGTAATAACTATTGTGCCTCGCATGTAGTGTTAGCAATGGCTCTGTATTCGGCTTCAGAAGAGGATCGAGAGACCACTTGTTGTTTCTTTGATTTCCAACTGATGAGAGATGATCTGAGATAGAAGCAAAATCCTATAGAAGATCTTCGTGTAAGGCTGCAAGAATCCCAATCAACATATGTGAAACCTGTAAGAGTTATGTTGGACTCAGACTTGAAGAATATGCCGGTAGCAGGGGAGTTCTCCAAGTAACGAACAATTCATAAGGCTGCATCTAGGTGTGATGTGGTAGGGCTTGCGAGGAATTGGCATACTCTGTAGACAGAAAAACAAATATCAGGGCGATAATGTGTTAAATATATGAGCTTACCTATGAGGCGTCTGAATTGTATCATATTAGGTAGCAATTATGTTGATGTAGCATTCAAGTTGACTATGGGATCCATTGGCGTTGATATCGGTTTTGCTCCCAAGAGACCTGTATCCTGTAATAAATCTAAACAGTATTTTCTTTGACATGACGAGATGCCCAAGAAAGATCGAACAATTTCTAGACCAAGGAAATATTTTAAAAGACCCAAATCTTTGATGCTGAATTTTTTGTCTAGAACACTTTTAATGGTGTTAAACTCAGCTAAAGAGTTTCCTGCAAGCAGGAGGTCATCCACATACACAAGAATAGCAGTAAAATAAGAATTATGATTTTTAATAAATAGAGAATAGTAAACTTTGGATTGAGTGAAACCTAAGTCAACAAGAGTTTGAGCGAGAGTGTTGTTCCATTGTCTACCGGCCTATTTAAGGCCATATATGGACTTTTTGAGTTTACAAACATTGTTTTTGGAGGTAGACTTAATTCTAGAAGGAGTGATCATGTAAATGTCCTCTATAAATTACTATGAAGAAAAGCGATGTTTATATCAAGTTGATGTAAATTCCATCCTCTTATGGAGGCAATAGAAATTAGCGTACAAATAGTTGTCATTTTAACAACCAGACTAAAGGTTTCATGATAATCGAGGTCTTCAGTTTGAGTAATGCCTTTAGCTACTAAACGGGCTTTGTACCTTTATATTGTGCCATTAGAGTGATACTTTAACTTAAAAATCCATTTACAACCTATGGCCCGTTTATTGGAAGGGAGGGAAGGGAGTTCCCAAGTGTTATTATCAACAAGGGCTTGTAGTTCAAGATCAATGGCATGTTTCCATGCAGGGTATTTGATAGTAGCAAAATAGGAACTAGGTTCATGAAAAGAAGATAAATTTAGGCAATAAAATTTGTGAACATTGGATAAATTATCATAAGACAAGTAGTTAGATAAGGGATAAAGAGAACTACCTGTTTTTAAGGATATATCGGTGGATGAGCCATGAATAAGAGAGAAATGGACGTCTTGTAGATAGGAAGGAGGTTTAGAAATACGAGTGGATGTTCTAGTGGATTGAGTGGTGGGGGTTGGAGGAGGTATTTGGGTTGTAGCGATAGGTTGGGTGGGTGGGGGCGTAGGTTGCGTAGGGTTATTAATGTTTTTTTTGGTATAGAAATGTATTTTCTAGGTATTCAAAAGGATGGTAAGGGATGGGAAGGGACAAAGAGATGGTGGTACGGTTATGGTTATTGTTGGTGTGAGGATGGGAAAAAGTATTTTCAGAAAAAGTAGTGTCTCTTGATAAAAAGATAATTTTAGATTGGAGGTTGTGATACGGTGGCAGAACTGACTATTTTTTGTTACTACTGGTTTTGTGTTTTTTGTTTGAAAATATATGGTAAGTAAGAGTCATCAACGTCTTTTATTTCATCCAACAAAGGAAAAGGGAAAAAGAACAGAAAAAACCTTTTTCGAGATGTTTCTGAGTACGAGGGGTAGATTATAGTAAGGGAAGGTGTTAGCACCCTTTCTATCTGTGGTTTTCCACGGGCTCTTAGGTACCTGCTCATTTTTAAATTGCTTTTGTGTGTTTGTGTGCTTTGAAAAAGTTTTGAAATTTCCTTAGTGCGGCGATTCACTTTATGGTAACCCTTGTATCAGTCCTCAAGAGTGTGATAAAGTGTTTTTTAAAACTTTAGTTTGAAAAGTTTGTTTGAAAGTGTATGGTGTAAAAGTTTGTTTGAGCAAGTACCTAAGGACTAATCTACCTAATCGAAAAAAGGTATGTTCGTTTTCCTTTAGACATCGCTATCCTATTATTAAGGAATAGGTAGCACCGTCGTTGGAGTTTAAAAGGGACGTTCGAAGGACGATATGGTCTCTGAAGGCAACAAGTAAAGATACCTTAGCATTTCGAAGGGACTATCGTCATAAGATCAATTCGTAAGCAACTCGAGGGACAATTAGGGACTATGATATTTATGACGATTTTGAATTGCGGGTCATTGCTAAGGTACCCCTACATTCGAGGGACATGACCAATATTTCCAAGGCAACCAAGTGGGGCAAACCCTAGGAGTGAGCATGTGCAAGTGTATTTTTTTCCAGTTAATTATCTTTGCACAATTAGGGTTTTCTACTGTTTAATTTCAATTTGTCTTTCCATATAATCTTATACATACATCTAAGCAGTTTATAGTTTGTGGAAATTAAAATGCGAGAAATTAGAATCCTAGCTATTACATGGCTTTGAGCAGATACATAATTATTTTGACTGAAAATAAAATGTGGAATTAAAACCCTATTTAAATCTATTACAAACTCGGAGCATTTACAAATAATAATAAAAACGGGAAAGTCCAAAGCGCGCGGCAAATTAAATGCGAGAAATAATTCGGCGACCTAAAAATATAATTTAAGAAAATATTTATGTTGTTTTTGAGGAAAAATTAGGTTAAGTATAAAATTAAACCCCAATTCTAGTTATTTTGAATTATAATAAAAAGTCATTAAATTATCCTAATTTAATCTAATTAATTAATAAATAAAATTTTAATGAAAAAAAGATTTTTGATGTTTTTATGATTTTTTGATTAAATAAGAAATATGATTTTTTTTTTGGTATTATTAAAAAAACATAATTAATAATAATAAGAAAAAGAATTAAAATAAAAAAAGAGTAAGAATTTGGGCCTGCATAAGCACCCAGGGGGGTGTGTTTCTGAATTTTGTTAGGCCCATTATGGCCAGACCCAATCCTATGCCAGATCCTGTGTTGGCACGCTTGGAAGGTGCACCATGGTCTCTCCTTGGATTGAACATTGGATCTGCGTTGGCAACGATCTAGGGGCTGGATCAATGAGGCGCATGATTGACGTTTGCTCATGAGACACATGGGATCCTGTGTAGAGTGTTAAGAAAATAAAGAAAATTATGCTGGAACCTGGGATCGAACCCAGGTCCTCCTATTCATTCCACGCCTGCCCTGACCATCTGTGCTATGTGGTTTTGTTGTAACGATAATGAAATTAAATCATAATATATGAAACAGAATGGATGAGCTAGAAAACACACGCGAAATTCAAATGGGCCAGTGGGGTGGTGACAAGTCACCGTCTTCTTCCCTGTCCATCTTTTTAGATCTCATATCTATACCTACGGACAAAACTCCATAGCTATACACCTGCAAGCTTCAAAAATTCACATGATGCACAATAAATCAATTCTAACTTTACCAATCTATTCGTCCTGCTCTCACGAGTATCATGGCATTAGTTTCTTGGCATAATTTCACCTATACAGAGAAGCCCCAAAATGGATTCTTAAACCCTAGCCATGATAATAATCGTCAGTATATTCATAAAAACATAAATTAAACCATTCAAACATGTTGCAAATACGTTAACAATCACAAATGTATCATTCAAACATGCTTAAGATGCAAGAATTAACATAATCGATTTTAGAAAAAGAAGCAAACGTATGAAGACTGTGGGGTGATTTTGGGCTTGTGAATGCTTGCAATTGATTGTGTTAGCTCCAAGAGATGTCCAGGAAGCGATTGGAAGCTTTGCAATGGCCTGAATCAACCTCTATATGAGAAAACGAATCACCACTTTTTGCCAAAAAATTCAAGTTTCTTTCTCTGTTTTCACGACTGCCAACACTTGTCCCTTGCCTTGTTTTTGTTCATTATATGTAGTATGAAGAATTAGGGTAACAATTTTGGATCCAATCTTGAGAATTGATGGATAAAATCTTTGATCTTTAAGCCATACTCTTTCATTCCAAACTTGACCAAATCATGCCTTTTTTGCCTTGATCCAATTTGGCTTGATTAGGCCATCATAATTAGATTTTATTTCCATCAAAATCAGATCATCAAAACAACCTTTGACATTTTTTGTTATTTATTTGATTTAATGTGATTTTTAATAAATAAAAATCAAAATAAAATAAATAAATTGAGAAAATAAGATATGGATGCTGATTTGGGTCGTGGACCATGTTCTTAACAAGATACAAACCTAAAATGCTAGGCCCTTTTGGCAAAAAATACATTTTTGAGCACATTTGACTTTTGGCAATTTTCCTAAAATGGTCAACTTTGACAATGCATAACTCTTCCAATTTTAACCATAGAGAGGTGTTATTGGACTTTTTAGAAATATTATGATGTTACCTAAACAACCGTTTTGGTCTCATATCAATTGAGTCTTCCATGTTCATGTAAGAAGCTTTGACCCAAAAGGTGTTTTTGTTGACTTTTAAAAAGGACCTATAATGTAGAAATTCATATCTTTTTATTAGTGCATTCTTTGAACTTGAGGGATGAAGATGAGTTGTAGGGTATTTAATTACCTTCAAAATGAGCCTTGGATGAGAAATTTCTGATAAAGTATAAGAAAGTTATGCTTGGTCAAAGTTTGGTTGACTTTTCCTAAGAAACCCTAATTTAGCAACTTTTGAGTTTTGATGAATTAAGAGCATTCCTTGGGGAATCATGGTCATACCTCGATAAAATGATGGATATCACTTCAAAATGTTGATGTTGACCAAAAATCTTGATGTTTGAGTGTATGTGGGCCATAGTTGACTTTGACCTAATATAGTCAATTCTTAAGCATCTGAGCAGTTGACTGAGCAAACTTCTTGTGCAAAGCTTGAAATTTGTTATGGAGGGTATTAAGGACATATTAGGACTATGGAGAACATATGAGGCCTTTGGGGCTCACCCTTCTTGATGAAAATGTAAACCCTAGTTGGATGTTCATTGCTTAAGGAGAGAGTTTGTCTGGTCAACTCTTAAGCATCCTTGAGCAAGTTAGGGGTCTTAATGAGCATATATTGAGTAAAATGGGAGGGAAAATTTTGGGGTACAACAGCTTCCCCTGTTCAATCTTCTTAAACCTGAGGATGTAGATTGGCTTGGTCTGTCTTTCGTGATCTAAAGGTGGAAGATGATTGAACACTAGAGTGCCCAGAAATTTGCACTCGCATACAGTGCCTGGTGATATCTGGAATGTGCTTACAGATGCCATTTGGAAGGTGACGGAGAATCGTTAGAGATGGGCTTAAATATGCCATCTAGAAAAGATATCGGTTGCATAAGAGATTCCTTTGCGAGAATTCCTGTACCTGCTGCTGAGGACGACTTCACCTAGGAAAGTTGATTTATGTCTTGGGAAATAGAGTCTAGAAGCTTAGGTTGTCCATTACTCTACTGGGGAATTAATTCTTGATTGAGGAGGTGGAAGTGAACTGCATATTTGGTCAGGGTCCAGGATACACAGTGACTTACTGGGGAAAGGTGAACTTGACCGTAACCGGTCGGGTCTAGGTCTTACGATGTTGTAAACTGTCATCTGGAGATAAGAGAGAAGGAACCTGGATAGTAGGGTTGCTTCGAGGTGAAAGCCTGGATAGTAAGGATATGAGAAGGAACCTGGATAGTAGGGTTACTTCGGTATGAAATCTTGGATAGTAGGGCTGCAAGAAAGAACCTGGATAGTAGGGTTACTCCGGGATGAGAGCCTGGATAGTAGGGCTGTGAGAAGAAACCTGGATAGTAGGGTTACTCCGGGATGATAGCCTGAATAGTAGGGCTGTGAGAAGAAACCTGGATAGTAGGGTTACTTCGGGATGAGAGCCTGGATAGTAGGGCTTATGGGAAGGAACCTGGATAGTAGGGTTACTCCAAGGTGAAAGCCTGGATGGTAGGGCTTATGGGAAGAAACCCGGATAGTAGGGTTACTTCGAGATGAAAGCCTGGGTGGTAGGGCTTATGGGAAGAAACCTGGATAGTAGGGTTACTTCGAGATGAAAGCCTGGATGGTAGGGCTTATGGTAAGAAACCTGGATAGTAGGGTTACTTCGAGATGAAAGCCTGGATAGTGGGGCTATAAGGGAAGAAACCTGGATAGTAGGGTTACTTCGAGATGAAAGCTTGGATGGTAGGGCTTATGGGAAGAAACCTGGATAGTAGGGTTACTTCGAGATGAAAGCCTGGATAGTAGGGCTATAAGGGAAGAAACTTGGATAGTAGGGTTATGAGAAGGAACCTGGATAGTAGTGTTACTTCAAGGTGAAAGCCTGAATGGTAGGGCTTATGGGAAGAAACCTGGATAATAGGGTTACTTCAAGGTGAAATCCTGGATGGTAGGGCTTATGGGAAGAAACCTGGATAGTAGGGTTACTTCAAAGCGATAGTGTAGATTAGTTGACCCGTTTGGTTTCAGGAACTGAGTTTCCATTAGTCATCTGTAGACGTGACATGTATAACTGCTGGGTTTGTTGAAGCTAATCGTCTTTCCTGAAAAGATATCAGGGTTAATTATATGCGATGCATGAAATGCATGGTGGGATGATGTTATCAAAATAAATGAGATTATGCCGTATATGATATGTGTGCGCATGTCATGATGTATGTACATGAAATTCTATAGGAGTACGTTCGAGTCTGGGAAAATAAATCCCTGACTGCTGCTGGAGATTTATGAATATTCTGTCAG
The DNA here is from genome assembly GCA_948472305.1 of Vicia faba. Lineage (NCBI taxonomy): Eukaryota > Viridiplantae > Streptophyta > Magnoliopsida > Fabales > Fabaceae > Vicia > Vicia faba. Next base: position 994,093,453 of record OX451741.1, read on the forward strand.
GAAGAGATTCTGCTTGAGAATAAACTCTGTGGGGAACAAACTTAGAAAGTGGATTTCTATAGTTAAAGTAATTAGCTCTGTCGGGGATTGAGCTTCTGCATCCAAAGAAATAAACTCTACTTAGGGGATGAAATTTACTGACCCGCTCGCGATTATGAAATTCGGCTGAGGGATATAGCTGTCGGGTTTCTGAATGATCCTGGCTGGGGAGGTTACGTCCTATTTCAGGAAAGCCAACATCAATTCTTTTGAATACTTTTACTCTGTGGGGAGTGTATGTACTGCTGATTATGCTCCAATGTTGTCTCTGTCCTGGTACCTGCTGGGCAGAGTAACTGTCGGGTTTTGACACTTCTTGTTTTTGCCCCTGTTTCTAGAATTACTAGTAATTGTATTTTGTTTCTTATGTAAATATTTACGAGCAGAAATCATATTCAAATGCATATGTCAAAAATAAATCATCGGACGTTCTCGCAAAATAAAACAGAAAAAGAAAAACAACTCGAAGTTTCTTGTGAAAATGATTTTGTATTGATTTTTGAAGTTGGCCTGTAATAGGCGTTTTTGTACAAGGAGGCTGACGTTCTAGTAAGAGAACGCCGCCGTAAAAATAGAAGCTATACAAATTTGTGTAAAAGAAAATAACTATGTGAAATAACCCCATTGGGTTCCAACTCTGCTATTTCCCCTTTATCTTTGAGCGTCTCGTCACTTTGTTGTTTGTCCGATGTTAATTAGGTTGATTGGTGCCGTCCGAGCTTGATAGCCGATACTGAAGTCTGGTCGCAAGATGATTCAAAATGAGACATAGTGATACGCTTTATATCCCTAACTTTTCTCTGGACTGCCTTTTTGGGTTTTCAGTCCACCGGGATACCCTTTTTTACCCAAGCCGCCTTTTCAGGTTTTCGGCTTGCCGGGTGTACAAATTTTTTCATTTTCATCCCTTATTTTTTCCCGAACCCTTTTGGTTCTCCGGTAAGCCCTTATTTTTTCCTAGTCCAGTCAACCTAGCGGGTCTTTTGATTAGGCGTAGTATCTTTTCATTATGTCTGCATTGACAGGGTGAGGAAGGTCGTCACCGTCCATGGTGGTTAGAATCATAGCTCCACCCGAGAAAATGTTCTTAACCACAAATGGCCCTTCGTATGTAGGGGTCCACTTGCCCCTGGGATCACCTTGCGGCATTATGATACGCTTGATCACTAGATCCCTGACTTGATATTCTTGACATATGACTTTCTTGTTAAAAGCCTTGATCATTCACTTTTGATACGTCTGACCATGATAGGTAGCAGTAAGTCTCTTCTCATCGATTAGATTTAACTGATCAAGTCGAGTTTGGATCCAGTCGCCTTTGTTCAAACCCGTATCCTTCATAATCTTGAGAGAAGGTATCTGGACTTCGATGGGTAGGACTGCCTTCATGCCATATACCAGAGAGTAGGGTGTTGCCCCTGTCGACGTCCGTGCTGAGGTATGGTATCCATGAAGAGAAAATGGTAACATCTCATGCCAGTCATTGTACGTCACCGTCATCTTCTGTACAATTTTCTTGATGTTCTTGTTAATCGCTTCAATAGCGCCATTCATCTTCGGCCGGCAGGGAGAAGAGTTATGATGTTGTATCTTGAACTGTTTACAGAGATCAGTGATCATTGTGTTGTTGAGATTCGTACCATTGTCAGTAATAATTCTCTCTGGCACACCATATCGACAAATTAGATTATGTTGGATAAATCGTGCCATGACGTTCTTGGTTACTGTAGCAAAAGAGGCCGCCTCAACCCACTTCGTGAAGTAATCAATGGCTACTAGGATGAAGCAATGCCCATTGGAAGCAGTAGGCTTGATTTCTCCAATCATTTCGATGCCCCACATTGCAAAGGGCCAAGGAGCTGTCAAGAAGTTTAAGGGGACCGGAGGCACATGCACCTTATCAACATAGATTTGGCACTTATGACAAGTTCGAGAGTGCTGATAACAATCAGCTTCTATAGTGGATAAGTAATATCCTTCCCGTAGGATCTTCTTAAACATGGTATGTCCACTGGAATGGGTTCCAAAGGTACCTTCATGTAGATCTGTCATGATCCTCTCTGCTTCGCCCTTATCTACACACCTTAGTAATGTAGAGTCATTAGTGCGCTTGTAGAGGATTCCATTACTGAGGAAGAACTTCGCAGTGAACCTTCTCAGAAACTTCTTATCATTGACAGATGCCCCTTCGGGATACTCTTGAGCCTCGAGATACCTTTTGATTTCATGAAACAAGGGTTTGTCTGCCACCTCTTCAGTATCAATTTCACAGCAGTGTGCTGGTTCATCCAACCTCTCAATGGTGATTTGGGGAGCTTCATTGTACCACCTAACTTTGAACATAGAAGACATGGTAGCTAGTGCGTCTGCTAACTGGTTCTCCTCTCGCGATAAATATTCAAAAGTTACCTCCTTAAAGTGTGGGAGCAATGTCAACACGTTCTCTTTGTATGGGATGATATTCAGGTGTTTTGTATCACATTCGCCTTTGATATGACTTATTACCAAGGCTGAATCCCCGAAAATGTCCAAGAACTTGATCCTGAGGTCAATAGCGGCCTTAAGACCCATGATGCAGGCTTCATACTCTGCCATGTTATTAGTGCAGTTGAAACATAGTCGGACGGTGAAAGGAGTATGAGAGCCCTCAGGAGATATGATTACAGCGTCGATGCCATTACCAAGTGCGTTCGAAGCTCCGTCAAAAAACATAGTCCATCGGGATCCTTCCTCAAGTCCTTCATCCGGTCCAGGTTCTTCGTAGTCAGTCACCAGCATAATATTCTCATCCTGGAACTCAAAATTCATGGACTGGTAGTCATCCACGGCCTGATGAGCCCAATGATCAGCCAATACACTCCCCTTGATTGCTTTCTGGGTTGTATATTGTATATCGTATTCAGTTAAGATCATCTTCCATCTTGCTATTCTTCTGGAGAGAGCGGGCTTCTCGAAGATGTATTTGATTGGATCCATCTTAGATATCAACAAAGTAGTGTGGATCAACATGTACTATCTTAGTCGGCGAGAAGTCCATGCCAAAGCGCAACAAGTTTTCTCAAGCAGTGAGTATCGTGTCTCACAGTCGGTAAACTTTTTGCTAAGGTAGTATATTGCGTGCTCTTTTCGACCAGACTCGTCATACTGCCCCAGCACACACCCCATTGAATTGTCTAGCACTGTTAAGTATAGTATCAAAGGTCTTCCTTCAACCAGAGGCATCAGAATTCGTGGTTCTTGGAGATATTCTTTAATCCTTTCGAAGGCTGTTTGGCACTCGTCATTCCATTTTACCACTTGATCTTTCTTCAGAAGCTTGAAGATGGGTTCACAAGTAGCAGTTAGATGTGAAATGAACCTGTCAATATAATTTAAACATCCCAAGAAACCTCTAACTTCCTTCTCTGTACAGGGAGCCGACATCTCTTGTATGGCCTTTACTTTTGCGGGGTATACCTGAATACCTTTGTCACTGACGATGAAACCCATAATCTTTCCAGACCTTACCCCGAAGGTGCACTTGTTCGGATTCAGCCTCAGCTTGTATATCTTCAGTTTGAGACCGGGCTATCATGTCATCAACATAAACCTCTATCTCGTGGTGAATCATATAATGGAACAAGGAGACCATGGCTCGTTGATAAGTTACCCCAACATTCTTCAACCCAAAAGGCATCACCTTGTAACAGAAGGTGCCCCACTGTGTGATGAAGGTTGTCTTCTCCATGTCTTCAAGAGCCATCTTGATTTGGTTATAGCCAGAGAAACCATCCATGAAGGAGAAGATTTTGTGCTGAACGATGTTGTTAACTAGAACATCAATGTGAGGAAGCGGGAAGTCATCCTTGGGGCTTGCTCTGTTCAGGTCTCTGTAGTCCACACACATCCGTACCTTGCCGTCCTTCTTTGGCACCAGAACAACATTAGCAACCCACTATGGATAGGAGGTGACAACTAAGAACCCTGCGTCGAATTGTTTCATGACCTCTGCCTTGATCTTCTCTGACATTTTAGGGCGCATACGGTGAACCTTCTGTTTAACCGGAGGACAGTCTTCCTTGGTCAGCAGACGATGTACCACAATATCAGTGTCTAAACCAGGCACATCTTCATATGACCAAGCGAAGATCTCAACATAGTCGTGTAACATCTGTATCAACCTCTGTTTGATCTTAGCTTCCAGATTTGCGCCTATCTTGACTTCTCTTCTGTCCTCCTCCGTGCCCAAGTTTATCGTCTAAACTGGCTCTTCATGGAGTTGTATAGCCCTCTCCTCCTACTGTAACAGTCTAACAAGTTCTCCAGGTACCTCACAATCGTCCTCACCTTCGTCCTCGGCTTGGTTGATCGGATTTTCGAAGTCGTAACCGGCAGTAGCAGAACTGTTATCAATTGGATCCAGAGTGGATATGGATCTGCAGTATGATACGTGAGTGTGTGTAAGAGCATAGCTGTTTTGATAAAGTGAAAACAGAAAGGAAAAACAAAGAGCGTAAAATTTGTATACAAGGAACGTCCAATGTTTTATTGATGATATATGAAATAACACATAATATCCCTCACAAACAAAGCCAATGTGCCTTGGGCAAGGCACAAGGCTGTAGAGTTTTAATTGTTTATTACAAATCTCAAAACAAGTTAGATAATTACTGCGGAATAAAAGAAACTGGTATAAAGTCCCTAGCCGTCCGATTACTCGGTCCACCGTTGGTAGTTGGGTAGATCCAGCTGTCAATGTCAGAGTCTTCCTCGCTGTCTTCAATGGCATTAATTCTCCGATTGCTGATGCGGAGGGGAGGTCCTCCAGCCCGAGCGCGTCGAACAGCCCTTTGAGCTCATGAAGTAAATCCCAAACCAAACTTCTCAGTCAGCTTCATCAAGACAGATACAACATGAAGCAACCAGTCCAAGTCAGGGACCAGGTCATTGATCAGCCTCCAAGAGGACAAGAGTCTGGTATGGTGAAGAATAGACCTCTCCAAATTGCTACCACTTTACAGGTTCAACCACAACCTCGCCCAGAGCAACAGGTTGATCAGAGTAAGCCAAACAAGCCCAGAAGGAAATTCACCCAGCTCAACGTGTCGCTGTTTCAAGCTCTACAACACCTGTTGAGATTGAATCTGATTACACTAAGGGCTCCTCCCCGGAATCCCAACATCTCTGCTCCTAACTATCATCCCAACAAAAGATGTGCATACCACTCTGATAGTCCTGGACATGACACTGCCGACTGTTGGGCTCTGAAGAACAAGGTCCAGGACCTGATTAATGAAGGAGCTGTGGATTTTACCCAAGAGGGTCAGGTTGAGTTCTTCTACCATCCCTGCAGGATTCACCATTTGAAGTGACAAGTCCTGAGATGAGAAGACTTTTTGTCCATTAGAATTTTCAAGTTGTAATTTTCTTTTGATTGTTCAAACAATTTTTGTCATGGCAAACGTTATTACTTTATCAATGCATCGCATATGTCTGCTTTGAATCAATATATTCGCATTCTCTATATTCAAACTGATTTTATTTTTGTGATGTTCAAACTCTCAATTAATAATTCTAAGCCTCTTGAGGGAGGATGACGAAAACGATACCACGATCCTTACAGTATGCTTTTGGAAAAACCCCGCTGATGAGGTACAGACATTGTTTCAATTCCCAAACACTGGACTTATAAGGAAGATAATCCCTCGTCAACCCCTTTGAGCCAAAGAAGTTGGAGTTTTTCTTTTCGAAAATTAAAACCCTTAATTATAACCTGGGGCAGGGTAGTTCTCTCAGTTGATCCAGGTGCACAATGAACGACATCAAAAGAGTCCTTCCAAAACAAAATACAGTGATGGTTCCGAATAATCATAAAGACAGGCAGTCGTTATCTTTCAAAAATAAAAGCCCAATAAGTCAAAACCTATGAAGGAGACTTACAAAAACTGGGACATCCCACTGACTGTAATCACAAAAGAAACAGTTCAGGCAAAAAACAGGGATAATAAAATCAAAAAAAGAAGACGTCCTACAAACCCTCAACAAAAGGAAATGACTGCCTATTCAAAATAAATCATCAATATCCGAACCATCACCGGAATATCAGAGCAAGGATTCAAATAAGGTCTAATGCACGATCAGCTGAGTTTAGGTTTGAAGGACATCACAAAGAGCGGGTGGGTACAAATACTTTGAGCCTTTATCCTTTATTTCGTAATCTGTGAACCAGGCCACGCCACAACCTTTAAAAGTCCTAGCTGAAGCATGGGTTAGTTCGAAAGCATACTGTTACAAAGGTATCCTGACTCCTTAAGGCTTGCGGTAAGATAACGAGTTGACATCACAGTTTACAAAAAATTCACTTGTTTTTATAAATAAAAAAAAGCATTTTCAAAAACTTCAAGACAGACATAAGCTTTGCATTGTTAATATAACTTTGTTTGTATACGACTATTTTGTTCGAACAACAGAGAAATTCGTGCGAAGAATATCTAATGAACAAAAGCACTTCCAATCAAGGGGCATGGCATGATCATCGTCCATCATCTGGGGAAGTTAAGTCAAGATTCAGAGAATCTCTCAAAAGGCCAATCAACATGGGGCAAATCTCTACCTGGATCACTTGGGGCATTGGACGATCAAACGAAGATTTTCTGGTAGTAGGGCAACGCAACACTACTGACAGGGGCACCTCCCTACATCCTGGGAGCACGGACATAGTCAAAAAAATACTACGCATAATCAAAGACCCGCTAGGTTGACACACCTAGGCAAAAATAAGGGCTTCCCGGCGAACCAAAAGGGGTTCGGGCAAAAATAAGGGATGAAATAGAAAAATCTGTACACCCGGCAAGTCGAAAACCTGAAAAGGCGGCTTGGGCAAAAATGGGTATCCCGGTGGACTGAAAACTCGAAAGGGCGGTCCAGGAAAAAGTTAGGGATCAAAAGCGTACGACTATGTTCCGTCATCTCGTCACTTGCCTACCAGAAGAAGATTTGTCAACCGGTGGTCATCAAGCGCCTCCACAGGTATCTTCTCCCACAGAAACAGGGGCAATATGAGTTGTCTAAGCGGTCTAGTTGCTCCGTCCACCAAGGTACTAAGGTAGGTTTAGCTGAAGAACATGACCAAGATACCTTCACTCCCCGCGGAGTAAGACCAGAATCAGTAATACTCTCTCCCGAGCAGAGTTGGTCTCTCATCAGCCCTGAAAAGGCACAGTATCTCCAGCAAGTCACCAACACTCTCCCCAAACAGAGTTAATCTACTGTCAGCCTTAAGGAAGTTTGGTATCCCCAGAAAAGCTCAATATTCCCCAGCGGAGTATACAGACGTTCCTAAGCAAGCATCCCCGGCCGTCTTAATATAAGATTATTCCTCGGCGGAATACGAGACACCCCAGTGGAGCTATTCCCCAGTACAGTTCAAAAGTCTCCCCAGGAGAGTTGAATCAATCTCCCCAGTAGATTCTGGAAGCTTATCCCTGCAGAGTACGAACGCGTCTCCCCGGCTTTATTCAAAGATTATTCCTCACCAGAGCTTATAACTGGGTTATCCTCAGCTAATTACCACGGAAGGATCGTCCTCGACGAAGTTCTTCCTATCCCCAGCGGAGTTCATCAGAATCCTCAACAAAACATATCAACGGAATCCCCCAGTGGAGTTATCATCAAAACCTCAGCGAAGTATCTCTTCCCACAAAGTAGATTCCCCTCAGAGTAATATCTTCACCAGGACTATTCCCCAACAGAGTCATCTTCTCCTACCGGTTTATTCTTATAACCATCATCCCCAGCGGAAACGAAGAACTCTACTCTTCAACATCAGCCCAGGATTCAACAAACTCCCGGCATCCGTCAAGGATTCATTTTCCCAGACGAGAATACATTCATAAACATCACATCTTCATACATTATAGCATGCAACACAAATCTCATTTATTTTTGAGAACATCTTAAAATCATGCAGTTCATGCATCATGACATTGCATACGACTAATACTTTGCCTTTTCAGAAAAAAGTAAATCAAAAGATGATTACCATCTACCTTTACAGTTCTAGATCAACACCGGTAACAAGCCAGGAAAATTCTGTGGACGACTGATCGTGGGTTAGTATCCGAAACCAAACAGGACAATTATCTACTTGATCATCCTCAGGCAACCCTACACCGGTTCCTTTTCTTTCAGAAGAAGTCTTACACGGGATCATCAACAGGCAACCCCACACCGGTTCCTTCTCAACCTCAGATGTAGTTTTACACGAACTCATCATCAGGCAACCCTACACCGGTTCCTTCTCAATTTTCAAACGAAGTCTTACACGGACTTATCATCAAAATAACCCTACACTGGTTCCTTTTCTTTCAGAAGAAGTCTTACACGGACTTATCTAAAGATGACCTTACTCCGGTTCATCCAGAAGTTTTACATGAACTTATCCTGCAGTAACCTTACCCCGGTTCCTCCAGAAGTCTTACATGGACTTATCTCAAGATGACCTTACCCCGGTTCATCTAGAAGTTTTACACGAACTTATCCTGCAGTAACCTTACCCCGGTTCCTCCAGAAGTCTTACACGGACTTATCTCAAGATGACCTTACCCCGGTTCATCCAGAAGTTTTACACGGACTCGTCATCAAGAAACCCTACACAGGTTCTCTCTCTCCAGACGTAGTTTTACACGAACTCGTCATCAGAAACCCTACCCAGGTTTTACTTCTTCCAGGATGCAGTTTTACACGGGCTCATCATCAAGGTAACCCCACACAGGTTCCCTTCTCAAACTCCAGACGTAGTTTTACACGGACTCGTCATCAGTAAACCCTACACAGGTTTCCTTCTCAGCTCTAGATGCGGTTTTACACGGAATCGTCATCAAAGTAACCCTACACATGTTCCTTCTCCATTTCAGATACAGTCTTATACAGACTCATTATCAGTAAACCCTACACAGGTTTCCTTCCTCCAAAGATGCAGTTTTACACGAGCTCATCATCAGTTAACCCTACACAGATGTCCTTCTTTCCAAGATGCAGCTTTACACGATCTCAACATCAGGCAACCCTACACAGGTTCCCTCTTTCAACTTACAAAAATTACAGTTCAACAGACCACCTCCAGATGGCATCTATAAGCCCATCCACCTACCAACAATCTCCAAATGGCATCTGTAAGCCCATTCCCGACGAGATTCTGTCACATCTCCGGATGGCATCTATAAGCCCATCCTCCTATCCACCATCTTTCCAAATGGCATCTGTAAGCCCATTCCCGCTGTCACACTGCTGATACTCCACCATGTGAGTGCAAATTTCTGGGCACTTTAGTGTTCAATCATCTTCCACCTTCGGATCACGAAAGGCACGCAAGCCAATCTACATCCTCAGGTCTAAGAAGATTGAACAGGGGCAACTATTGTACCCCAAAATTTTCCCTCCCATATTCTTCAAAGTTTTGACAAGCATCATCTCAATTTGCTCAAGTCTACTCAAGGGTTGCACAGTCAACCATCCTCCTAAGCCAGTCAAAATTAGGGTTTTGGTTCTTGCAAGGAAGTTGAGATTTTCAAGGGCTCAATCAAGTCACATATGCCTATACATATTGTCAAAAATCCTTATGCCAAGTTTCAAGGCTCACAACATCAAGTTGCACAGTCAAAAGCCCTAATTGCCTCACAGTCAACTGTAGGGGTAAAATGGTCATTTGGCAGTCAAAAGTCAAAATTTTTGGTCAACATCTTATTTTGAAGCCACAATCATCATTTGATCAATTCTTGATCATGATTACACAAGAATGGCTCAAAAATCATCAAGTTGCAAAAGTTTCTATTTTTGGACAGCTGAAAAGTCAACTGTAACTTGACCAAGGCATAACTTTTTCATGGTTCATCAGAAAAATCCCATCCAATGCTCATCTTGAAGGGGAGGAAATTTCCTACAACTCATCTTCACATCCCAAGTCCAAGAAATACTCTCACAAAAAGTTATCAATTTCAACATTATAGGTCATTTTCAAAAGTCAACAAAAAGGCACTTTAAGTCAAAGACCATAACTTGAGATTGGTAAATCAAAATGACATGGGACCAAAGGCATTGGTTAGAGGACTTCAAGACCTTTCCAAAATGTCCAAGAACATGTTCATATGATCAAAATTGAGCAAGATATGCAGCGGAGAAGTTGGGAAATTTTCATGAAATGGCAAAAGTCAACTATCCTTAAAACTTCAATTTTTTAACAAAAGGGCCCACTTTTTCCACTTGATTCAGCCTTGTCATGCCACCCACGTGTCCCATGATTAATTTCAAGATTAAATATTAATTTTTTCTATTTTATTTAATTTTATTGATTTAATTCATTTTGAATCCATAAAATTCAAATAAAAATCAAAAAAATTAATTAAATGATATCTTGTGGTTTGAATGACTTTGATGCATCATAAGTCACCTACCAAATTCGTGTAAAGATCATTTATGCACGAAATTTTGAATTTGGACAAAGCTTTGAAAGGCCTTTAATGGTGGTTAAGACAAAATCCAAAAACATAATGGCACAAGTTTAAGGCTCCTAAAGGTGAATTATTATCATTCATGACTACATATGCAAGCCTTGCAAGCCTCATTCGCGACCTAGTGTGTGTAGAAACGGCCAAGAGCAAAACCAAAAATTGTCCAAAAAGTGAGACTTCTAAAACACAGTTACGAGCATTTTCAGATCAAAAGGAGGACGTGACTCTCTTCTTTGCCATACCCTGAAGCTAAAACAATCCTTGCCACGTCCTAAGGTCCATCATACCGCGCTGTAAGTTCTTCCAAAGTCACTCCTGTACATGAAACATGAACTCTTTATTCTTGCATTTTTCTTCAAAAATATTAGCATAGTTATGTTTCTTGTTTGATTTCTGATCTAATGACAATAGCCAATTTCATTGTTAGGCCTTATACTGTGATACACGATTCTAGGTTTTGCTTGCTTGTTTTTTAGGCGTTTTCAGTGCAGGAAAAATTGGTCACCATGATGGGTATAGAAGTGATCAGGACATGGAGACGAAACCAACCATGGTTTTGGAATTAATTTTCGAAGCCTAGGGATGATTTTCAGAAGAGCCTACGAAACTACCTGCGGATAAAAATCCGCAGGTAAATAACCAAGAATTTTCATTGAAGAAGATGATGATGTGTTGCAGCTTGATTCGCCCATTTCAAAAATTGCGCGTTTTTTATATTTTTTTTAGGCATATGCTGTGGTTTTCCCATTTAATAATTACATGTTATTTTAATAACGAATGAAGCATGCAACACAGTTGGCTAAGGCGTTGGTGTAGTGAGCGTTGGGACCTGGGTTCGAATCCCAGGTCCCCCATAATTTCCATGTTATTTTGCTTTACATGTTCACGTGCAGGCCCTCAAGGACGTCCCACCATACACCTCACACTCAAACACGCCATGTGTCCTCAAGCATGCATCCAAAGGCCAGGAGCTGATCCCCACCATGCTCCCTAGTCAACGTGTCTCCAGGCAATTCCAAAAGTCAGCAAGGGCTTGATCATTATTGGGCCCAGATTGCTTCTCTAAACCCCATTTTTTTTTGTTCATCCCATTTTTTCTTCTTGTTTTATATTTCTATTTTGTTTGTTTATTAATTAATTTTTTCTAATTGTCACTAAATTAACATAACTAACTTTTCATAAAAAATCAAAAAAACACTAATATTATGATTATAAATTTCAAGTTATTTTTGTAAATAAAATACTAACAAATAAAAATTCAGAAAAAAACAAAAAAACAAAAAAACATTTTACTATTTATTAACTTATTTTGTAAATAAATGTAAATTAAATTAAATTAGCTTAATTAATTAACTTTAATACTTTTTTACAATAAATAAAAACAATCTAGAATTAGGTTTTTGCTAACTTTTAATTTCTATTTATTTTCTCTTTATTTTCATTAAAAACACAAAAATACAAAAAAACATCTTCTTAATTAATTAATTAATTAGTTATTAGTTTTAATTTCATTAATTAAAAAAAAGGACAAAAATTCAATTCTTTCTTAAAAAAGGGTCAAAACCCTTAAGACGTTCCCGATTAAATTTCTATTCGCGCGTATTTATTTATATTCATTATATTTTTGTATCTGTACAGAGTATGTAATAGTTAATTAGGACCTCCGTTATTGCTTTAAATTCTCGCACTTTATTTTTCAAAACGGGTTTTTGTTTTTGGCGATGTATAGACCCGCGCCTTGTAATAGCTAGATTTACATTTCTGCAATTTATTTTCCGCACTCCTAACTGTTAAAAAATGCATGAAAGAATGTATGAAAAATAAAATCAATCCGTAACTCACAAATAATATGCAAAGACAAACATTAACTGAAAAACAACACACAAAGCACATGCCACTCCTAGGGTACGCCTCACTGGTTGCCTCGAATATGGTCATCAAGTATAGGGTGTCTTAGAGGTCGCCCTTTTGTCTAAAGATCCAGTTGCCTCGAAACGGTTGACTCGGATAAAAGGATCTAGGACATTAGGGTTACCACTAAGGTGTCCTACCATTGCTTCGGTGACCACACTGTCCCGATAATCGAATTGACCCGAACACCTCCAACGATGGTGCTACCTACCTCTCAATGGTGGGATAACACTATCTAAAGGACTCTTACACAGCCTAATTCCTTAGAGTAGGTAAATTCTCTTAAGTACTTGCTGTTTTCAAAACAAACAAAAATACTTTTCGCACCCCACACTTTCAAAAAGTTTTCAAACAAAACACTTCATACACTCTTGAGGACTGATACAAGAGTTACTTAGAAGTTTTCCAAACAAAATTTTTTTTCAAAACCCACACACACTTGAAAAGAAAACATCTTTTGAAAACATAAGAGCAAGTACCTAAGAGCCCATGGATAACCATGGATAGAAAGGGTGCTAACACCTTCCCTTTCTATAAATCTACCTCCCGAACCGAGAAACATTCTCAAAGAAGGAATTTTGCTGTGCTTTTGTCCTTTCCATGTTGGAGAACATAAAAGACGGTGGCGACTCTTGCTTACCGCGACATTTTGCGAAACCAGCTTAAAAAACAGTCAGTTCTATTTCCACCGATCACAGAACTGGCGACTCTGCTGGGGACACTTAATAAGTGAGGTGTACCTTAGGATTAGACCACTCTTATGTTTTCAATTGCTTGCTTTGATTGCTTTAATATTGTGGGCCTATTTTGGGAGTTTCATAGATCCTAACCCGGATCTGGGGGATACCTCTTAGAAAGTAGCAACAAACTGTGAGAGAACTGTGCGGGGTATACCGACACGGTTGAAGCAGTTTGCTACGTTGATGTGGCACTTTGGTGAGTACCGGTAACCCTTGAGTCAAGTCAAGGAGAGTATGGGGCCGCCGCGTGGTGTCGTGAAGCATCAACTGACCTTAGGAACCTTAATTGAACCATCCTGGCCTCTTTAGGGGTAGTGAGATGACTGACTTTGGTGCAGTCCGAAGTTGGTTGATACTCGGTACTACACTCATTGAGGGTTGTTTTCTTGGAATATTTTGATTGCCAGTTCAGTGGCTAAATCAAAACAATGAACATAGAAAACAACCCAATGATATTGAGATCCTTAGAACCCGGTTACTTTCGATAGGATAGGTTTTGAACCCACCAACTTCAAGAGGGTAGTACCCCAAACTCCATGCTGGCCTAAACTCTAAGGGCTCTTTGTGTGACTTGTGTGCCTTCAAACTTGACTACTTGCATGCTTGTTATCTGACACTTGAGTTTCTTGCAGGTTTTGTTTACAGTCCTTAATCTGGACTCATAACAGGGTTTACCTACATTACTCCACGCATCGCATAGCATCATACCATCATACCATTGCATACATCCTGCATAAGGACTAACCCATTTCAAGGATCTCAAGGGTTTGTGATGCAGGTCATGATGAACCAACATGTCTAGCAAGGGGCAAAGGGGATTTATTTTCCTCTAGCCAAGGTCGATACCTTGAGTCAGGGGCTATGACCCACTGGATATTGTGAGCCTTGACTCTTGAAGAAGGACTCTCAACAATATGAAGTACCTTCAATCAAGCAACAAAATTCAAGTTCTAACAATCTTTCTTGTTTATCCCACGAGATCCTTGAAAACATTGCATGCATATCATACATATCATTGCATTACAGGTACCCTTGTTACAGGTCACTTACCTTCTTCGCTGTTTATTTCAGTAATGGCTTCCCAACAAGATAACCAGGGTCTTCATGCTCAAGAGACTCAGTTCAGGGAGATCTTCCTAAGCCTATCCAAGGGGCAGGAAGAGTTGAGGACACTCCTCATGGGGAATTTGGCCAAGAAAAGTCCCGAAGATGATAAGGACGGACGGCTGAAACGTCTGCAAGCTGAGGTAGATACAATGAGAACCCAGATGCTGAGGCAAATGGCTCTCATCCAAGGCTTAGCTCGGGAGCAAGAAGAGTTAAGGACCATGATCAGTCAGCTTCATCAAGACAGATACAACATGAAGCAACCAGTCCAAGTCAGGGACCAGGTCATTGATCAGCTTCCAAGAGGACAGGAGTCTGGTATGGTGAAGAATAGACCTATCCAAATTGCTACCACTTCACAGGTCCAACCACAACCTCGCCCAGAGCAACAGGTTGATTAGAGTAAGCCAAACAAGCCCAGGAGGCAATTCACCCAGCTCAACGTGTCGCTGTTTCAAGCTCTACAACACCTGTTGAGATTGAATCTGATTACACTAAGGGCTCCTCCCCGGAATCCCAACATCTTTGCTCCTAACTATCATCCCAACAAAAGATGTGCATACCACTCTGATAGTCCTGGACATGACACTGCTGACTGCTGGGCTCTGAAGAACAAGGTCCAGGACTTGATTAATGAAGGAGCAGTGGATTTCACCCAAGAGGGTCAGGCTGAGTTCTTCTACAATCCCTGCAGGATTCACCATTTGAAGTGACAAGTCTTGATATGAGAAGACTTTTTGTCCATTAGAATTTTCAAGTTGTAATTTTCTTTTGATTGTTCAAACAATTTCTGTCATGGCAAACGTTATTACTTTATCAATGCATCGCATATGTCTGATTTGAATCAATATATTAACATTCGCTATATTCAAACTGCTTTTATTTTTGTGATGTTCAAACTCTCAATTAATAATTCTAAGCCTCTTGAGGGAGGATGATGAAAATGATACCACGATCCTTACAGTATGCTTTTGGACAAACCCCGCTGATGAGGTATAGGCATTGTTTCAATTCCCAAACACTGGAGTTATAAGGAAGATAATCCCTCGTCAACCCCTTTGAGCCAAAGAAGTTGGAGTTTTTCTTTTCGAAAATTAAAACCCTTAATTATAACCTGGGGCAGGCTAGTTCTCTCAGTTGATCCAGGTGCACAACGAACGACATCAAAAGAGTCCTTCCAAAACAAAAGACAGTGATGGTTCTGAATAATCATAAAGACAGGCAGTCGTTATCTTTCAAAAATAAAAGCCCAATAAGTCAAAACCTATGAAGGAGACTTACAAAAACTGGGACATCCCGCTGACTGTAATCACAAAAGAAACAGTTCAGGCAAAAAACAAGGATAATAAAATAAAAAAAAGAAGAGGTCCTACAAACCCTCAACAAAAGGAAATGACTGCCTATTCAAAATAAATTGTCAATATCCGAACCATCACCGGAATATCAGAGCAAGGATTCAAACAAGGTCTAACGCACGATCAACTGAGTTTAGGTTTGAAGGACATCATGAAGAGCGGGTGGGTACAAATACTTTGAGCCTTTATCCTTTGTTTCGTAAACCGTGAACCAGGCCACATGTGATACGGTGGGAAAAATGACTTGAGGTTTTGCGTTTGTATTCGCAAATGTTTCGGTTGAGCAAGAGTCGCCACCGACTTTTTATTTTATCCTAAGGAAAGGTTAAAAAGCACAGCAAAAACCTTTGAGATGTTTTCTTGGGTTCGGGGAGTAGATTATAGAAAGGGAAGGTATTAGCACCCTTTGTATCCATGGTTATCCATGGGCTCTTAGTTACTTGCTTAGATCACTTGCCTTGCATTTTCAATTGTTTGAAATGGTGCTTTCGATTGTTTGAAATGGTGCTTTGTGTGTGGGTTTGAAAATGTTTTGAAAATAGGCCATTTGTTGTGGCAACCTTTGTAATGATCCATGTTTGAATGTATACAAAGGTGAATATCTTTTGAAAAGTTTTCAAGGTTTGAAAGTTGTTTTGAAAGGGTGTTGTGATGAGAAAATGTTGAGGAAATGGGAGGGCAAATTTTGGGGTACAACAGTTGCCCCTGTTCAATCTTCTTGCACCTGAAGAGTTAGATTGACAGGTTTGCCTTTCGCATATCGAAGGTAAAAGGAGATTGGACACTAGAGTGCCCTTAAATTTGCACTTATCAGAACAATGGATATGGGAATGGGCTTAGAGATGCCATTTGGAGATGGGCTTAAAGATGCCATCTGAAGGGTTTGTTGAACTGTAGTGTGACGGGTCCGAAGAATGAGGATCAAAATGGTATCCGTGTCTGGAATGTATTGAACTCCATCTAAGGACTGAGTTTGTATGAGCAGGAGAATGGCCTCCGTGTTTGGGGCGTATCTGAGTTGTAACTGTGTTTGAAGTGTAGAACGAATATCAGAATGACTGCCGTGTCTGGAGTGTATTTCTATTGTATCTGGGTAACAGAGAAACATCTGTATGGAGCACCTGTGTGCTGGGGACAAATTCTGAATGAGTGACAGAATGGCAACCAGATTTGGAGCGTATTCGGACTGTATCTGAAGTTGAAAGTTGTATGAGTAGCATAATGACTTCTGTGTTTGGAGTGTATCTGAAACTGTAACTGGGATCTAGATAAATGACAAAATGACTTCCGTGGCGAACGCACTGGAGAGAATCAAGCTGCTGTTGTAAGGGTCAGAATGGTATCCGTGTTTGGAATGCATTGAACCTTGAGGTGGATAAATGAATCTGAATGAGAGATAGAATGGCTGCCGTGTCTGGAGCGTATCTAGTCCGTATCTGATTGCTGTAGTCCGAATGAGTAGTAGAATAACCGTCGTGTCTGAGGTGTATCCATACTGTATCTGACTTGAGATTCTGAATGAGTAATAGAATGATCGCCGTGTCTAGGGTGTATCCATACTGTATCTGAATAATTGTTAATGATAACCTTTTAATTTTGTCCTGAAAAGGGTGAAATGTTAGCTAAAACACAAAGTTATGTTGCATGATATGTATGATGCAAAATATGTTATATCAATGTTTATGATATGAATGTAGATGAATGCGTATGTAAGCCGAAGAGCTGTCTTGCTGAGGATAGATGAATCCTGGAGATAAAGAATCTTGACTGCTGCCAGGGAAAGTGAATCCTTGACTGCTGCAGGGGAAGATAAAAATTTTGATTGCTGAGGATGAGACATCCTTGCCGACTACTGCTGGAGAAACAGGGGCTTGGGTTGTATACCAGTCTTCTGGGGATTCCTGTCTTGAGGAGATCTTCACCGGAGAACCATCTAATTACCCTGTGAGGCACTGAGAATGAACCTTCATTCTGCTTGGGTAATACAAGATCTTCAATCATTGAGGGATCTTAGGGCCACTGCTGGAGAACTGGCATTCCTTGGTGACTTGCGGGGAATGAGAATTCCTGAAGATCTCTACTGGGGAAGTTCAGAATCTGATAGACTTATGTTGGAGAGGTATGATTGAGAATTTTCAGCTTTGTGGTAGGTATCTCTGTGGGGAGAAGTTTCACTAGCCTGGTTCAGCAGGGGATTGATGGCAGGAAATCTTAGCTCCGCTGGGGATTGAGTTTTCAGATTTTTAAGGCTCCACTGGGGATTCTGAAACTTAACTCTGAGGGGAATCGAGTTCTGGAAGGCCCTCTGGCTGGGGAATTTGGAGTTTAACTCTGCTGAGGATTCCTTCTGAAAGGGCATCAAGATATCTATTGGTACCTTTAACCTATCAGTAATCATTTTTCTTGATTCATAAGGAAATGATTATGTTCAAATGCATATGCCTATTTAACAAAACATTGGACGTTTCTCAGATAAAACATAAGTGCAAAAGAAAAGAGAAAAGGGAGACAACGCAAATTTCTGTATTTGGAAAAGTATTTGTATTAACTTTCTATAAGTATATTTGTACAGAGGAGACAATCATCCTAGTAAGAGGATGCCGTCGTAAAAATTGAAAAATTTATACAAAAGAAAGATGCCTATGTGAAACAATTCCATGGGATTCCATTCTGCTATAGCCTTCACAACTCTGAACATCTGTCCATTCAATGCTTCGTCTGCCGATGATTGGATTGATTAGAAGCTTGGAGCTGGTTGATGAAGAGATTGTCCTTAAAGTGATCCGACGAGACATAGCCATACGCTTTAATTCCCTAACTTTTTCCTGAATCGCCCTTTCGGGTTTTCGATCCACCGGGAAACCCCTTTTTGCCCAAGCCGCCCTTTCGGGTTTTCAACTTGCCGGGTGTACAGATATTTTTTTTTTATCCCTAACTTTTGCCTGAACCGCCCTTTCGGGTTTTCGGTCCACCGGGATGCCCATTTTTGCCCAAGCTTCCCTTTCAGGTTTTCGACTTGTCGGGTTATTTTATGCGTAGTATTTTTTGACTATGTCTGCGTTCGCAGGGTGTGGCAAATCGTCGCCGTCCATGGTGGTCAGAATCATTGCACCACCAGAAAATATGCTCTTGATCACAAATGGTCCTTCGTATGTAGGAGTCCATTTGCCCCTGGGATCATGTTGCGGCAGGATAATCCGCTTGATTACGAGATCTCCGACTTGATATACTTGACGTCTGACTTTCTTGTTGAAGGCTTTGATCATCCGTTTTTGATACGTCTGACCATGGCACACAGCAGCGAGTCGCTTCTCGTCAATCAAATTGAGTTGATCAAGTCGGGTCTGAATCCAATCATCTTCACTCAAACCAGAGTCCTTCATAATCCTTAAAGAGGGAATCTGAACTTCCATGGGCAAGACAGCTTCCATGCCATATACCAAAGAAAATGGGGTTGCCCCGATTGAAGTACGTGCTGTCATACGGTATCCATACAGAGCAAACGGTAACATCTCATGCCAGTCCTTGTAAGTGACTGTCATTTTCTGAATGATCTTCTTAATGTTTTTGTTCGCAGCTTCAACAACACCGTTCATCTTCGGCCGATAGGGAGATGATTTGTGATGATAAATCTTGAACTGTTCGCACAATGCGGTGATCATAGTATTATTCAGATTTGTACCGTTGTTCGTGATGATCCTGTCTGGAACACCATACCGGCATATGAGGTTTTGCTTGATGAAGCGGGCAACCACATTTTTAGTGACAGAGGCGAAAGAAGCTGCTTCGACCCATTTGGTGAAGTAGTCAATGGCAACCAGGATGAAGCGATGTCCGTTGGAAGCCGTGGGCTTGATCTCTCCAATCATGTCAATGCCCCACATTGCGAATGGCCAAGGAGCTGTCAGCACGTTGAAAGGAACCGGAGGAATATGAATCTTGTCAGCGTAGACTTGACATTTGTGGCAGGTACGGGAATGCTGATGGCAATCTACTTCCATGGTAGACCAGTAATAGCCTGCCCTTAGGATCTTTTTAGCCATAGTATGCCCGCTCAAATGGGTGCCAAATGTACCGCTGTGCATCTTTGTCATGATTAACTCCGCTTCAGCTTTGTCAACACATCGGAGTAAAACACAATCATGGTTACGCTTATAGAGGATGCCATTGCTCAGGAAGAACTTGGCAGCAAATTTCCTTAGGAACTTCTTGTCATTTACGGAAGCTCCTTCGGAATATTCTTTAGTCTGGAGATACCTTTTGATTTCGTGAAACCAGGGTTGTTCCACTACTTCTTCAGTATTAATCTCATGACAATGTGCAGGTTCATCCATTCGCTCAATGGTGATTTGGGGAGCCTCGTTATCCTAGTTGAGTTTAAACATAGAAGACATTGTGGCCAGAGCATCCGCTAGCTGATTCTCTTCTCGCGGGAAATGCTCGAAGGTAATTTGCTCGAAATGAGGCAACAATGTCAGGACATGTTCTCTGTATGGGATAAGATTAGGATGTTTGGTATCCCACTCTCCCTTGATTTGACTGATAACCAAAGCCGAGTCCCCAAATACGATCACAGATTTGATCCCCAAGTCTATAGCCGCCTTGAGACCAAAGATGCAAGCTTCATATTCTGCCATGTTGTTTGTGCAGCTGAAGCAGAGTCGAGCCGTGAAAGGAGTGTGACAACCTTCCGGGGAAATGAGTACCGCACCGATACCGTTTCCAAGTGCATTTGAAGCACCATCAAAGTACAGGGTCCATCGGGATCCCTTTTCGGGTCCGTCATACGGTCCGTTACCTTCAATGTTGTCCAAATTCATGATGTCCTCGTCCGGGAAGTCAAATCTCATGGATTGATAATCTTCGATAGCTTGATGAGCTAGATGATTAGCTAGTACACTCCCTTTTATAGCTTTTTGAGTGGTGTACTGGATGTCATACTCAGTTAGGATCATTTTCCATCTAGCTATTCTTCCAGATAAAGCCGGCTTCTCGAAGATATACTTGATAGGATCCATTTTGGAAATCATCAAGGTGGTATGAGTCAGCATATACTGCCTTAGTCGGCGAGCAACCCATACCAAAGCGCAGCAAGTTTTCTCGAGCAGTGAGTAGCGAGTCTCACAGTTGGTAAACTTTTTGCTAAGGTAATAAATAGCATGCTCTTTTCGACCAGACTCATCATGCTGGCCCAAAACACACCCCATTGAGTTATCCTAGACGGTCAGATACATGATCAATGGTCTTCCTTCGACGGGAGGCATCAGAATAGGAGGTTCTAGCAAATACTCCTTGATCTTATCAAAAGCAGCTTGGCAATCGTCGTTCCATTCGACTACCTGATCCTTCTTTAATAATTTGAAAATTGGCTCACAGGTAGAAGTCAGATGAGAGATGAATCTGGAAATATAGTTCAAGCGCCCCAAGAACCCTCTAACCTCCTTTTCAGTACGGGGAGCAGGCATCTCTTGTATTGCTTTCACTTTTGCTGGATCGACCTCAATGCCTTTGTTGCTGACAATAAACCCTAGAAGTTTACCAGACCTAACTCCAAAAGTACACTTACTTGGATTCAGCCTGAGTTTGTACTCTTTCAACCTAGAAAACAGCTTTTCTAGATGCTCAAGGTGTTCCTCCTCTGTTTGTGACCGAGCTATCATATCGTCTACGTAAACTTCGATCTCATGATGTATCATATCATGAAATAAAGCTACCATGGCGCGTTGATAAGTTGCCCCTGCGTTCTTCAGTCCAAACAGCATCACCTTGTAACAGAAAGTACCCCATTGTGTAACAAAGGTTGTTTTCTCCATGTCCTCGGGGGCCATTTTAATTTGATTGTAGCCCGAGAATCCATCCATGAAGGAAAAAACTTTGTGCTGAGCTGTGTTGTCAATCAGAATGTCAATGTGCGGTAGCGAAAAATCATCTTTGGGGCTGGCCCTATTCAAATCCCGGTAGTCTACATACATCCTGACCTTGACATCTTTTTTAGGAACTGGCACAATGTTAGCAACCCATTATGGATAGGATGTAACAGCCAAAAAGCCAGCGTTGAATTGTTTCATCACTTCTGCTTTAATCTTCTCAGACATGTCGGGCCTCATTCGGCGGACTTTCTGCTTGATCGGTGGACAATCCTCTCTTGTAGGGAGACGGTGAACCACGATGTCTGTGTCTAAGCCCGACATGTCTTTGTAAGACCAGGCGAATATTTCAACGTACTCATTTAACAGCTGTATCAGACGCTCCTTGACACTTGGTTCCAGATTGGCACCCACTTGCACTTCCTTCCGGTCTTCCTCTGTTCCCAAGTTGACAGTTTCCAACGACTCTTCGTGAGGTAAGATGGCCCTTTCCTCTTGCTGTAAAAGTCTGGCTAGCTCTCCTGGTACTGCACAACCTTCGTCATCTTCGTACTCAGCTTGATTGACCAGATCTTCAGATTTATTGAAGGACATAGCAGAATAGTCACCCATAGAATCCAGAGTGGATGGGTACCTGCATTTGTGAGTGTGGGTGTGTGTAAGGGATAGCCATCCTTAAACAAAAAATGCAAAAGGAAAGAAAATGAACATAGCAGTTTATCAATGAAAAACGTCCAATGAATCATTAAACATGGCATATGGATATGAAGATAATCAAAACCCTTACAAATGGACCTACATGCCGCGGGCAAGGTATGAGGTGAAAAAGTAGTGTACGGATTGTTCAAAAGTAATTATTACAGACCAAAGGAAATGTTTGACAGATAATTACTGATTAATAAAAGTAATGGGGACAAAGTGCTTTGCCTCCAAGTTGCGTAGTCCCCCTTCGATGGTTGGGTAGATCCAATCTTCAATGTTGACCTCCTCGTCTTCACCTTCCAAAGCATTGATCCCATAAGGAGAGATCTTGATGGGTGCTCTTTCAACCTTTGAGCGGCGCATAGCTTTCTGCCCCGCAGCAGTGAATCCTAAACCAAACTTGTCTGTTTTGTGAGGAATGTCCGGCAACTGCCCCCATGTTGAGCTCTTCCCTTCCTTCATTGCGGCCTTCGCGTCTTTTAGAGATGCCATCCTGGTCATCTGCTTTGGTACCTCCGCTACCACTTTTGCTACTTCCACCTCAGGAGAGACTTCCTTGAAGTGCTGGAACAGCGTCTCAATGAATTCACCTTCTACCTCTACATATCGGAAAGAGTTCAGGTGGCTGATCATATACTCCTCTTCACCATGGACGGTTACGATCTTTCCCTTGATAGGGTACTTCAGCATTTGATGTAGGGAAGAGGTGACTGCCCCAGCATTGTGTATCCATGGTCTCCCCAATAAGCAAGAGTATGACGGACGGATGTCTATCACGTAGAAAGTTGAGGGGAAAACCTCTGTACCAACCTTAATGGGAATGTCTACCTCCCCATGTACCATTCTCTTTGACCCGTCAAATGCCCTTACAATGATATTACTTGGCCTTAACTCCAAGCCTTCACAGTCTAAACGATCGAGGGCCTTCTTAGGCAGTACGTTCAGAGAAGAACCAGTATCGACTAGAACATGGGCCAGAGTAGTCCCTTGGCATTCTACTGACACATGTAACACGTTGTTGTGTTTTCTTCCTTTTGAGGTTAGGTCAACATCAGAGAAACCTAACCCGTTGTCTGCTGTAAGACTGGCTACACAGTTTTGGAATTGGTCGGCAGAGGTTTCCTGGGGTACATGGGCTGTCTTCAGGAATTTTATCAATGCTTTGGCGTGTGCCTCTAAACAGAGTAGCAATGCTAACATGGAGATTTTCGAGGGGGTTTGCCCCAGTTGTTCTACCACGTCATAATCACTCTTCTTAATTATCTTCAAGATCTCCTCTATCTCTTTCTTAGAGGTTTCCGGGATGACCAAAGGTTGAGCCCTCGTCCGGACGAGCTCATGTTGGATCCCTTTACCCTTATCAGCAGAGGTAGGAGGGACAACAACAGGAACAACAGCATCTTCAATCAATGGGGCTCTAGCGGAAAGTTTTATTGGTACAGGAATAACTTCGGCGACAGATGAGGGTCCAAAGATTGCCTTTGGGGGAGCAATCTCTGGAGAAAATATTCTCCCACTTCGAGTGATCTTGCTTGTGCCGGCAATGTTCCCAATGCCGGCATCTTCTTCATCAGAGCTTCCTTCGGTTATTTCTACTTGTTTAATACCATGGTAGTAGATTTCTCCACCGTAATTCCATGGTATTGACTTTTCAGAACTGTAGGGGACAGGCCCTGGCATTGTTATCTTCAGAGAAACAGACTTTGTAGCAGATGTAATCTTAACAGGCTTTCTGACGGCCTTGGAAAGATTTGCGTGAATGGTGATAATTGAAACATCTTCGGTAGGGGTTGGAATAGCAGAAACTTTTTCAAACAAAATTTGTTGACTGTCCATCAGGCCTTGGATGCCTTTCTTCAGTAACAGGCAGTCAATTGGCAGAGAGTAACAACAGTAGCAGTCTTCTTTGCATCCCGGGAAAATCCCAGCCTTTAACAGATTTAACTTGATGGTTAACAACAGAGTTATCAGGTCATTGACATCAGAAACATACAAATCCTCCTCAATAGCATGGACATTTCGACCGTGCTTCGGCATCAGAGCAGATATCACGTTTGGTTTCTCTGGAGCATCGAACTCCACCTCTTTTGCATCTATCAAGTCTTGAATTTTATTTTTCAGCGCCCAACAATTATTTGTGTCATGTCCGACGCTATCGGAATTGTAGGCGCATTTGGCATTGGCATTGTAGGCTGCTGAGGTTGTATTCACATTTTTCGGCGCTTCTTTGATATTTTTCGGCGTCATATTAATGCGGGTGAACTGCCGTGGTGGCCGTTCTCCCCATTGCTATTTAGGTCTGGACGGGTTATTGCGAGGCTGATCATTTGGTGGATTTTGGATCATTACGGCCCCCACAGTCGGCCTGCGCTCACTTCTTCCTGCTCCCCTTTGAGAATACACAACAGCTGTTTCTTTCTTCGCTGGAAATGGTTTCTTAGCAATTGTAGATGCGGAGGCGTCCTTCTGAATCTTCCCATTCTTGATACCGGCTTCTACCCGCTCGCCAGTCAGAATTAATTCAGTAAACCCCGAGGAAGAGCTACCGATCAGATGATTAAATAATGGACCAGACAGGGTCCCAAGGAACATGTCAACAAGTTCTCTATCGGAAAGAGGAGGTTGCACCCTTCCAGCCAGATCGCACCACTTCTGGGCGTATTCCTTAAATCCCTCACCTGAGGCCATTCCCATACTCTGCAGCTAAGTGCGGGTTGGTGCCAGGTCAGAGTTATACTGATATTGGCAATAAAAAGCAGCTGCCAGATCCTCCCAACTACGTATCTCCGACCGTTCTAGCTTGTAAAACCAATCTAGCTGAGTTCCAGACAGGCTATCTTGAAAGAAATGTACCCAAAGGTTTATGTCAGATGTGTGAGGTTGGATTCTTCAGACATATGACCTTAGGTGCATTTTTGGGCAGGACAGCCCGTCATATCTTGCAAAAATAGGCACTTTGAACTTCGGGGGGATCACAATTCCAGCAATCAATCCCAAATCTTCGAAATCCAAGCCTGGAACTCTCTGCAGCTCCATAGCTGCCAACCTGTCTTCCAAACTCTTGTACTTGTCATCAGCCGGCGGGTATTGTTGTTCTGAGTAGTCTTCGTCTTCTTCAGCCTCTTCTTCTTCAGCTTCGTATTCGGAAGGTACCGCAGCCCCTTTTCCTTTACTGTTTTCTTCTTCGGATGCAGAAGGAAATTTAAGAACCCTTCTGGCCTCACCCTCAAACCTTCTCCCCAGGGTAGCCACCCCGACTCTCTTCTTCTTCTTCTTCACTTGGTCCTTGTTCCCAAGCAGGGTCTTCAGATCTTCCTTACCCTTAGCCAAGGTCATTAGGAGTTGTTGAAACTGTGCGTTCTGAGACTGCAAGTCCTTGACCGTCTGTTCGAGATCCATCTTACTGAAATAAACAGCAGAAAGATAAGGAAACCTGGTGTGCGACCTGCTTATGCACATGATGAATGGTACGCTTATGTATGCAATGCATTCAAGGATTTAGAAAGTTCAAAATTGTTGCAAACAAAAAGAACGCACGTCATATTAATAAGAAGAAATTTGTCAGTACATAAATGCCCCATGGGCCAAATATTACAAAAACTTCTCAAGGTAAAAAGACGTTGCGCATCCTCTTTGGTGCGATGTAGGTGTTGAGGGTCGCTTCCTCATGGAGTCGGTGGGTGAGCTCTAAAACCTTCTTCTCACTGGCGTAGAAGCTGGCTTCAAAAGTGTTCCGCTCCTCCTTGAGTTGGATCCAACTCTTCTGCATCTCCTCCCACGATGTAGGCATGTCAGGATATAGGATGGTATAGGGAACCTCTCCTTCCGTAACGGGCTATTTAATCACAGGGAGAACATGAGGATAAGGCATCATTAGACTTTGGGCCCGGGTTCGTACCCACTTGAGATAAGGCTCAAGAGGGATGGAGTTCTTGTGCCCCAGTGTCTTGCTGTCAACCTTATTAGGCATCCTCCAAGCTCTGATGAATCTTTGGCGAAGTCCTTGCGCATCGTTGTCGAAGTCAAAAACTAGGTCAGGAATCAACATGTCATGAGGGCCATCCCTCCATGCATATACAAATTGTCTCAAGGCTAGACAAGGATTGTAGGTAATGCCTCCTATAATGCCAAGCAATGGAACATTACGGAACTCTCCACAATGATCGACGATGATGACATTTTCTCTGGACCGAGAACACCAATGTACATCAGAGAGAGTAAGGGTCATCAACCGTTGTGACCACCTTAGGCCTTGGTCATTCTTCAAGACAGATTGTGGAAGGTGCGAAATAAACCACCTTGCAAGGAGAGGAGTACAACACATGAGAACACCCCTCTTTCTCATTGTTCGAGTGTAAAATGAGTGAAGAATGTCCCCAAGCAATGTTGGTACTGGATTTCTGGATAAGAAGATTTTGACGGCGTTGACATCTACAAGCTGGTCAGGATTTGGGAATAAGACCAACCCATAAATAACGAGGGCCACAATTTCTTCAAAGGCTTGTAGGTCCAATGAATTCCAACATTCTTGTGCCTTCTCAAACAAGAATTTTGCTAAGAAGCCTTTGACACCGCTTCTAGTTTCCCAATGCCCCTTGGTGTCAGATGGTTGCAAGTGCAGGGCTTGAGCAACATCTTCAGGCTTTGGTTCCTTTTCTGTACCGTTGAAAGGTAGTTGATTAAGGATAGGAATTCTCAGGAGTTGAGAAAATTCCTCCAAAGTGGGCATCAACTGGTAGTCGGGGAAAGTGAAACAGTGGTGAAGAGGGTCAAAGAACTGGAACAACACCTTCATCATGTCCTCTTCAATGTTGGTGTTGACTAAGCTGAGCAGTCTACCATGTCTCTCACTGAAGGGAGAGCTTTCCGGAATTCTTGATGTGAGCTCCTTGAGTTGAGGAGAGATTCTCACAAGGTTGACTTGGATAGTTTTCCTGCGAGGAATTTCCATGACCTACAAAACAAGAACAAAGATGAAGATCTAAACCCTTGAAATGGTTAGTATATGCATATGATGCTTTATGATGTTCATGATGTATGCACAGACATATGTACAAGCAATTCACACCAAACCCTAGTTTCAGGCTTGCATGAGGTTTCATAGTGTTGTACCCCAAAATTTTCCCTCCCATATTCTTCAAGATTTGCCAAGATCAATCTTCAGATGATTCAAAATCTCTCAAAGGTTGCACAGCCCAAATGCCTCCTAACACAGTCAAAATTAGGGTTTTGGTTCTTGCAAAGAAATGGAGGTTTCCAAGGGTCCAATCAAGTCCCACATGCCCATATACATTGTCAAGCATCCATATGTCAAGTTTCAAGACTCACAGCACCAGATTGCACAGTCAAAAACCCTAATTGCTCAACAGTCAACTGCAGGGGAAAAATGGTCATTTGACAGTCAAAAGTCAAAAATTTTGGTCAACATCTTATTTTGAAGCCACAAACATCATTTGATCAATTCTTGATCATGATTATCAAAGCATGGCTCAAAAAGTCTCAAGCTGCAAAAGTTTCTATTTTTGGACAGATGAAAAAGTCAACTGCAAATTGACCAGGGAATAACTTCTTCATGGTTTATCAGAAAAATCCCATCCAAAGCTCATTTTGAAGAGAATGACATTTCCTACAACTCATCTTCACACTTCAAGTCCAAGAAATGCTCTCACAAAAAGTTATCAATTTCAACATTATAGGTCATTTTCAAAAGTCAACAAAAAGGCACTTTAAGTCAAAGACCATAACTTGAGATTGGTAAATCAAAATGACATGGGACCAAAGACATTGGTTAGA
Source organism: Vicia faba (assembly GCA_948472305.1). NCBI lineage: Eukaryota > Viridiplantae > Streptophyta > Magnoliopsida > Fabales > Fabaceae > Vicia > Vicia faba. Next base: position 994,121,454 of record OX451741.1, read on the forward strand.
GGACTTCAAGACCTTTCCAAAATGTCCAAGAACATGATCATAGCTTCAAAATTGAGCAAGATATGCCTTGTAGAAGTTGGGAAAGTTTTGGGAATTTTGAAAAGTCAACTTTGCACAAAAGACTTCAAAATTGCTATTGGGCCACAAATTCTTCCATGAATCATTACCCAAAGGCTATGCACGACCCACTAAGCTCAAAGGGAGTTATTTTCTTATTTTTGATTAATTATTTGAATTTTTATTATCATTAATTCATTTAATTAAATTTAAATATAAGAAAAATACCAAATCATGTTTTTAAATCTTTTTTATGCAGCAAATATCTTCCATATATGCAAGAGATTTCGTGCACTATCTCAAGGGGACAATATCATCCAAATTTGGCATGATTGGCATGGAAAAAGATTGGAAAAGATATGAACAAAATCAAAAATCAAAATCATAAATTCATGGACTATGGGCTTGGTTTTTTTGACCTAATTTCACTCAAATACTTATACACAAGATAACCTAATGCTCATACACACAAAAGAGCTGCTAGAGAGGCTGAACCAAATTGCATTTTTTCCATAAAAACTTGAAATCTGAAATCCTAGTTAGAGGACAATTCAAAGCTCCAAACGCATTCCAATACATTGCCAAAGCATCCAGGAATCGATTACAATCAAAACCTGGTCTCCATACCCCAAGAATTGGTAGAACATCATTACACTTTTCATGAACATATCCATTATCGTTTTTCAATTTACATGCATTATTCATGAATTTTAAGTGTTGATTCTTGCTAACAATGTTGTTCTGAAGCTATTGGTGATATTTGATTGAACTAACGATGCGTGTATCAGAATCCACCATTGTCAAAAGCTAGGTTTTTCAGAGCTTCAAATTGGGGCTTTCCCCATATGGAAAAATTGGACCACCAAACCTATGCCAATGGATTCGTGACCTCAAGACGAGACAAACAATTACCTCGCGCCCTTTTTATATTTGTCCATGTGCTATTTGTTATTTTTGCAAGTCTTGTTTAGTGGGGGTTTAAAACCCCCGCTATTTGGTTATATTTACAGGTACAAAACGCAGAAGACGCACGTGTGTCATCTCCTGGTTGGTCAATTCAAACCTTGGCGCGATTTTTCAATGTTCCAGCATAATATTCCTTTTTCATATATATTATTTGTTATCTATTAAATATACAAACGCGCTTCACAACTCACATGGCAAGGCATTCGCTTGGTAAACGCTGGGACCTGGGTTCGATTCCCAGGTCCCCTCTCATATTTCATAATTTTTTCCTTAACACGTTCCCATGCAGTTTCCTTCAAATAGTCCACCATGCACATTCCTACGCTAGCCTGCCAAGTGGATCTGATGGTCAATCTGAAGGCCACAAAAGAGGTTTACCATACACCTCAGTCAATGGATGAACATTCAAGCTGGAAAGTCAACACAGGCTTTGCATTCTTGGGCCAGATTTCTCACAAAAACCTCCTAAATGGGCCTGATACCCCCCATGGTTTGTATTATTTTTGATTTTTATTTGATTTTCTTTTAATTCTTTTTAATGTTTTTAATTATTTCTTTTAATTTCATAAAATAACTTTTCATAATATAAGATACAAAAAAAAAACAAAAAGTGTAATATATTTAATTATATTTAATTTCTATTAACTTATTTTGTAAATAAACTTTAAATAATAAATTTAGTTAATTTAGGTTTTCAATTTTAATACTTTTTCTTAAATAAATAAAATAAGTAGAAGTAGGGTTTTAACCTTTTTACCTTTTTTTCAATAAATAATTTTTTCTTATCATTATTATTATTATTAATTACTACTTTTGTAAATAAATATGTAAATAATTAATTAGCATAAATTAGGTTTTAAACTTTAACCTTTTCTTTAATAATTAAAAATATTTAGAACTAGGGTTTCCTTCTAATTTTAAATTCTTTTCTTATTTCGTTAAATACCAAAAACATAAAAAACATTTCCTTCCTATCATTAAATAATTAATTAACTTTTGAGTCAATTTAATTTCAAAAGGGTCCAACGCCCTCGAACGTTCTATTTCCATTCTTTTCGCACGTTATTTTATTTTCTTTGTGAATATTATGTAACTGCTCAAGCCATGTAATAGTAACTAGGTTTTACTTTCCGCATCTTTTATCAAACGGGTCTTTGTAATTTGGCGATGTATAGACCCGCGCCTTGTAATAGCGTAGGATTTTACTTTCCGCATTTAAATTTCCGCACTTTTAAATTATAATTGCATGAAAGAATGAATGACTAATTAAAAACGAGCGTAGATCACCATGATACATGTACAAGATAAAACATAACATGAAAACAACACACAAATTCACACACCACTCTTAGGGTACGCCTCACTGTTGCCTTACCTTCGAAACGTGGTCGTCGAGTATAGGACGTTTTAGTAAGTCCTTATGTCCATGACATGATCCAGTTGCCTCAAAACGGTTGCCTCGGAATTAAAAAAAGGATCAATGGCATAAGGGTAGCTTCTAAGGTGTCCTACTGTTGCTCTGGTGACCGCACTGTCCCTACAAACGAATTGACCCGAACACCTCCAGCGGTGGTGCTACCTATCTCTCAATGGTGGGATGGCACTACCTTAAGGACATTTAGACAACCTAATTCCTTAGGGTAGGTAGATGACTCATAGATACTTTCTCTCTTAAAAAAAACAAACAAAACAAACTTTTCACACCGACACTTTCAAAAAAGCTTTCAAAACAATTTTTCAAACACTCTTGAGGACTGATACAAGAGTCGATCTGAAATCTTTAAACGAAACTTTTTTCAAACCCACTCACACTTTGAAAAGCAAACACTTTTGAAAACACAAATGAGCAAGTATCTAAGAGCCCATGGATAACCATGGATAGAAAGGGTGCTAACACCTTCCATTTCTATAAATCTACCTCCCAAACCGAGAAACATTCTCATAAGGAATTTTGTTGTGCTTTTGTCTTGTCCATGTTGGAGAAAATAAAAGACGGTGGCGACTCTTGCTTCCGCGACATTTCGCGAACCAGCATTAAACAGTCAGTTCCAGATCCACCGATCACAGAACTGGCGACTCTGCTGGGGACTCTTATAAAGTGAAGTGTACCTTAGGACTAAGATCACTTGTGTTTTCAATTGTTGTGCTTTGTTTGCTTTATTATTGTGGGCTGTATCGGAGTTACATAGATCCTAACCCGGATCTGGGGATACCCTGTTAGGTAGCATAAGCTGTGAGGGACCTGTCCGGCGTAGACCGACATGGGTGAAACAGTGGCTACATTGGTGTGGTGCCTTGGTCTGTACCGATATCCCTTGTGTCGCAACGAGGAGAATATGGGTCTTCTGAGGAGTCATTAAGCACCAACCGACCTTAGAACCTTAAATGACCCAACTTGGCCAATAGAACAGCAGCAGTATGCTACGCCCATTGAGGCTAAACTCTCGGGATGGTTCTGGCCGCAAAAAAAGATTGCGATGCTGGAGTTATGACCAATTGAGGGTAGTCAGTGATATTGGGATCCTATAGAACCCGGTTACTTCTGATAGGACAGGTCTTAACCAACAAACTGAAAGAGGGTAGTACCTCAAACTTCATGCTGGCCTAAACTCTAAGGGCTGTCTTGTGTGACTTGTGTGCCTTCCAACTTGACTATTTGCATGCTTGTTATCTGACACTTGAGTTTCTTGCAGGTTTTGTTTACAGTCCTTAATTGGGACTCATAACAGGTTTTACCTACATTACCCCATGCATAGCATAACATCATACCACCGCATACATCCTGCATAAGAACTAATCCATTTCAAGGATCTCAAGGGCTTGTGATGCAGGTCATGCTGAACCAATTATCCAGCAAGGGGCAAAGGGGATTTATTTTCCTCTAGCCAAGGTTGTCAGGGGCTATGACCCACTCGATATGGTGAGCCTTAACTCTTGAAGAAGGATTCTCAACAATATGCAGTTCCTTCAATCAAGCTACCCAAATTCAAATGCTAACAATTTTCTTGTTTACCCCGCGAGATCCTTGAAAACATTGCATGCATACATACATATCATTGCATTACATGTATCCCTTTTACAGGTTGCTTACCTTCTTCGCTGTTTATTTCAGCCGGTCGTCATGAATCCTGAATCATCTACTGAGCAATCCATCAAGGCTCTCCAGGCTCAGAACGCCCAGTTCCAAGAGTTGATCATGAGTTTGGCCCAGGGGCAACAAGATCTGAAGACCCTGCTTTTGAAAAAGAAGAAGAAGAGAACGGTGTTGTTCAACCCTAGACGCAAATCTGGGATTGGATCACAAAATGAAGTTGATCAGACTACCCCATCTGTTGGGAAAGACATTCCCTAAGAGAGAGAGATTCCTAGTCCAGTGGTCTCCGACAACGAGACCGATTACAATGATGAGCAGTACCCTTCAGCTGAGGATAGGTACAAACAGCTGGAAGACCGGCTAAGTGCTATGGAGATACAAAAAGTGCCCGGCCTGGACTTCGAAGATCTTGGTGTGTCTTCTGGGGTAGTAATTCCCCACAAATTCAAGGCACCTGCCTTTGCAAAGTACGATGGGGCATCCTGTCCTAAGCTGCATCTCAGGTCTTACATAAGGAGGATCCAGCCTTACACGACTGACAAGAATTTGTGGATTCACTTCTTTCAGGACAGTCTGTCAGGAACCCAACTCGACTGGTTTTATCAACTGAATGGAGCTAACATCCGCAGCTGGGAGGACTTGGCTACTGCATTCTACAAGCAGTACCAGTACAATGCTGACCTTGCTCCCACGCGCACTCAGCTTCAGGGAATGTCTATGGGTGCAGGCGAAGGTTTTAAAGAATACGCTCAAAAATGGAGGGACCTTGCTGGAAGGGTACAACCACCTCTGACTGACCGGGAACTCGTTGATATGTTCTTGGGGACCCTATCCGGGCCGTTCTTCAATCATCTCATTGGTAATTCATCTGCCGGGTTTACGGACCTCATTCTGACTGGGGAAAGAATTGAAGCTGGTATCAAGGCTGGGAAGATTCAAGAGGCTACACCTTCGGATGCTCAGAAAAAACCTTACACTGGGAAGAAGGAGTCTAATGCGGCATACAGTCAAAAGAGTCGCCGTGACCAACACGCAGGGGCAGTCATGATCTCTGGTTCTGCACCATGCCGACAACCACCAAAGGGAAATCAGCGAAGGCCGGACGAGCCTAAAAGACAATTCACCAACATCAACATGCCATTGTCACAAGCATTGCAACACACGTTGAAGATGAATCTGATTGCGGTGATCAACTCTCCTGCAAATCCCAAGACCTCGTCTCCAAATTACAACCCAGAAGCGAGGTGTGCTTATCATTCTGATAGCCCGGGGCACGATACTGAGGATTGTTGGGCACTAAAATACAAGATCCAGAATATGATCGACGCCCAGGAGATCGAATTCGAGCCTGCTGAGACTCCCAATGTGATCACTTCTCCATTGCCAAAACATGGCTAGGATTGAAAAACTTTTGTTCATTCGAATATTCAAATTGTAACTTTCTTTGATTGTTCAAACATTTTATTTCATGTCAAACTTGGTTATTTCATTAATGCATTACACGTGTCTGTTTTGAAGTAATTATGTTTACTATGTTTAAAATTGCTTTCATTTTTGATGTCAACTCTCAATTAATAATTCTAAGCCTCTTGAGGGAGGATGACGAAAACGATACCACAATCTACAGTATGCTTTTGAAAAGACCCCGCTGATGAGGTACAGGCATTGTTTCAATCATTAAACACTGGAGTTATAAGGATGATAATCCCTCGTCAACCCCTTTGAGCCAAAGAAGTAGGAGTTTTCTTTTCGAATATTAAAACCCTTAATCAGAACTTGGGGCAGGGTAGTTCTCTCAGTTGATCCAAGTGCATAACGAATGGCACCAAAGAGGTCCTTACAAAACAAAAGACAATGATGGTTCCGAATAATCATAAAGACATGCAGTCATTACTAAAAAAAAAAAACTAAAGCCCGATAAGTCAAAACCTATGAAGGAGACTTACAAAACTGGGGCATCCCGCTGACTGTAATTCCAAAAGAAACAGTTCAGGCAAAAAAACAGGGATAATGAAATAAAAAAGAAAGAGGTCCAACAAATCCTCAACAAAAGGAAAGGACTGCCTATTCAAATGAATTGTCAACATCCGAACCATCATTGGAATATCAGGACAAAGACCCAAACAAGGTCAAACACACGATCAACTGAGTTTAGGTTTGAAGAACATCACGAAGAGCGGGTGGGTATAAATAATTTGAGCCTTTATCCTTTGTTTCTTAAACCATGAACCAGGCCACGCTACAACCCTTAAAAGTCCTAGCTGAAGCATGGGTTAGTTTGAAAGCATACTGTTACTGTTGTACCCCAAATTTTGACCTAAGATACCATCTCCCATCTGCATCATTGCATTGCAAGGGTTTTGACCTACTTTTATCATTTTTTCAAAGCAGTGTAAAAATTCATAACTTTTCCAAGTCGAGAGCTGTTTATTTTTGAACGCTAAATTTATTAATTGATCAATGCTAAAACAATGTTTATTAATTATTTATTATCTTAAATTTAAATTGGAATTTATTTTCAGTTATTATATAATTTAAAGATTTATAAATAATATAATAAATATTTGAAGGGAAGTTCATTAATTGATCAACAATGTTATTTAATTATTTATTATCCTAAGTTTAATAGTTGAAATTTACTTTTTCAGTTATTATAATTTAGAGAATTATAAATAATGGAATAGATTGAAGAGAAGTTAATTGATCAATGATGTTTATTTAATTATTTATCATTCTAAGTTAAATAATTGAAATTCTATTTTCAATTATTATAATTTAGAGAATTATGAATAATGAATTAAATAATTGAAGAAAGGTTTATTAATCAAAAGATGTTTATTTAATTGTTTATTATTCTGAATTTAAGTAATTGAAATTTATTTTCAGTTATTATATAATTTAAAGAATTATAAACGATAAAATTAATAATTAGAGAGAAGGAAAGAATTGATTGGTAAAATATTGGAATTTTATTCATTTTATTCTAATTGTTACAATTGTCGTTTAAATACTGTATTTATTTACAACGTATTTACAAGGATAATTTTTACAAAGTTTAAAATGAAATAAAAAAACTATTCTAATTTTTCCTAAATTCTAAATCTTCATCTTCTATCCAATGCTTCTTTGTTTGTTCATTTAATTTTACCTGCAAAAGAATTAAAAGAAAAAGTCAGAAATAAAGAAATAATTAAAAGCAGAAAAATTAATTTTAGTGTTCATCATTAAAAGCAAACGGCTGGAATCAGTTTTTTACCCTTTTTGCAAATCGCGGGATTTCTCCCGGTTCACAAAAAGGGATGGATTTTTATTTTCAAAATAGAATGCACAAATTTAAATATGCACAAATTCATTTCTTTTGTCAAAATTGCATTTTAATTGTAAAACTGCAATTTTCAAATCATTTGCACATTTTCAAAATACACTGCATTGTCAAAAAGCAACAGCATATGCAAGTATACAAACTTCAAGTCAAGTCCCAAATTTTCAACACAAGCATATGTAACGTAAACATGCAAACATGGGGGGAAAAGGCCAAAAATCAAAGGCTTCCATGCAAAGACAAAGAGAGCATGCAGTTTAAAACAATTTATGCAAGCAATATATATTTCTATTCTCATCATTTTCCAGCATATTACTTTTTCAGAACAAGTACAGTATACATCATTTTAATGTATCAAATTGTACTAAGAGAGAGAAGAGAGGAAGGAGTGTGGTTTTACAGGTTTTGGTTTAGGCAAGAAATAGATAGCAAACAAACTGCAGTAACACAGTCAATAAGAAGAGGAAGCATGAAATAGAATACCAACAAACTGGATGAAGCAGATGTGCAGGGATATCAAGAAATATAGTAAAATATATTCAAAACCTGTAACATAAACAAAGAGGCCGAACCAACTGTTATAACACATCAAAGCCCCCTCAAAAAATTCAGAGAGTCCAACCTATCTTCAAGCCTTCAAAACCCAAAATAAAATTGTCAAACACAATACAAAAATCTCAAAGCGAAACCTGCTGAAACAAATACCAAACCAACTCAAAAATGCTCAAAACCAAAACATACGAATAGAACCTGCTATCTCCCACCAAAACTTTGGTCTAAACCTTCCAAACCTCTAAACTGTCCAATCTAACCATTTCAAGAACCCACTGCATAAAACCAGTAAAACCAACATAACCTACACAAAAACTGTCCAGCATCACCAAAAACTTCAAACCTTATGGCCTAAAACCTGTTACACCAAGCTAGGCCTAAAACCTGCCACACCAAGCTAGGCCACAAACCTGTTCAATCTGTTAAACCAGAAAGCAATCCAACCAGAAAAACCAGAACAACATAACTTATCAACCAAATGTCCAAACCCACAAAGGCCTCAAATATGTTCATCATTGGCCATTAAAAAGCATACAGTAGCAAGGCAAGAAGAAGAAGAGAAAAAGCATACAACGAAAACATTTCAACAGTAGCAATGTCAAGCATCAAAGCTTCATAAATTCCATCATAGACAAATGCGAGGCAACAAAATCAAGCCAACAGTAAAGAAGAAGAGAGGAAAAATTATTCGAAGGCAACTCAGGATAGGCATCAAGGCAGTTGTTCAAGGTAACGATTCAAGGCAACAAGCTAGCAAGAAGAGGAAAAAGACAAACCAGGGTCAAAGAAGCTCGCGACGCATCACCTTTCCTCGCCGTCCGGCCTCCTACGCACACTCAACCGTCCTTCCTCCATCTCCCAAAGGTAACATTTTTTTCTCCTTCTCTTTCTTTTATATCCCTCAAACAACCATTAACAAACAAGAAATCAGGATCGAAATGAACAAAATCAACACATGCAGTATTCAACAAACCTAACTAAATAAAAGACGAAAAAATTGTACCGTGACTGTCGCCCTAACGCTTTGACTGGAGGGAAGAAGAAGGTGGAGGTACCGGTGGCCGTGGCAAGGGACTCAGGCGAAGGGGAAAGGGTGAATCAAGAGCGAAGAAGACGAACGCGAACGAAGAAGACAAGCATGAGCGCCGCTCTGTCAAAACCAAAATCCCTAATCGCTTTTTCAAAACTAAACACATGCGTTTTACCCTAAAACAACATTATGAGTTATGAATTGGACTTGACCCTTTTTTCTGCCAAAGCCCAAACGAATTCCTTTTTTTTACCCCCCCATCTCTGTTTTTGATTGGGCCTCCCTTTGAAGCTTTTTAGCCCATAAATTGTTATTTAACCCTCTTTTTCTAATACACCTTTCCTTTCATTTTACTTTCTATTAGTTTTCTTAGAATATTATTAGTTTAGTTAATTAGTTAGTTAATCAAATATTAGATGTGTAATCTAATTAGATAATTTTAATATTTGACCCTTTTTTTATTAAGTTTAACCTTAGGCTTAATTTAATAATTTTAGTATCCCTTTTTTTTAATTAGACTTAAGTTAGTAGCTTTTAAGTTTTAATTTAGTTTAAAATCATTTAATAATTCTCATAATAATACTTTATATAAAAACTCTAAAAATATAGAAAATAGTAAAAATATTAAAAATATTTTATTTTATTTAATTATTTCCCTCGCTTTAGTTAATACTAATACAAAATATAAAAAAAGGTAGAAATTTAAGAACTAAAAAACATTTTTATTTAATTAATTCTCTTGCGTTATTAATATTAAATAAAAATATAAAAAATGCATGTTCACACCATTTAGTCTATTATTTAATTGTTGCTATTTAATCATTATCCGCATAATTTTCTGTTTAATTATTTCATATTTACATGATTATTCTGTTTACGTCTAAATCCAAGGGAAAAATGATTAAATTTGTTGACTTCATGTCCTCGAGTCCAATCACGCGAATAGTTTCATTTCAATAAAACTTAAGACAACTTTTTTCCCAAATATTCAATCTTTTCAAAATTCATACCTTTTAAGCAAAAACTCCGACATTAGGTCGTCGTATCTTCAAAAACCCACCCGTACTCCTTTTCGGCCAAAACAATTTATTTCGATCAAACAAACATTTTAATAAACAGATATTTCAAAAGGTTCCTATAGAGTACTATAGATACATTGGGTGCTAATACCTTCCCATTGTATAACCAACCCCCGAACCATAGATCTCTTTTCAAAAACGCCTTGTATTTTTACTTTTTAAAAGTATTATTTTACATTGCATATTTAGGGTTTTATTTCGCTCTTTCCCCTTTTCCCTTGGAAATAATAAAGCGCGGTGGCGACTCTTGCTTTTGTGAGACGAATTAATCAATAATTCGATCTCCGATTTACCCCACTACATTTTTTATCGCTACACAATTGGCGACTCTGCTGGGGAAAGATTGACCTCTTGCTGGTCCATCCCTAAGTGGGTTAAGCCTAATTTGTTTTATCTGTTTTATTATTATTTGATTTGTTTGATTATGTGTTTATATTGGGGTGTTTGGGTTTTTTGCAAAGGACGAATCCTATACCCGGATTAAGTTACACTTAAGAATAGGACGGGCGGTACAGTCATGTTAACTTTGAGGGAGTAATCCTGAAGAAGGAGGCATGAGATCCCCCACTCAATGGAAGGCCCTCTTGAACTTAATATTTGTTTACCGAGTAATCGGGAAGACATTATTATTTTCGACCTAGGAGCCAGAGAAATTGAGGACCGTAGAACCCTAACCCATCTTGGCCTTTTTAGGTGTAGCGCGGAGACTATAACAGAGTAATTCGGAAGTAGTTGTTATGCGATGCTACGCTCGGACGAGTTTCTCTTGAGAATATTGCTAATTATTGAGTAATCAAGACGTTGGTAATATCCGAAGGAGGAATGTAGACTCTGTGAACTCTTAGAACCTTGTCTTACAGGTGTGATTGAACCGTTAGTACATACCTTGGGGTGGGCTTTACCTTTGACTCCATGCTGAAACGTTGAACCTTTAAACCCCATGTTTGTGAACTTGTGTGTGACTGTTGCATTATCATTCATTCATGCATTCATCAACATCTTTGTAAAAAACTTGTTTTTCAAGGAACTTGGGAATGATTTTTTGCAGACATCTCAGGTATTATTATTATGGAATTTGGAAGGAGAAACACTCGAAGTTTTAGTTTTAAGGAGCCCGAGATTGAAGAATTGAAGAGTTTGATTCCTGAGATCAAGAACCCGACGGATTTTCAGAAGAAGTATGGGTCCATTATACCTCTCATGAAGCGCAAGATGAAGGAAGGCATCCTTAGTACGTTGGTCCAATTCTACGATCCTTTGTACCGATGTTTCACCTTTCCGGATTACCAGTTGATGCCCACCTTAGAAGAGTACTCCTACATACTTGGTTTGCCGATCACCGACTGTGTTCCTTTTTATGGATTAGAAGAGGAGCCCAAATCTCACGAGATAGCGACCATCACCCTCTTGAAGAAATCAGAGATAGAGGAGAACATGACTACAAAAGGGGGAATCCGAGGTTTGTCTGCGCAGTTTTTGTTGAGGAAAGCTCGTCATTTCACCGAGATAAAAGATACTATTGCCTTTGAAGACGTGTTTGCTTTACTCGCTTATGGTCTATTCTTGTTCCCCAACATTGATAAGTTTGTGGATATCAACGCCATCAGAATTTTCTTGATTGGAAATCCGGTCCCTACGCTGCTCGGAGATACCTACTACTCCATCCATCTTCGAAACTCTTATCAAGGAGGGATGATTATTTGTTGTGCACCGTTGCTGTATCAGTGGTATGTTTCTCATCTACCTAGGTCTGATGTTTTCTGGGATCTCGAGAAGGAGCCGCGATGGGCGCCAAAGATTATGGCTCTCACTCATTTCGACATTGATTGGTACAATCGAGTTTACTGTGACGTGAAGATCATCGATAGCTGTGGTGCTTTTCCTAACGTGCCTCTTCTGGGTACGAAAGGTGGAATTAACTATAACCCTGTTCTCGCGCGCCGTCATTTTGGATACCCGATGAGGGACAAGCCAAACAGCATCCATGTGAGTGGTTTCTTTCTGCAGGAAGGACAAGATTATCAGGCAGCTAAGAGGGAGATCGAAGGAGCTTGGCGCCACATCCATAAGAAAGGGAGAGATATGTTAGGACATAGAGGTGCCGTTTCGTTGGAGCCTTACCTACAATGGGTCCGTGCTAGGGCTTGTGCTCTCAAGATTCCATATAAACCTGAGAAACCTTTATTCCCTACCGTTGCATCATCATCTATTGTTATCCCTATCGAGAATATGGGAGAATACCAAGGAAATCTGGCTAGGATGAAGTCCGAGAGGGATGCTTGGAAAGAGAAGTATAATATGTCTGAATATGAGAATCGGGTCCTGACTCGACAGCTAAAGGAAAAGGAGGATTTACTCTTTATTCAAGACGGCTGGTTCATTGATCACGATGAGAAACTTCGTCAAAAGGATGCTTTACTGAAGAAGTATGCTAGTGAAAGGAAGAGAAAGAAGGAAGGTTCGGTAAGCGTTGCTCTTGTTCCTAATCCGCAAAAGGAAATCATTGATCGACTGGTAGCTGAGAAGGAAGAGATGGAAGACTTTTATGAAGAGAAGATCAGGAAGCTCCAGTTACAGTTGGTATTTGGTCCTTCATCTGATGGTTCTGAGTGACCTTTAGTTTTTTAGTTTTATTTTATTGATGTCATTTTGTAAAACTTTGTAAAAGGGCTTCATGTTCCAAAGTTGTAATTTACTGCTTTTATTTTGGACTTCATGTTCCAAAGTTGTAATTTACTGCTTTTATTATGGGCTTCATGTTCCAAAGTTATAGTTTACTGCTTTTATTATTGGGTTGTTATCCCAAAGTTGTAATTTATTGTTTTGTTGTTCCAAAGTTGTAAGTTGTAATTTACCGCTTTTGATTAATGGATTGAGTTTTTGTTGTTCCAAATTCCTTTACCATTGATGTATGCAAAATTATTGAAGTTCCTTGAAAAACTATTAAAATGAATTATCATTTGCATCACACATCATGCATCATTCAACATTTCACTTCACATGTTTTCTAGAGTCTTATCCTTGTTTCTTTTTCCACTCCAAAGGTTGTCAAGCTGTCTCATCGATACGATACTCGAGCCAATCGACAGAGGAAAGTGGAAGATCTGGAACAGGAAAACCACGAGCTTCGTGAGGAGGTCGCTACCCTTCGTGTTGGTATGGAAAAGTTAACTGCACTAGTGGAAAGTTTGATGGCTGTTCAGAATCAGCCATCGACTCCAGCTGCTGAGATTCAGACTTTAACTACTGTGGTTTCTGAGATTGCCACCGTTCCAACATCTGTGACTCAAATCAACTCTCCGCTTCAACATCAGATGCCGAAAGGTTTTCCGTGGGGAATGCCCTACAACTTTGTGCCAGAGGGGTATCAGCCCGCCGTACAACCTTTGTTTCAACCTGCTTTGTCTCTTCCTCAACCAGAGACAACTGCCATGCCGCCGGTAATCCCGTCTGTAACAGCTTTTCTGCAACCGGTTATGACAACTGTCGCTCCTGTGGTCCACTCCGTGCCATACTTGAATGAACCTACTTATCCTGCCGAGCCTGCTGAAAGTTTGGGTCTTTTTGATAGAATGGAAGAATTTCAAGATCAATTCCAAGAAATGCAGAAGGAGCTCAGAGCGTTAAAGGGGAAGGATTTGTTTGGGAAGAACACGCATGACCTTTGTTTAGTTCCGAATGTCAAGATTCCAGCAAAATTCAAAGTGCCAGACTTTGAAAGATATAAGGGTGATTCGTGTCCTCGAAGTCATTTAACTATGTACGTGATAAATATGTCTACGTATTCCGATGATCATGACTTGTTGATTCACTATTTTCAAGACAGTTTGACGGGTGCTGCTCTAAAGTGGTATATGGGTTTAGACAGTATTCGGATCTGCAACTTCAACGATCTTAGCGAAGCCTTTGTTCATCAGTATAAGTATAACGTTGACATGGCGCCGGACTGGGATCAACTTCGGGCGATGTCGCAGAGAGACAGAGAATCTTTTAAGGAATACGCCCAGAGGTGGCGTGAAATTGCTGCTCAAATCTATCCACCTCTTGAGGAGAAAGAGATGACGAAGATATTCTTGAAGACGTTAGGTTCCTTTTACTATGAAAGAATGATCGCCAGCGCACCCAGTGACTTCGCCGAAATGGTAAGCATGGGCATGCGGTTGGAGGAAGGGATTCGTGAAGGGCGTTTGGTTAAAGAAGGAAGTCCGTCTAGCAGTACTAAGAAGTTTGGAAGTGTTTTCCCGAAAAGAAAAGAACAGGATGTCAGCGCATTGTTCCCAGGGAGACCGAGGAGAGGTTACTCTCACGTTGCGGCAGTCACTCCGGCTGTCCGCCCAGTTTGATGACCCCAGCTCATCAAACCCCACCAACTCAACAACGGCCATTTCAGCAGCAGCCTCGACAACAGGCTTATCCATTCAACAATCAGAACCGTTCTCCAAGAAAACTGCATTTTGATGCCATTCCTATGACTTATACTGAATTGTTCCCTGCTCTCATCAGAAAGAACCTCATAACGACAAAGCCTCCTCCTGTCGCACCGAATAGTACTTCTCCGTGGTACAAGGCGGATCAGTTTTGTGAATATCATCAAGGGTCGCCGGGGCACAACCTTGAAAATTGTTTTTCTCTGAAGGCGGACGTGCAGAGATTGATTAAGAATGGTATCTTGTCTTTCAAGGATGTTAATCCAAATGTTAGATATAATCCTTTGCCTCGACATGGGGCAGCATCAGTGAATATGGTGGAAGGTTGTTCGGGGAAGTTTCAAGTTTTTCAAGTTGAACATATAAGAGAGTCGTTGATCAGGTTACATCAGAGTTTGAGAAGACTTGCCTTTGTTAGGCAGCAGCATGATTATGATGTTTGTGAATTTTGTTCGAGAGAGGTTGATTGCCCTATTGTGAAGGAGGATATTCAAAAGTTGTTAGACCAGAGAGTTATCACTATTACATATGACAGAAATCCGGAGGATGAAGTGAATGTTATAATACCACAATTCAATTTGCCTGAATCAGTAGAGATCATGTACGACAGTCACACTGCACCTGTTAATCCTTTGATCATTTACCCACCTGGTCCTGTGCCTTACAACTCGGACCAAGCTGTACCGTACAAGTATAATGCCACAATGATTGAGAATGGGGTAGAAGTCCCTATACCAACAAGGCCGTCTTTTGTTAACATCGCAGATGTGAGTAGAGTTACGAGAAGTGGACGTGTCTTTGCAGCAGTACCTTTGAAGAGACCAGAAGTTCAACTCAGGAGGCCCGTACCGGCAGAAATTCCAGTGAGAAATGTTTAACCAAGGGTTGAGATAGGCCGACCCAATGAACCTATCCCTCGCCCTGAGGATGATGAGATTCTGAAGCTTATCAAGAGAAGTGAATATAAGATTGTGGACCAACTTTTGCAAACTCCTTCCAAGATTTCTTTGCTTGCTTTACTGAAAGATTCTGGTGCCCATAGAGAAGCTTTGATGAAAGTATTGGACCAGGCGTTCGTGGATCATGATGTGATGGTGGACCAATTTGATGGAATTGTGGGAAATATTACTTCATGTAACAATCTTGGTTTCAGTGATGAAGAACTCCCGGAGGAGGGAAGGAACCATAATATGGCTTTGCATATCTCCATAAGTTGCGGAAATGATACTTTATCAAGTGTGTTGGTAGATACAGGTTCGTCGTTAAATGTAATGCCCAAAACTACATTGTCTCGACTCTCATATCAAGGTGCTCCCATGAGACCTAGTGGAGTAATTGTCAAAGCGTTTGATGGTTCTAGGAAGACTGTCATTGGTGAAGTGGATCTTCTTATAGTAATTGGCCCTCATACTTTTCAGATCACTTTTCAAGTGATGGATATTCGTGCTACCTACAGTTGCCTATTGGGTCGTCCATGGATCCATGATGCAGGGGCAGTCACTTCCATGCTCCATCAGAGATTGAAGTTCGTGAGGCATGGAAAGCTGGTAATGATCGGTGGAGAGCAGGCTATGGTGGTAAGCCATTTATCATCTTTCTCTTTTATTGATGCTGATGAGGATGTTGGAACCCAATTCCAGGCTCTCTCTGTTGCTAAGAATGAAGTGAAGAAGCAAGGGGCATCCATTTCTTCTTTTGAGGATGCGCGACGAGTGGTTGAAAGTGGTTTGGCAGAAGGTTGGGGCCAGGTGTTGACTTGGCCCGAGAACAAGTCTGGGGAAGGTCTTGGTTTTCATCCCGTGTCTGCAAGAGTCATGCAAGAAGTGGTTACTCGTTCGATTCAAGAGGTTTTCCGAAGTGCAGGTTTTATCCATCCGACTCCTCCTGAAGTTGATGCTATCATAGGAGATGATTCTGAGGAGGATTTACCCGATTTTGTGACGCATGGAGTGGCTTGCCAGAACTGGATTGTTGTTGATGTTCCTATTGTTATGCACATTTCTAAGTAATGTTTTGTTTTGTTTTTCTTTGAAAAAATTCGCTCTGCCCAAGGCGAAAATTATTTTGTGTCGGGCTATGATAAAAATAATTCCTTTTGCTCCGCCCAAGGCAAAAGAGAAATGTCTGGGCCCTTTGTTTTAAGTATTTCCCTTCAATGAATAAAATTGTTATTTTGTCCACTACTGTTTTATTTTTCACTTTTTATGGGAAATAGTAATGAAAATTAATTGGTAGTAATAGGAAAATATAATAATATTTTGTTTCATTTGTACAACATTCATATTAATCGATTTCTAAAATAAAGCATAATCATATGTGCAGATTAATCCATGACTTAACCATTGAAAACAATGATCCTATGCCCTCTCCCAACTTTGAATTCCCTGTGTTCAGAGCCGAAGAAGAGGATAGTGAAGAGATTCCTGTTGAAATTTCCCATTTGCTTGAGCATGATGAAAAGACTATTCAGCCGTTTGAAGAACCCGTAGAGTTGATCAATTTGGGTGATGAAGAAGATAAGAAGGAAGTCAAAGTCGGAGCTTTGCTTATCCCGGATGTCAAAGAGAAAATGTTGGAGCTTCTCAAAGAGTATGTTGATGTGTTTGCTTGGTCCTACCAAGATATGCCAGGTTTGGACAACAATATTGTGGAGCATCGTTTACCGTTGAGACCTGAATGTCCGCCGATTAAGCAAAAGTTGAGAAGGACTCGTCCCGATATGGCTGACAAGATCAAAGAAGAAGTTCAAAAACAAATTAATGCAGATTTCCTTGTTACATCGGTCTATCCTCAGTGGTTAGCCAATATAGTGGCTGTTGCTAAGAAAGATGGCAAAGTTCGAATGTGTGTAGACTATAGAGATCTGAATAGAGCTAGCCCAAAGGATGACTTCCCATTACCGCACATTGACGTATTGGTCGACAGTACCGCCAAGTTCAAAGTCTTTTCTTTCATGGATGGTTTCTCTGGTTACAACCAAATCAAGATGGCACCAGAAGATATGGAGAAGACAGCTTTCATTACACCTTGGGGAACATTTTGTTATCGGGTTATGCCGTTTGGTTTGAGGAATGCTGGTGCAACATACCAAAGGGCCATGACTGCTTTGTTCCATGATATGATGCATAAAGAGATAGAAGTGTATGTAGATGACATGATTGCCAAATCACAAACTGAAGAAGATCATTTGGAACACTTATTGAAGTTATTCCAGCGTTTGAGAAAGTATAAACTCCGTCTGAATCCCAACAAGTGTACTTTTGGTGTTCGTTATGGAAGACTTCTGGGTTTCATTATCAGTCAGAAAGGTATTGAGGTAGATCCTGATAAAGTCAAAGCCATTCGGGAAATGCCCGTACCCAAGACGGAAAAACAAGTAAGAGGATTCCTTGGGAGACTGAATTATATTTCTAGATTTATATCTCATATGACTGCTACTTGCAGGCCGATTTTCAAGCTTCTTCGAAAGAACCAAGGATGTGTGTGGACAGAAGATTGTCAGAGAGATTTTGATAGCATCAAAGAATATTTGCTTGAACCTCCCATTTTGATTCCTCCGGTGGAAGGAAGACCTTTGATTATGTACCTGACTATATTGGAAGATTCCATGGGATGTGTGCTTGGTCAACAAGATGAGACTGGAAGAAAGGAACATGCCGTATATTATCTGAGTAAGAAATTCACAGACTGTGAGTCTCGATACTCATTGCTTGAGAAAACCTGTTGTGCCTTAGCTTGGGCTGCTCGCCGTCTGCGCCAGTATATGATTAACCACACCACTTGGTTGATCTCCAAAATGGACCCGATTAAGTATATCTTTGAGAAGCCCGCCTTATCTGGAAGAATAGCCCATTGGCAAATGTTGTTATCTGAATATGACATTGAGTATCACACTCAGAAAGCAATCAAAGGGAGTATTTTAGCCGATCATTTGGCTCACCAACCAATTGACGATTATAAATCCATCAAGTTTGATTTCCCAGATGAAGATGTTATGTACTTGAAAGCTAAAGATTGTGAAGAACCGTTACCTGAAGAAGGACCTGATCCCGAATCCCGTTGGGGTTTGATATTTGATGGAGCTGTGAATTCTTATGGAAATGGAATTGGGGCAATCATCGTCACTCCCCGAGGTACTCATATCCCGTTCACGACGAGATTGAAGTTTGACTGCACGAACAACATGGATGAATATGAGGCATGTATTATGGGTCTCGAAGAAGCAGTGGATCTAAGGATTAAGATTCTTGATATTTACGGAGATTCGGCATTGGTAATTAATCAAATCAAAGGAGAATGGGAGACTCGTCATCCTGGTTTGATCCCTTACAGAGATTATGCTAGAAGATTGTTAACTTTCTTCAACAAAGTGGAATTACATCATATCCCTAGAGACGAGAACCAAATGGCTGATGCTTTAGCTACTTTGTCTTCAATGTTTCAAGTAAATGGTTGGAATGATGTGCCTACAATCCGGGTTATGCGCCTCAATGAAGAAGTTTTGTATAAGAGGAATTACGACATGGTCTTGCTCAGATGTGTAGACAGACGTGAAGCAGACATGCTAATGCAAGAAGTACATGAAGGATCCTTTGGCACTCATGCTAACGGACATGCAATGGCTAGAAAGATGTTGAGAGCTGGTTACTATTGGATGACAATGGAATCTGATTGCTGCAAGTATGTGAAGAAATGTCATAAATGCCAGATTTATGCGGACAAGATACATGTGCCACCGACCCTACTTAACGTTATCTCTTCACCTTGGCCTTTCTCTATGTGGGGCATTGATATGATTGGAATGATTGAACCCAAAGCTTCAAATGGTCATCGTTTCATCTTGGTAGCGATCGATTATTTTACTAAATGGGTGGAAGCAACATCTTATGCTAATGTAACCCGACAGGTGGTAGTCAGATTTATCAAGAATCAGATCATTTGTCGATACGGCATCCCGAGCAAGATCATCACTGATAATGGTTCGAATTTGAATAACAAGATGATGAGAGAGCTTTGTGAAGAGTTCAAGATCGAGCATCATAATTCTTCTCCTTACAGACCGAAGATGAATGGGGCTGTTGAAGTTGCTAACAAGAACATTAAGAAGATTGTCCAGAAGATGGTGGTAACTTATAAAGATTGGCATGAAATGCTTCCGTTTGCTTTACATGGTTACCGTACTTCAGTTCGAACTTCAACAGGCGCAACCCCATTTTCCCTAGTTTATGGTATGGAAGCAGTACTCCCCGTGGAGGTTGAGATTCCGTCTCTGAGAGTGTTGATGGAAGCTAAACTTTTTGAGGCTGAAAGGTGTCAAAGTAGATATGATCAGTTGAATTTAATTGAAGAAAAGAGATTGACAGCGTTGTGTCACGGTCAATTGTATCAGCAGAGAATGAAGAAGGCTTTTGATAAAAAGGTTCGACCACGCGAGTTCAGAGAAGGTGACCTTGTGCTCAAGAAGATATTATCTTTCCAACCGGATTCTAGGGGCAAGTGGGCTCCGAATTATGAAGGACCGTATGTCGTTAAGAAGGTTTTCTCTAGAGGTGCCTTGATTCTCACCAATATGGACGGTGTAGAACTCCCGCGTCCCATGAACGCCGATGCAGTCAAGAAGTATTTCGCTTAGGTTTGAGTTGACAGTTTGCTAAGTTGAAAACCCGAAGGGGCGGCTTGGGCAAGCTTTTGGTCAGACCAGTCTTGACATATGGGCACATTTTGGAATTCGAAGTTGTTAGGGAGAATAGTGATCATTGTTTTTGTGTAACCTTTTTCCTTCATGTACTATTTCCTAAACTTTTGTAAACCGTTGGAGTCGCGTTGTTAGGGAACTACCATCTTATGAATGAAATTTGAACATTTACCTTTTGTGGGCAAAATTTTAATTTTTACGGCAATATTTGAAACAAAGTTATTTAAAGTATTCTTATTTTTAAAAAATGCGTCATAAATAATGAAAGGAATATTGACAATTGTTCCGAGGACGGTCAAGCCATGAAATGCAAAACAATACAGTAATTTATCCTTGCATGATGAACATGTTTTATTTCAAAATCGTCATGAGGCGTTGGTTGTGTTAAGCTTGCGTTTCTCGTGGTACTAAGTTTGGTGACTCCCCAGTTGTTCCAGTTAAGCATTGTTTTGGTTACCTTTATTTGGGCAATTTCTGAAGTGTGGTACGCTTTTTCTCATGCCAGTGGTCTATTGGTATTAGAAGATTGGATTTGAATACTTTTCTCCTCAGAAGATTTGAGCCTTGTGGCGTGTTACGCTCCGACATTGCTCTGTGTTTCCAGTTCCAGTTATTTTCCGTCTCTTTTAAGATTGGCCGAGTATCTGTTATGTCGTGACATCTTATTATCTTCAAGTTATTCCGTCTGTTTGTTTTGTCAGCATAACATTCATTTATTCATTTACACTTATATCACGCATGCATATTCACATTTGCCGTTGATTTTGGGTTGTATACTTTGTTTTTATTACAATTTACAGTTTCTTTCCAAGTAGAAGGTTAGCTTAGGCAGAAAATGTGCTCCCTTTCTAAATTCCCCAACTGAGCTAATCCTCATGGATGATTTTTGATTTAGCCTACCTTGTCCATTTCTGGATAGGATGAATCCCCCAATCAAGTTACTTTCTCACTGGGTGGAGTCTTGTTTGACTGTTTTCTCCCTGGTTTATTCCTGGAGGGAGTTGTTGCCTCTTGCATAGGCTATCTCATGATTTTCCCCAGTGAAGTCGCGACCTAGATGAATGGTGCATTTATTTTGCACATTTAAGTATGTGATCTCCTCGGGAAGGATTGATTCATGGTTATCTTTGACGAAGATTTTATTCTCTGCCAGTGTCATCACAATTTCCTTCTGAGTTATTTTTTTTGGAAAACGACAAGCGGCGGCTCTTCACGAGCAACTTGTGCGTTATTATTATTTTCGGAAAACGACAAGCGGCAGCTCTTCACGAGCAACTTGTGCGTTATTATTATTTTTGGAAAACGGCAAGCGGCAGCTCTTCACGAGCAACTTGTGCGTTATTATTATTGGAAAACGACAAGCGGCAGTCTCTTCATGAGCAACTTGTACGTTATAGACATCGTTGGAAAACGACAAGCGGCAGCTCTTCACGAGCAACTTGTGCGTTATTATTATTATTGGAAAACGACAAGCGGCGGTCTCTTCATGAGCAACTTGTACGTTATAGACATCGTTGGAAAACGACAAGCGGCAGCTCTTCCCGAGCAACTTGTGCGTTATTATTATTTTTGGAAAACGGCAAGCGGCAGCTCTTCACGAGCAACTTGTACGTTATTATTTTTGGAAAACGGCAAGCGGCAGTCTCTTTACTTGAGCAACTTGTACGTTATTATTTTTCTGGAAGACAACAAGCGGCAGTCTCTTTACTTGAGCAACTTGTACGTTATTATTTTTCTGGAAGACAGCAAGTGGCAGCTTCTTTATTTGAGCAGCTTGTATGTTATTGGTATTTTCTGGAAGACAGCAAGTGACAGCTTCTTTATTTGAGCAGCTTGTATGTTATTGGTATTTTCTTTGGAAAACAGCAAGTGGCGGCTTCTTTATTTGAGCAACTTGTATGTTATTGGCACCCTTGGACGACAGCAAGTGACAGCTTCTTTATTTGAGCAACTTGTGTACCTGCAATCTTATTATTATCTCAGCATTAATTGGTATATCTCGGGAAATCTCGCAGAGAAGTTTGTTATAAATCTTTACCTTCAGAAGTTGGTAGTCCATCATCAGCAAAATTGATATTTTTTGTCTATCTTTGACCTTGAGTTGTGAGCTCGCTGTTATTTTGGGTCAATAATCTATTTTATGGCCTATGCAAGATGCCTTCTTTGTTAGGTTCAGAGGTCGTATTCCTTCAATTTTATTCGCTGTCAAGAGTGTGTCATTTGAAGTCGATGGCTCGTTTCCCCAGTAGAGTATACTCCATGTCTCTGTGTTTTGTTGGTGTTTGGCTTCTCCAACATTATTTCTGTCTCATACAGTATCTTTCTCTGTGAATTCAATCACTACATTCATATCAAACATAATGGCGGTATCTTAGGGCAAAAATTTGCGTATTATGTATTTAAGTACCTTCAATCTCGTCGAGACGAAGATTTTAATCTTCATATCTCCGGATAGAAGAAACTTAAATAGGGGCAGCTGTTGTACCCCAAATTTTGACCTAAGATACCATCTCCCATCTGCAGCATTGCATTGCAAGGGTTTTGACCTACTTTTATCAATTTTTCAAAGCAGTGTAAAAATTCATAACTTTTCCAAGTCGAGAGCTGTTTATTTTTGAACGCTAAATTTATTAATTGATCAATGCTAAAACAATGTTTATTAATTATTTATTATCTTAAATTTAAATAATTGGAATTTATTTTCAGTTATTATATAATTTAAAGATTTATAAATAATATAATAAATATTTGAAGGGAAGTTCATTAATTGATCAACAATGTTATTTAATTATTTATTATCCTAAGTTTAATAGTTGAAATTTACTTTTTCAGTTATTATAATTTAGAGAATTATAAATAATGGAATAGATTGAAGAGAAGTTAATTGATCAATGATGTTTATTTAATTATTTATCATTCTAAGTTAAATAATTGAAATTCTATTTTCAATTATTATAATTTAGAGAATTATGAATAATGAATTAAATAATTGAAGAAAGGTTTATTGATCAAAAGATGTTTATTTAATTGTTTATTATTCTGAATTTAAGTAATTGAAATTTATTTTCAGTTATTATATAATTTAAAGAATTATAAACGATAAAATAAATAATTAGAGAGAAGGAAAGAATTGATTGGTAAAATATTGGAATTTTATTCATTTTATTCTAATTGTTACAATTGTCGTTTAAATACTGTATTTATTTACAACGTATTTACAAGGATAATTTTTACAAAGTTTAAAATGAAATAAAAAAACTATTCTAATTTTTCCTAAATTCTAAATCTTCATCTTCTATCCAATGCTTCTTTGTTTGTTCATTTAATTTTACCTGCAAAAGAATTAAAAGAAAAAGTCAGAAATAAAGAAATAATTAAAAGCAGAAAAATTAATTTTAGTGTTCATCATTAAAAGCAAACGGCTGGAATCAGTTTTTTATCCTTTTTGCAAATCGCGGGATTTCTCCCGGTTCACAAAAAGGGATGGATTTTTATTTTCAAAATAGAATGAACAAATTTAAATATGCACAAATTCATTTCTTTTATCAAAATTGCATTTTAATTGTAAAACTGCACTTTTCAAATCATTTGCACATTTTCAAAATACACTGCATTGTCAAAAAGCAACAGCATATGCAAGTATACAAACTTCAAGTCAAGTCCCAAATTTTCAACACAAGCATATGTAACGTAAACATGCAAACATGGGGGGAAAAGGCCAAAAATCAAAGGCTTCCATGCAAAGACAAAGAGAGCATGCAGTTTAAAACAATTTATGCAAGCAATATATATTTCCATTCTCAACATTTTCCAGCATATTACTTTTTCAGAACAAGTACAGTATACATCATTTTAATGTATCAAATTGTACTAAGAGAGAGAAGAGAGGAAGGAGTGTGGTTTTACAGGTTTTGGTTTAGGCAGGAAATAGATAGCAAACAAACTGCAGTAACAAAGTCAATAAGAAAAGGAAGCATGAAATAGAATACCAACAAACTGGATGAAGCAGATGTGCAGGGATATCAAGAAATATAGTAAAATATATTCAAAACCTGTAACGTAAACAAAGAGGCCGAACCAACTGTTATAACACATCAAAGCCCCCTCAAAAAATTCAGAGAGTCCAACCTATCTTCAAGCCTTCAAAACCCAAAAGAAAATTGTCAAACACAATACAAAAATCTCAAAGCGAAACCTGCTGAAACAAATACCAAACCAACTCAAAAATGCTCAAAACCAAAACATACAAACAGAACCTGCTATCTCCCACCAAAACTTTGGTCTAAACCTTCCAAACCTCTAAACTGTCCAATCTAACCATTTCAAGAACCCACTGCATAAAACCAGTAAAACCAACATAACCTACACAAAAACTGTCCAGCATCACCAAAAACTTCAAACCTTATGGCCTAAAACCTGTTACACCAAGCTAGGCCTAAAACCTGTTACCCCAAAGGCCTAAAACCTGCCACACCAAGCTAGGCCACAAACCTGTTCAATCTGTTAAACCAGAAAGCAATCCAACCAGGAAAACCAGAACAACATAACTTATCAACCAAATGTACAAACCCACAAAGGCCTCAAATATGTTCATCATTGGCCATTAAAAAGCATACAGTAGCAAGGCAAGAAGAAGAAGAGAAAAAGCATACAACGAAAACATTTCAACAGTAGCAATGTCAAGCATCAAAGCTTCATAAATTCCATCATAGACAAACGCGAGGCAACAAAATCAATCCAACAGTAAAGAAGAAGAGAGGAAAAATTATTCGAAGGCAACTCAGGATAGGCATCAAGGCAGTTGTTCAAGGTAACGATTCAAGGCAACAAGCTAGCAAGAAGAGGAAAAAGACAAACCAGGGTCAAAGAAGCTCGCGACGCATCACCTTTCCTCGCCGTCCGGCCTCCTACGCACACTCAACCGTCCTTCCTCCATCTCCCAAAGGTAACATTTTTTTCTCCTTCTCTTTCTTTTATATCCCTCAAACAACCATTAACAAACAAGAAATCAGGATCGAAATGAACAAAATCAACACATGCAGTAGTCAACAAACCTAACGAAATAAAAGACGAAAAAATTGTACCGTGACTGTCGCCCTAACGCTTTGACTGGAGGGAAGAAGAAGGTGGAGGTACCGGTGGCCGTGGCAAGGGACTCGGGCGAAGGGGAAAGGTTGAATCAAGAGCGAAGAAGACGAACACGAACGAAGAAGACAAGCATGAGCGCCGCTCTGTCAAAACCAAAATCCCTAATCCCTTTTTCAAAACTAAACACATGCGTTTTACCAACATTATGAGTTATGAATTGGACTTGACCCTTTTTTCTGCCAAAGCCCAAACGAATTCCTTTTTTTTACCCCCCCCCCCCCCCCCCCCCCACCCCATCTCTGTTTTTGATTGGGCCTCCCTTTGAAGCTTTTTAGCCCATAAATTGTTATTTAACCCTCTTTTTCTAATACACCTTTCCTTTCATTTTACTTTCTATTAGTTTTCTTAGAATATTATTAGTTTAGTTAATTAGTTAGTTAATCAAATATTAGATGTGTAATCTAATTAGATAATTTTAATATTTGACCCTTTTTTTATTAAGTTTAACCTTAGGCTTAATTTAATAATTTTAGTATCCTTTTTTTTTTAATTAGCTTAAGTTAGTAGCTTTTAAGTTTTAATTTAGTTTAAAATCATTTAATAATTCTCATAATAATACTTTATATAAAAACTCTAAAAACATAGAAAATAGTAAAAATATTAAAAATATTTTATTTTATTTAATTATTTCCCTCGCTTTAGTTAATACTAATACAAAATATAAAAAAAGGTAGAAATTTAAGAACTAAAAAACATTTTTATTTAATTAATTCTCTTGCGTTATTAATATTAAATAAAAATATAAAAAATGCATGTTCACACCATTTAGTCTATTATTTAATTGTTGCTATTTAATCATTATCCGCATAATTTTCTGTTTAATTATTTCATATTTATATGATTATTCTGTTTACGTCTAAATCCAAGGGAAAAATGATTAAATTTGTTTACTTCATGTCCTCGAGTCCAATCGCGCGAATAGTTTCATTTCAATAAAACTTAAGACAACTTTTTTCCCAAATATTCAATCTTTTCAAAATTCATACCTTTTAAGCAATAACTTCGACATTAGGTCGTCGTATCTTCAAAAACCCGTCCGTACTCCTTTTCGGCCAAAACAATTTATTTCGATCAAACAAACATTTTAATAAACAGATATTTCAAAAGGTTCCTATAGAGTACTATAGATACATTGGGTGCTAATACCTTCCCATTGTATAACCAACCCCCGAACCATAGATCTCTTTTCAAAAACACCTTGTATTTTTACTTTTTAAAAGTATTATTTTACATTGCATATTTAGGGTTTTATTTCGCTCTTTCCCCTTTTCCCTTGGAAATAATAAAGCGCGGTGGCGACTCTTGCTTTTGTGAGACGAATTAATCAATAATTCGATCTCTGATTTACCCCGCTACATTTTTTATCGCTACAGTTACAAAGGTATCCTGACTCCTTAAGGCTTGCGATAAAATAACGAGTTGAGATCACAATTTACAAAATTCACTTGTTTTTATGAAAAATGCATTTTCAAAAAATTCAAGACAGACATAAGCTTTGCATTCTTGATATAACACTGTTTGCATATGACTATTTGTTCGAACAGCAGAGAAATTCGCACGACGAATATTTAAGTGAACAAAAGTACTTCCAACCAAGGGGCACGGCATGATCATTATCCATCATCTGGGGCAGTTAAGTCAAGATTCGGAGAATCTCTCAAAAGGCCAACCAACTTGGGGCAAATCTCCATCTGGATCACCAGGGGCATTGGACGATCAAACGAAGATCTTCTAGTAGCATGGCAAAACACTTCTGACAGGGGCAACTCCCTACTTTCTAAGAGCATGGACATAGTCGAAAAAAATACGCATAATCAAAGACCCGCTAGGTTGACACACCTAGGCAAAAATAAGGGCTTCCCGGTGAACCAAAAGGGTTCGGGCAAAAATAAGGGATGAAAATGAAAAATCTGTACACCCGGCAAGTCGAAAACCTGAAAAGGCGGCTTGAGCAAGAATGGGTATCCCGATGGACTGAAAACCCGAAAGGGCAGTCCAGACAAAAGTTAGGGATCAAAGCGTATGACTATGTCCTGTCATCTTGTCACCTGCCTACCAGAAGAAGATGTCCATCAACAACTATCAGCACCTCACAAGTCTTCCTCTCCCACTGAAGCTGGGGCAATAAGAAGTGTCTAAGCTGTGCAACCTGCCCTGTCCACCAAGGTACCAAGGTAAGTTCGGCTGAAGAATGTAACCAAGATGCCTCAATTCCCCAGAGAGTGAGCCAAGGTTCAGCAATTCTCTCCCAAGCAGTTGGTCTCCCATTAGCCCTGAACAAGGCACAATATCTCCAACAAGTCAGTAACGTTCTCCCCGAGCAGAGTTGCCTACAGTCAGCCTTAAGGAAGTTGGATTATCCCCAGCAGACCTCAACATTCCTCAACGGAGTATACAAACATTCCATAACAAACATCCCCGACAATTTTGATCTAAGAATGTTCCCCGACAGAACACCGAAAATCTAGTAGAGCTTTCCCCAATGCAATCTCAAAAGTTTCCCCAGGAAAGTGGAATCCATCGCCCCAGCAGGTCTTGAAGCTTATCCCCAGTAGATTATGGAAGCTTGTCACCCGCATAGCACGAACGTGTCCCCCGGCTTTATTCATAAGATTATTTCCCCACCAGGATATAACTGGGTTATCCTCAGCCAATTGCCACGAAAATATCTTCCCTGGCGAAGTCTTCATATCCCCAGCGGAGTTCATCAAATTTCCCAACAAAATATATCCATGGTATCCCCAGCTGATTTATCATCAACCTCAGCGAAGTACTTCTCTTTCCCCACAGAGTTCACTCTCCGCAGAGTAATCTATTCACCAAGTTTATTCCCCAACGGAGTCATCTTCTCCTACAGGTTCATTCTTGCAACAATCTCCACAGCGGAAACGAAGATCTACTCTTCAACATCAGCCCGGGATTTGACTTCCCGGCACCCGTCAAGGATTTATTTTCCCAGACGAGAACACATTCATAAACATCACATCTTCATACATTATAGCATGCATACGCATCATATCACAAATTTCATTTATTCTCGAGAACATCTTAATATCATGCAGCTCATGCATCATGACACTGCATACAGCTAATGCTTTGCCTTTTCAGGAAAAAGTCAATCAAAAGATGATTACCATCTACCTTTACAGTTCCAGATCAACACCGGTAACAAGCCGGGAAAATTCTGTAGACGACTGATCGTGGCTTAATATCCGAAACCAAACAGGACAATTATCTACTAGATCATCCTCGGGCAACCCTACACCGGTTCCTTTCCTTTCAGAAGAAGTCTTACACGGGCTCGTCAACAGGCAACCCTACACCGGTTCCTTCTCAGCCTCAGATGTAGTTTTACACGAACTCATCATCAGGCAACCCTACACCGGTTCCTTCTCAATCTTCAGACGAAGTCTTACACGGACTTATCATCAAAGTAACCCCACACCGGTTCCTTTTCTTTCAGAAGAAGTCTTACACGGAATTATCTCACAGTAACCTTACCCCGGTTCATCCAGAAGTCTTACACGGACTTATCACACAGTAACCTTACCCTGGTTCATCCAGAAGTATTACACAAACTTATCTCAAGATGACCTTACCCCGGTTCATCCAGAAGTTTTACACGAACTTATCCTGCAGTAACCCTACACCGGTTCCTTTTCTTTCAGAAGAAGTCTTACACAGACTTATCTCAAGATGACCTTACCCCGGTTCATCAAGAAGTTTTACACGAACTTACCCTGCAGTAACCTCACCCTGGTTCCTCCAGAATTTTTACACGAACTTACCCTCCAGTAACCTCACCCCGGTTCCTCCAGAAGTCTTACACGGACTTATCTCATGGTAACCCCACACCGGTTCCCCCCAAAGTCTTACATGGATTTGTCCCAAGGTAACCTTACCCCGGTTCCTCAAGAAGTTTTACACGAACTTGTCCCAAAGAAACCCTACACAGGTTCTCTCTCTCCGGACGTAGCCTTACACGGACTCGTCACCCAGAAACCCCACACAGGTCCCCTCCTTAAACTCCAAACGTAGTTTTACACGGACTTGTCATCAAAGTAACCCTACACAAGTTCCTTCTCCATTTCAGATGCAGTTTTACACGAGCTCATCATCAAAGTAACCCTACACAGATTTCCTTCTTCCAAGATGCAGTTTTACACGAGCTCGTCACCAGGAAACCCTACACAGGTTCCCTCTTTCAACTTACAAAAACTACCTATCTACGGTCGCGACTCCAGATCCGATTCTTGTATCTTGCCAGGGTGTATCTGTTGACGACTACATTACCAGACTCGATTCCTGTATCTTGCCAGGGCACGTCTGAAGAGTTCGAAGATCTGATTCCTGTATCTTGCCAAGGTGTATCTGTTGACGACTATATTCTCCGGACTCGATTCCTGTATCTTGCCAGGGCATGTTTGAAGAGTTTAAAGATTCGATTCCTGTATCTAGCCAGGGCACGTCTACATAAAGAGTTTGAAGATCAACTCCTGTAACAGGCTAGGTAATTATTTTTCTTTCTCAGGTACGCAAGTTCTCGCTAAGGAATATCTTACGCGATCGACAACCTCCCGATGGCACCTATAAGCCCATCTCCACAACTATCCATTACACTTCCAAATGGCGTCTATAAGCCCATTCCCGACAAGGTCCTGTCACACTTTCAGATGGCATCTATAAGCCCATCTTCCTATCCATCAGCTCCCAAATGGCATCTGTAAGCCCATTCCCGCCATCACACTGCTGACATTCTACTATGTGAGTGCAAATTTCTGGGCACTCTAGTGTTCAATCATCTTCCACCTTCGGATTACGAAAGGCACGCCAGCCAATCTACATCCTCAGGTTTAAGAAGATTGAACAGGGGCAACTGTTGTACCCCAAAATTTTCCCTCCCATATTCTTCAAGATTTGCCAAGATCAATCTTCAGATGATTCAAAATCTCTCAAAGGTTGCACAACCCAAATGCCTCCTAACATAGTCAAAATTAGGGTTTTGGTTCTTGCAAAGAAATGGAGGTTTCCAAGGGTCCAATCAAGTCCCACATGCCCATATACATTGTCAAGCATCCATATGTCAAGTTTCAAGACTCACATCACCAGATTGCACAGTCAAAAACCCTAATTGCTCAATAGTCAACTGCAGGGGCAAAATGGTCATTTGACAGTCAAAAGTCAAAATTTTTGGTCAACATCTTATTTTGAAGCCACAAACATCATTTTATCAATTCTTGATCATGATTCTCAAAGCATGGCTCAAAAAGTCTCAAGATACAAAAGTTTTTATTTTTGGACAGCTGAAAAAGTCAACTGCAAATTGACCAGGGCATAACTTCTTTATGGTTTATCAGAAAAATCCCATCCAAAGCTCATTTTTAAGAGAATGACATTTCCTACAACTCATCTTCACACTTCAAGTCCAAGAAATGCTCTCACAAAAAGTTATCAATTTCAACATTATAGGTCATTTTCAAAAGTCAACAAAAAGGCACTTTAAGTCAAAGACCATAACTTGAGATAGGTAAATAAAAATTACATGGGACCAAAGACATTGGTTAGAGGACTTCAAGACCTTTCCAAAATGTCCAAGAACATAATCATAGCTTCAAAATTGAGCAAGATATGCCTTGTAGAAGTTGGGAAAGTTTTGGGAATTTTGAAAAGTCAACTTTGCACAAAAGACTTCAAAATTGCTATTGGGCCACAAATTCTTCCATGAATCATTACCCAAAGGCTATGCACGACCCACTAAGCTCAAAGGGAGTTATTTTCTTATTTTTGATTAATTATTTGAATTTTTATTATCATTAATTCATTTAATTAAATTTAAATATAAGAAAAATGCCAAATCATGTTTTTAAATCTTTTTTATGCAGCAAATATCTTCCATATATGCAAGAGATTTTGTGCACTATCTCAAGGGGACAATATCATCCAAATTTGGCATGATTGGCATGGAAAAAGATTGGAAAAGATATGAACAAAATTAAAAATCAAAATCATAAATTCATGGACTATGGGCTTGGTTTTTTTGACCTAATTTCACTCAAATACTTATACACAAGATAACCTAATGCTCATACACACAAAAGAGCTGCTAGAGAGGCTGAACCAAATTGCATTTTTTCCATAAAAACTTGAAATCTGAAATCCTAGTTAGAGGACAATTCAAAGCTCCAAACGCATTCCAATACATTCCCAAAGCATCCAGGAATCGATTACAATCAAAACCTGGTCTCCATACCCCAAGAATTGGTAGAACAGCATTACACTTTTCATGAACATATCCATTATTGTTTTTTAATTTACATGCATTATTCATGAATTTTAAGTGTTGATTCTTGCTAACAATGTTGTTCTGAAGCTATTGGTGATATTTGATTGAACTAACGATGCGTGTATCAGAATCCACCATTGTCAAAAGCTAGGTTTTTCAGAGCTTCAAATTGGGGCTTTCCCCATATGGAAAAATTGGACCACCAAACCTATGCCAATGGATTCGTGACCTCAAGACGAGACAGACAATTACCTCGCGCCCTTTTTATATTTGTCCATGTGCTATTCGCTATTTTTGCAGGTCTTGTTTAGTGGGGGTTTAAAACCCCCGCTATTTGGTTATATTTACAGGTACAAAACAAAGAAGACGCACGTGTGTCATCTCCTGGTTGGTCAATTCAAACCTTGGCGCGATTTTTCAATGTTCCAACATAATATTCCTTTTTCATATATATTATTTGTTATCTATTAAATATACAAACGCGCTTCACAGCTCACATGGCAAGGCATTCGCTTGGTAAACGCTGGGACCTGGGTTCGATTCCCAGGTCCCCTCTCATATTTCATAATTTTTCCTTAACACGTTCCCATGCAGTTTCCTTCAAATAGTCCACCATGCACACTCCTACGCTAGCCTGCCAAGTGGATCTGATGGTCAATCTGAAAGCCACAAAAGAGGTTTACCATACACCTCAGTCAATGGATGAACATTCAAGCTGGAAAGTCAACGCAGGCTTTGCATTCTTGGGCCAGATTTCTCACAAAAACCTCCTAAATGGGCCTGATACCCCCCATGGTTTGCATTATTTTTGATTTTTATTTGATTTTCTTTTAATTCTTTTTAATGTTTTTAATTATTTCTTTTAATTTCATAAAATAACTTTTCATAATATAAGATACAAAAAAAAATAAAAAGGGTAATATATTTAATTATATTTAATTTCTATTAACTTATTTTGTAAATAAACTTTAAATAATAAATTTAGTTAATTTAGGTTTTCAATTTTAATACTTTTTCTTAAATAAATAAAATAAGTAGAAGTAGGGTTTTAACCTTTTTACCTTTTTTTCAATAAATAATTTTTTCTTATCATTATTATTATTAATTACTACTTTTGTAAATAAATATGTAAATAATTAATTAGCATAAATTAGGTTTTAAACTTTAACCTTTTCTTTAATAATTAAAAATATTTAGAACTAGGGTTTCCTTCTAATTTTAAATTCTTTTCTTATTTCGTTAAATACCAAAAACATAAAAAACATTTCCTTCCTATCATTAAATAATTAATTAACTTTTGAGTCAATTTAATTTCAAAAGGGTCCAACGCCCTCGAACGTTCTATTTCCATTCTTTTCGCACGTTATTTTATTTTCTTTGTGAATATTATGTAACTGCTCAAGCCATGTAATAGTAACTAGGTTTTACTTTCCGCATCTTTTATCAAACGGGTCTTTGTAATTTGGCGATGTATAGACCCGCGCCTTGTAATAGCGTAGGATTTTACTTTCCGCATTTAAATTTCCGCACTTTTAAATTATAATTGCATGAAAGAATGAATGACTAATTAAAAACGAGCGTAGATCACCATGATACATGTACAAGATAAAACATAACATGAAAACAACACACAAATTCACACACCACTCTTAGGGTACGCCTCACTGTTGCCTTACCTTCGAAACGTGGTCGTCGAGTATAGGACGTTTTAGTAAGTCCTTATGTCCATGACATGATCCAGTTGCCTCAAAACGGTTGCCTCGGAATTAAAAAAAGGATCAATGGCATAAGGGTAGCTTCTAAGGTGTCCTACTGTTGCTCTGGTGACCGCACTGTCCCTACAAACGAATTGACCCGAACACCTCCAACGGTGGTGCTACCTATCTCTCAATGGTGGGATGGCACTACCTTAAGGACATTTACACAGCCTAATTCCTTAGGGTAGGTAGATGACTCATAGATACTTGCTCTCTTAAAAGAAAACAAACAAAACAAACTTTTCACACCGACACTTTCAAAAAAGCTTTCAAAACAATTTTTCAAACACTCTTGAGGACTGATACAAGAGTCGATCTGAAATCTTTAAACGAAACTTTTTTCAAACCCACTCACACTTTGAAAAGCAAACACTTTTGAAAACACAAATGAGCAAGTATCTAAGAGCCCATGGATAACCATGGATAGAAAGGGTGCTAACACCTTCCCTTTCTATAAATCTACCTCCCGAACCGAGAAACATTCTCATAAGGAATTTTGCTGTGCTTTTTTCCTGTCCATGTTGGAGAAAATAAAAGACAGTGGCGACTCTTGCTTCCGCGACATTTCGCGAACCAACGTTAAACAGTCAGTTCCAGATCCACCGATCACACATAGGTAAGTACCCTCTTGAGTGTAGTTGGCTTAAAAACCTGTCCTATAAATAGTAACCGGGTTCTAAGGAGCTAAATATCACGGGATTGTTTTCATTGTTCATTGTTTTGGTTTATCCACTTAACTAGCGACCAAAATATTCCAAGAAAACAACCCTCAATGAGTGTAGTATCGAGTATTTACCAACTTCGGACTGCACCAAAGCCGGTCATCTCACTACCCCTAATGAAAGGCCAAGATGGTCAAGTAAGGTTCTAGTTCATTAGTGCTTAGTGACATTACTCAGCGGCCCCATACTCTCCTTGATTGAACTCAAGGGTTACCGGTACTCACAAATATGTCGCACTAATATAGCTATTGCTTCAACCGTGTCAGTATACCCCGCACAGTTTCCACAACGTATTGCTATCTATGAATGTTTCCCCAAATCCGGGTGTAGGATTGCAAACCCAAACAAGAGAGCCAAGATGTAAAGCAATCAAAACAAACAATTAGTCATGCAAGAGGGTGATCTAAGCCCTAAGGTTACTCCACTTTTAAAATATTCCCCAGCAGAGTCGCCAGTTCTGTGATACGGTGGGAGAACTGACTTGAGGTTTTGCGGTTGTATTCGCAAATGTTTCGGTTGAGCAAGAGTCGCCATCGACTTTTTATTTTATCCTAAGGAAAGGTTAAAAAGCACAGCAAAAACCTTTGAGATGTTTTCTTGGGTTCGGGGAGTAGATTATAGAAAGGGAAGGTATTAGCACCCTTTCTATCCATGGTTATCCATGGGCTCTTAGTTACTTGCTTAGATCACTTGCCTTGCATTTTCAATTGTTTGAAATGGTGCTTTGTGTGTGGGTTTTAAAATGTTTTGAAAAGAGGCCATTTGTTGTGGCAACCTTTGTAATGATCCATGTTTGAATATATACAAAGGTGAATATCTTTTGAAAAGTTTTCAAGGTTTGAAAGTTATTTTGAAAGGGTGTTGTGATGAGAAAATGTTGAGGAAATGGGAGGGAAAATTTTGGGGTACAACACCACGCTACAACCTTTAAAAATCCTAGATGAAGCATGGGTTAGTTCGAAAGCATATTGTTACAAAGGTATCCTGTCTCCTTAAGGCTTGCGGTAAGATAACGAGTTGACATCACAGTTTACAAAAAATTCACTTGTTTTTATAAAAAAAAAACGCATTTTCAAAAACTTCAAGACAGACATAAGCTTTGCATTGTTAATATAACTTTGTTTGCATACGACTATTTTGTTCGAACAACAGAGAAATTCGCGCGAAGAATATCTAATGAACAAAAGCACTTCCAATCAAGGGGCATGGCATGATCATCGTCCATCATCTGGGGCAGTTAAGTCAAGATTCGGAGAATCTCTCAAAAGGCCAATCAACATGGGGAAAATATCTACCTGGATCACTTGGGGCATTGGACGATCAAACGAAGATTTTCTGGTAGTAGGGCAACGCAACACTACTGACAGGGGCACCTCCCTACATCCTGGGAGCACGGACATAGTCGAAAAAATACTACGCATAATCAAAGACCCGCTAGGTTGACACACCTAGGCAAAAATAAGGGCTTCCCGGCGAACCAAAAGGGGTTCGGGCAAAAATAAGGGATGAAATAGAAAAATCTGTACACCCGGCAAGTCGAAAACCTGAAAAGGCGGCTTGGGCAAAAATGGGTATCCCGATGGACTGAAAACCCGAAAGGGCGGTCCAGGCAAAAGTTAGGGATCAAAAGCGTACGACTATGTTCCGTCATCTCGTCACTTGCCTACCAGAAGAAGATTTGTCAACCGGTGGTCATCAAGCGCCTCCACAGGTATCTTCTCCCACAGAAACAGGGGCAATATGAGTTGTCTAAGCGGTCTAGTTGCTCCGTCCACCAAGGTACTAAGGTAGGTTCAGCTGAAGAACGTGACCAAGATACCTTCACTCCCTGCGGAGTAAGACCAGAATCAGTAATACTCTCTCCCAAGCAGAGTTGGTATCTCATCAGCCCTGAAAAGGCATAGTATCTCCAGCAAGTCAACAACACTCTCCCCAAGCAGAGTTAATCTACTGTCAGCCTTAAGGAAGTTGGGTATCCCCAGAAAAGCTCAATATTCCCCCAGCGGAGTATACAGACGTTCCTAAGCAAGCATCCCCGGCCGTCTTAATATAAGATTATTCCTCGGTGGAATACCAGACACCCCAGTGGAGCTATTCCCCAGTACAGTTCAAAAGTCTCCCCAGGAGAGTTGAATCAATCTCCCCAGTAGATTGTGGAAGCTTATCCCTGCAGAGTACGAACGTGTCTCCCCGACTTTATTCAAAGGTTATTATTCCTCACCAGAGCTTATAACTGGGTTATCCTCAGCCAATTACCACAGAAGGATCGTCCTCGGCGAAGTTCTTCCTATCCCCAGCAGAGTTCATCAGAATCCTCAACAAAACATATCAACGGAATCCCCCAGTGGAGTTATCATCAAAACCTCAGCGAAGTATCTCTTCCCACAGAGTAGATTCCCCTCAAAGTAATATCTTCACCAGGACTATTCCCCAACAGAGTCATCTTCTCCTACCGGTTTATTCTTATAACCATCATCCCCAGCGGAAACGAAGAACTCTACTCTTCAACATCAGCCCAGGATTCAACAAACTCCCGGCATCCGTCAAGGATTCATTTTCCCAGACGAGAATACATTCATAAACATCACATCTTCATAAATCATAGCATGCAACACAAATCTCATTTATTTTTGAGAACATCTTAAAATCATGCAGTTCATGCATCATGACATTGCATACGACTAATACTTTGCCTTTTCAGAAAAAAGTCAATCAAAAGATGATTACCATCTACCTTTACAGTTCCAGATCAACACCGGTAACAAGCCAGGAAAATTCTGTGGACGACTGATCATGGGTTAGTATCCGAAACCAAACAGGACAATTATCTACTTGATCATCCTCAGGAAACCCTACACCGGTTCCTTTTCTTTCAGAAGAAGTCTTACACAGGCTCATCAACAGGCAACCCCACACCGGTTCCTTCTCAACCTCAGATGTAGTTTTACACGAACTCATCATCAGGCAACCCTACACCGGTTCTTTCTCAATTTTCAGACGAAGTCTTACACGGACTTATCATCAAAATAACCCTACACCGGTTCCTTTTCTTTCAGAAGAAGTCTTACACGGACTTATCTCAAGATGACCTTACCCCAGTTCATCCAGAAGTTTTACACGAACTTATCCTGCAGTAACCTTACCCCGGTTCCTCCAGAAGTCTTACACGGACTTATCTGAAGATAACCTTACTCCGGTTCATCCAGAAGTTTTACACGAACTTATCCTGCAGTAACCTTACCCTGGTTCCTCCAGAAGTCTTACACGGACTTATCTCAAGATGACCTTACCCCGGTTCATCCAGAAGTTTTACACGGACTCGTCATCAAGAAACCCTACACAGGTTCTCTCTCTCCAGACGTAGTTTTACACGGACTCGTCATCAGAAACCCTACCGAGGTTTTACTTCTTCCAGGATGCAGTTTTACACAGGCTCATCATCAAGGTAACCCCACACAGGTTCCCTTCTCAAACTCCAAACGTAGTTTTACACGGACTCGTCATCAGTAAACCCTACACAGGTTTCCTTCTCAGCTCTAGATGCGATTTTACACGGACTCGTCATCAAAGTAACCCTACACAGGTTCCTTCTCCATTTCAGATGCAGTCTTATACAGAATCATTATCAGTAAACCCTACACAGGTTTCCTTCCTCCAAAGATGCAGTTTTACACGAGCTCATCATCAGTCAACCCTACACAGGTGTCCTTCTTTCCAAGATGCAGCTTTACACGAGCTCAACATCAGGAAACCCTACACAGGTTCCCTCTTTCAACTTACAAAAATTACAGTTCAACAGACCACCTCCAGATGGCATCTATAAGCCCATCCACCTACCAACAGTCTCCAAATGGCATCTGTAAGCCCATTCCCGACGAGATTCTGTCACATCTTCGGATGGCATCTATAAGCCCATCCTCCTATCCACCATCTTTCCAAATGGCATCTGTAAGCCCATTCCCGTTGTCACACTGCTGATACTCCACCATGTGAGGGCAAATTTCTGGGCACTTTAGTGTTCAATCATCTTCCACCTTCGGATCACGAAAGGCACGCAAGCCAATCTACATCCTCAGGTCTAAGAAGATTGAACAGGGGCAACTGTTGTACCCCAAAATTTTCCCTCCCATATTCTTCAAAGTTTTGACAAGCATCATCTCAATTTGCTCAAGTCTACTCAAGGGTTGCACAGTCAACCATCCTCCTAAGCCAGTCAAAATTAGGGTTTTGGTTCTTGCAAGGAAGTTGAGGTTTTCAAGGGCTCAATCAAGTCACATATGCCTATACATATTGTCAAGCATCCATATGCCAAGTTTCAAGGCTCACGGCATCAAGTTGCACAGTCAAAAGCCCTAATTGCCTCACAGTCAACTATAGGGGTAAAATGGTCATTTGGCAGTCAAAAGTCAAAATTTTTGGTCAACATCTTATTTTGAAGCCACAATCATCATTTGATTATGATTCCACAAGAATGGCTCAAAAATCATCAAGATGCAAAAGTTTCTATTGTTGTTTTGAGCGTTGGGACCTGGGTTCGAATCCCAGGTCCCCCATAATTTCCATGTTGTTTTGCTTTACATGTTCACGTGCAGGCCCTCAAGGACGTCCCACCATACATCTCACACTCAAACACACCATGTGTCCTCAAGCATGCATCCAAAGGCCAGGAGCTGATCCCCACCATGTTCCCTAGTCAACGTGTCTCCAGGCAATTCCAAAAGTCAGCAAGGGCTTGATCATTATTGGGCCCAGATTGCTTCATTAAACCCCTTTTTTTTTTGTTCATCCCATTTTTTCTTCTTGTTTTATATTTCTATTTTGTTTGTTTATTAATTAATTTTTCTAATTGTCACTAAATTAACATAACTAACTTTTCATAAAAAATCAAAAAAACACTAATATTATGATTATAAATTTCAAGTTATTTTTGTAAATAAAATACTAACAAATAAAAATTCAGAAAAAAACAAAAAAACAAAAAAACATTTTACTATTTATTAACTTATTTTGTAAATAAATGTAAATTAAATTAAATTAGCTTAATTAATTAACTTTAATACTTTTTTACAATAAATAAAAACAATCTAGAATTAGGTTTTTGCTAACTTTTAATTTCTATTTATTTTCTCTTTATTTTCATTAAAAACACAAAAATACAAAAAACATTTTCTTAATTAATTAATTAATTAGTTATTAGTTTTAATTTCATTAATTACAAAAAAGGACAAAAATTCAATTCTTTCTTAAAAAAGGGTCAAAACCCTTAAGACGTTCCCGATTAAATTTCTATTCGCGTGTATTTATTTATATTCATTATATTTTTATATTTGTACAGAGTATGTAATAGTTAATTAGGACCTCCTTTGTTGCTTTAAATTCTCGCACTTTATTTTTCAAAACGGGTTTTTGTTTTTGGCGATGTATAGACCCGCGCCTTGTAATAGCTAGATTTTCATTTCTGCAATTTATTTTCCGCACTCCTAACTGTTAAAAAAAGCATTAAAAAGAATGTATGAAAACTTAAATCAATTCGTAGCTCACAAATAATATGCAAAGACAAACATTAACTGAAAAATAACACACAAAGCACATGCCACTCCTAGGGTACGCCTCATTGGTTGCCTCGAATATGGTCATCAAGTATAGGGTGTCTTAGAGGTCGCCCTTTTGTCTAAAGATCCAGTTGCCTCGAAACGGTTGCCTCGGATAAAAGGATCTAGGACATTAGGGTTACCACTAAGGTGTCCTACCATTGCTTCGGTGACCACACTGTCCCGATAATCGAATTGACCCGAACACCTCCAACGATGGTGCTACCTACCTCTCAATGGTGGGATAGCACTATCTAAAGGACTTTTACACAGCCTAATTCCTTAGAGTAGGTAGATTCTCTTAAGTAATTGCTCTTTTCAAAACAAACAAAAATACTTTTCGCACCCCACACTTTCAAAAAGTTTTCAAACAAAACACTTCATACACTCTTGAGGACTGATACAAGAGTTACTTAGAAGTTTTCCAAACGAACTTTTTTTTTCAAAACCCACACACACTTGAAAAGCAAACATCTTTTGAAAACATAAGAGCAAGTACCTAAGAGCCCATGGATAACCATGGATAGAAAGGATGCTAACACCTTCCCTTTCTATAAATCTACCTCCCGAACCGAGAAACATTCTCAAAGAAGTAATTTTGCTGTGCTTTTGTCCTTTCCATGTTGGAGAACATAAAAGACGGTGGATACTCTTGCTTACCGCGACATTTCGCGAAACCAGCTTAAAAAACAGTCAGTTCTATTTCCACCGATCACACAGAGCATCATTATGCTTCCTCCCCTTAGGTGTCAAGTCTTCATCTGAAAAACCCAGCCCATTGTCAGCAGTCAGGCTGGCCACACAATCTTTGAATTGATCAGCTGAGGTCTCTTGCGGCACATGTGCATCCTTGAGGAATGCAATCAAATCCTTCGCATGGGCCTCAGAGCACAATAACAGGGACAACATGGATATCTTTGAGGGGGTCTGCCCCAGCTGCTCGACCATATTATAGTCGCTCTTTTTGATTATTTTCAGTATTTCCTCTATCTCTTGCTTAGAGGCTTCCAAGACAATTTTTCTAGGAGCCTCCATCTGGGCAGGCTCACCTATAACTTATTTGCCTCGGATCCCAGATGACTCGACGGTGGGAGTGATAATTGGAGTAAGAACAGGAGTAGTAATTGATGTACCAACAAGAGTAGCTGACAGAATAACAATAGGCCTATTGACAGTCTTCAGGGAAATCTCGGGAGAGAAAACCCTTCCACTTTGGGTAACCATGCTGGTCCCGACAATGTTACTGACATTAGGATCAGCCTCTTCATTTTTCAGATCTTGTTTGATGCCATGATAGTACACATCGGCACCATAATGCCAGAGGACACTTTGTCTGAGGCATACGAGACAGGACCAAGAATGATGATTATTAGCGGAGCGACTCTTGGAACAAATGTAATCCTAATAGGTCTTCTCGAGGAGACCTTGGAAGGATTGACGGAAATGGTTATAATAGTAACATCTTCAAATGGAACAACGGGAATCAAAGTTTTCTCGAAAAAAATTTATTTGTTGTCCATCAGGCGTTGAACACCTGACTTCAGCAAATGGAAACCAGAAGTTAGAAAGGCACACATGTGGCAACCTTCACCACAACCCGAAAATAAACCAGCCGACAACAAATTCTTCTTAACCGTCATAAGAGGGGTAGAAACTTCATCTACTAAGGTCACAAACAGATCGGTATCCACAACATTAACTCCATGACCGTGCTTAGGCATGAGATCAGTTAGGACGTTGGGCTTTTCCGGAGCATCGAACTCAATCTCCCTGGCTTCGATCAGATCCTGTACCTTATTCCTCAGAGCCCAGAAACCGTTGGTGTCATGTCCAGGACTCTCAGAATGATAGGCACACCTAGCATTTGGATTATATCGGGGAAATATGGTGTTCAGATTCTTGGGAGCCTCTTTCAAGGTCGCCAAGTTGGATCTCAGCAAATGGGGTAGAACTTCATCCAATGTCATGTTGATCCGGGTAAACTTCTGTTGTGGTCTTTCTTCCCTTTGTTGATTTTTTCATTGTGGAGCAACTGCAGGCCTATGTATCATCACGACACTTACTGTCTGACGGTGTTCAGCTCTGCTTTGGCCTCTCGGGCTATAGATGGCACTGGCTTCCTTCTTACCAGTAAAAGGATTCTTTACCAAACTCAAAGAGGCATCCTTCTGTATTTTACTACTCCGAATTCCAGCTTCTACTCTCTCTCCTGTTAGAATCAGCTCGGTGAAACCAACTGACGAGCTGCCGATCAAATGATTAAAGAACGAACCAAATAGCGTCCCCAGAAACATATCGACCAACTCCCTATCAGACAACAGGGGTTGAACTCTTCTAGCCAACTCTCTCCACTTCTGGGCGTAGTCCTTAAAGCCTTCACTTGCACCCATGGACATACTCTGGAGTTGAGTACAAGTAGGAGCATGGTCGGTGTTGTATTGATACTGCTTATAAAAAGTAGCAGCCAGATATTCCCAATTTCGGACATTGGCTCTCTCTAGTTGGTAGAACCATTCAAGATGAGTCCCTGACACACTATCTTGAAAGAAGTGAACCCACAAATTTCTATCAGCGGTGTGGGAATGGATTTTTCTGACGTAGGAACGGAGATGGAGTTTTGGGCAAGACACCCCATCGTACTTAGCAAAAATTGGAGCCTTGAACTTCCGCGGGATGGCCACTCCCAACACCAATCCCAATTCTTCGAAATCCAACCCAAGTATCCTCTGTACCTCCATAGCACTCAAACGGTCTTCCAACTGCTTGTATCTATCCTCAATAGGAGGATACTGCTCATTTTTATAATCAATATCATTGTCAGAAACCTCAAGACAAGGGTCTTTTCTTGATTTTCCCCTTCTTTGGATGAAGAGGTCAGATCGACTTGCTGTTTTAATGGCCCCTTGAACCTTATGCCTATATTCAGAATACCAGCGACCTTCTTCTTTTTCTATTTCTACTTTAGGATGAGGGCCTTCAGATCCTCCTGCCCTTTTGCCAGATTTATGAACATCTGTTGGAACTGGGCATTTTGTGCCTGAAGATCCTTAATGCTTTGTTCAGAAGACATTTCTGCTGAAATAAATAGCGAAGAAGATGAGAAGCCTATAATGGTACCTGTATATGCAGTGTTTATGGATGGCATGCGTATGGAACGATTTCAAAGAGTTTGGGAAATTTAAATTTGCGAACCAAAATGAAACAAAGATTTTATTAGTAGAATTCAAAGTTCAATTTCCTTTTTGGCGTTACAATTAAAACAATTCTAGAAAACTAGAAAAATCAAATTTCCCATGGATGCTTCCTCTTCGTGCCGAGATATACATAAAGGCTTATTTCCTCATGAAGCTGCTTTGTGAGCTCTAAAACTCTCCTCTCCTGGGAATAGAACTGATCCCTGTAAGTATCCTACTCTTTCTTCAACTGAATCCAAGACCTCTATAATTCTCCAAGATCAATGGGCATATCAGGATAGAGAACCGTGTAAGGAATACCCCCTTCAGTAGTGGGTTCCGTAATCACTAGTAAAATGGCCATGTATGGCATCATAAGTTTCTGGGTGCGAGCTCGTACCCATTGGAGATAAGGTTCCATAGGAATGGAAGCCTTTGGCCCCAAACCCTTGGCGCCAGATCTGTTTACCATGCTCCAAGCTCGTATGAACCTATGGCGATACCCTTGAACATCATCCTCATAGTTAAATACAATGCCCTTGATAAGTAACTCATGGGGACCATCCCTTCAAGCGTAACCAAATTGTCGCAGAGCTAAACAAGGGTTGTAGGTTATTTCTCCTATGATTCCAAGTAATGGGACATTAGGGTACTCCCCAGAGCGGTCAATACTAGCAGTATCTCCCATAGCTCGGGAATACCAGTGAATATCCATGTGAGCGAGTGAAATTATCCTTTGTGACCAACCAAAACCTTCTTCATTCTTCAGTACGGACTTAGAGAGGTGAGAAATAAACCACCTCGACAACAATGGCATGCAACACATAAGAACCCCTCTTCTCTTCATGGTACGAGTATGGAGAGCGTGCAAAATATCTCTGAGCAAGGTAGGCACGGGGTTGCGAGAGAGGAAGATCTTGATAGCATTCACATCTATGAGTAAGTCTGGATTAGGGAACAATACTAACCCATAGATTAGAAGGGATAAGACCTCCTCAAAAGCATGAAAGTCCATATCATCCCAAAACAGTCGGGCTTTGTCTATTAGGAACTTGGCTAGAAAACCCTTGACTCCGCTTCTTGCTTCCCAATTGGATACCACGTAGGCCCGTTTCAGATGCAAGGTCGAGGCAATGACTTCTGGCTTAGGAACCTCTTCTAAACCTATGAAAGGCAACTGTTTAAGAATGGGTATATCCAACAGCTGAGAGAATTCTTCCATGGTAGGCACCAACTGATAATCTAGGAAGGTGAAGCAGTGGTGCTTGGGATTAAAGAACTGAAAGAGCACACTCATCATCTTTTCATCAAAGTTTGAAGTAACCAGGTTGAGAAGTCGACCATGTCTCTTAGTGAACACAGAAGTTTCAGGAACCCTTGTGTTGTACCCCAAAATTTTCCCTCCCATATTCCTCAAGATTTGTCAAGAATGATCTTCAAGTTGCTCAAGTTGGCTCAAGGATTGGACAGTCAAGTCACCTCCTAAGGCAGTCAAGTCAAAATTAGGGTTTTGTGTTGCATCAAGATCCTCACATATAATTGACCTCAAGTTTTCCCCATTGTCCTAATATGTTCTTAAGTTCATCCATGTCAAAATTCAAGCCTTACAGAGGAAGTTTGGTCAGTCAATTGCTCAAGAGACCCAAAAGTCAACTGTGCTAGGGCAAAAGTCAACTATGTCCCAAATACAGTCAAACCTCAAGAGTTTTTATCAACATTCTAATTTTGAAGGATAATTCATCATTTTATCAAGGGTTGATCATAATTCATCAAGGATTGCTCAAGATTCATCAAGATTCAAAAGTTG
Organism: Vicia faba; assembly: GCA_948472305.1. Classification (NCBI taxonomy): domain Eukaryota; kingdom Viridiplantae; phylum Streptophyta; class Magnoliopsida; order Fabales; family Fabaceae; genus Vicia; species Vicia faba. The sequence goes on from OX451741.1 coordinate 994,166,157, forward strand.
CTAAATTAGGGTTTAGTAGGAAAAGTCAACTCAAATTTGACCAAGCATAACTTTCTCATACTTTATGAGAAATAACCCATTCAAATCTCATTTTTAAGAGGATGAAATTTCCTACAATCCATATTCACACCCCAAGATCAAGAAATTCTCTCACAAAAAGTTACTAATTTGGACATTATAGGTCATTTTTGAAAGTCAAGAAAAACACCTTTTTTGCCAAAGCTTATAACTTGAGCATGGAATATCAAAATGCGATGCGACCAAAAGGGTTGATTTGAGGACATCTCAAGGTTTCTAAAAAGTCCAAGATTTGAGCATTTTTCCAAAATTGCCAAAAGTCAACTATCCTCAAAACTCCAATTTTTGACAAAAGGGCCCAATTTTTTCCACTTAATATGGTCTTGTCATGCCACACACGTGTCCCGTACTTGATTTCATGGCCATTCATTTATTTTTCTATTTTATTTAATTTTTATTGATTTAATTCATTTTTAATCAATATTAAATCAAATAAAATCTAAAAATTGATGAAATCATATCTTTGTGATTGGTACAACTTTGAATTACCATCATGAATCAAATCAAACTCGTATCATGGCTTTTTATGCAAAAAAAATCAGATTTGATGCAAATATGGCAACTTGGTTATGGTGATCAAAATCCAATCTTCCATCTTCAATGCACTTGATTTCAGACCAAAAGACAAAACCTAATTCATTCTATAACACTCACACAAGTCACCCAAACCTAAAATACGCATAGAACACTGCTGAAACGGCCAGAGAAAATTGGTGAAAAAGCTTGGAAAGTGGGAGGTCAAAAACAACATTGGAGGCCAATTCAATCCCAAATCACAACGTAGCTCTCTTGCCAGCAACCTCCTGAAGCTATAGCAACCAATGCCAAGGCCTGAAGCTATCTGAAAAGCGCTGTAAGTGTTCTTGAAAACATCTCTGAACATGAAATCGAAACCATTCATTCTTGCATCCTTTTGATAAACTATTGGCATAATCTTGATCCTTATCAAATTTCTAACAATTTTGCGTCATTCAATTTGATTTTTATGGACCATACTGTGATGCCCGATTCTAGGGTTCTTGTTTTTGTTTTTTAGGCATTTTGTGTACAGGCAAAATCAAAGAGAATAATTGATACAAGGACACTCAGGGAGGAGAGACGAAGTCAGCCATGGCTTTGGATTGCATTTCTATGGCCTAGGGTGAATTCTAGGACACACCTAGGAATTTAGCTGCGGACAAAATCCGCAGGTAAAAACCTGGTTATTTCAACGAAGAAGACGACTACGCGTTCTCTTCCCATTGGCCAGTTTAAACAACGCGCCAAATTTTTTTATTTTTCAGGCATAGTAAATGTTTTGTCCGTATATTATTTATTTTGTATTCCACTAACGAATGAAGAAGTTTGGTTGAGTGGCTGGAGCGCTTGCATGTGAGTATTGGGACCTGGGTTCGAATCCCAGTCCCCCAAAACTTTGTTATAATTTTGTTTCAGATATTCCTATGCAAGGCAAAAAAGGTGGATCACCATATTCTTCATTCCATCAAGTGCCAAGTGGCCCACCAGGCAGATCTATTGGCCAAAGTTGAAGGACCACAACGCTTCTTGGTCAACAAGCACGCGTTGGATCTCAAAGGGTCAAAGCAGGCTGGTGTTAATGGGCCAAGAACTGCTGATCATACTCCCTCTTTAAGCCCAACACCCCCCTGAGTTTGTTCTTCATTTTATTTTCTTTTTATTATTTTTTCTATTTTATCATTGTTATCTTAATTAATTAATTAACAGATTAACCGTTTTCATAAAAAAATCAGAAAAAACAAAAAATAATATTTTCTTAATTCCATTAATTTTATTATTTATTTTTGTAAATAAATTTTAATCAATTAATTTAGTTTTTAATTAGGTACAATTTTAAATCTTTTTGCATTAAATTAAAATTAACATATAATTAGGGTTTTAATATCTTTTAACCATTCTTATTTTATTTCCTTAATTAAAATAAAAACCCAAAAATATTTTCATTTAACTAATTAATTCCATTATTAATTTAATTTAATTTTTAATTCAAAAAATAACAAAAAAATATGCTTTATTAATAAAAGGGTCAAAACCCTAAGACACTCCGATTTAATTTTCTCGCGCGCGAGTTAATTTTGATCCATATGTCAATATTGTAACTGCTCCGGGAATGTAATAGTTTTAACTTAGGACTTTATTTATTTCTTTATCGCTATTATTTACTTTTCGCAATTTAATTTTAAAAGGGTTTGTTTTTGGCGATGTAAATACCCGACGCATTGTAATAGCTTAGATTTATTTTCCGCAATTTAATTTCCGCAACCATTAACTGTTAGATGTTTGAATAATAGGCAATGCATGACAAGATCAATTTTAATTTAAAATCAACAGTATCTCACCATGACATGTACAAAGATAATATAACTGAAAAACAATACACTCGCACATGCCACTCTTAGGGTACACCTCACTCGGTTTCCTCGAACGTGGTCATTGAGTATAGGAAGTTTTAGAGGTCGCCCTCTTGTCCAAAGATCATAGTTGCCTCGAAACGGTTGCCTCGGCAAAATGATCTAAGACATTACGGTTACCGCTAATGCATCCTAACATTGCTTTAGTGACCACATGTCCCTTAATCGAATTGACCTGAAAACTTCAACGACGGTGCTACCTACTCCTCAATAGTGGGATAGCATTGTCTAAAGGACATTAGCACGGTTTAATTCCTTTTTGAGTAGGTAGATGGTTCTTAAGTACTTGCTCCTTTTAAATAAAAACAAAACAAAACTTTTCGCACTTACACTCCTTAAAAACAAAAATTCTTTCAAACCCACAAACACAAAGAAAAGAAAAATTTTGAAAACACTTTGAGCAAGTACCTAAGAGCCCGTGGATAACCACGGATAGAAAGGGTGCTAACACCTTCCCTTTCTATAATCTACCTCCCAAACCCGAGAAATATCTCAAAAAGGATTTTTTTTGTGCTTTTGTCCTTTCCTTGTTGGATAAAATAAAAGACGGTGGAGACTCTTGCTTACCGCGACATTTTGCGAAAACAAACGCAAACGCAAACCAGCATTCCAAAATAGTCAGTTCTCATTCCCACCGATCACAGAACTGGCGACTCTGCTGGGGAATTTAAGTGAGGTGTACCTTAGGATTAGATCACTATGTTTTCAATTGTATGCTTTGTATGCTTTAATCTTATGGGCTTGTATCGGAGTTCTATAGGTCCTAACCCGAATCTGGGGATACCCTTTAGGTAAGTAGCAATAAACTGTGAGGGATCTGTCCGGCGTAGACCGACACAGATGAAGCAGTAGCTACGTTGGTGTGGCACCTTGGTCTGTACCGATATCCCTTGTGTTGGAACGAGGAGAATATGGGTCTTCTAAGGAGTCATTAAGCACCAACTGACCTTAGAACCTTAAATTGAATAACTTGGCCATAGAACAGTAGCAATATGCTACACTCATTGAGACTAAACTCTCGCGATGATTCCGGCCGCAAGAAAAGGTTGCTAAACTGGAATTATGACCGATTGAGGGTAGTCAGTGATATTGAGATCCTCTAGAACCCGGTTACTATTTTAAGGAAAGGTTTTAACCCACTGAACTGAAAGAGGGTAGTACCTGAGCTCCATGCCAACCTGAAATTTAAGGGCTATTGTGTGACTTATGTGCCTTCAAAACTTGAACTACCTGCACATTCTTGTTATCTGACAACACGAGTTCCTTGCAGGTTTTGTTTACAGTCCTTATCCAATAATTTGGATTTATTGCAGGGTTTACTGACATCGCTTCAGACTTTTGCTTAAACGCATAGCATACACATCATAACATCATGCCTTAACATTTCTTTAACCATTTCAAAGATCTCAAGGGTCTGTGATGCAGGTTATGGTAAATCAAAAGTTTAGCAAGGGGCAAAAGGGATTTATTTTCCTCTAGCTAAGGTTGTTTAGAAATCAAAACACGATAACTTGAGTCAGGGGCTATGACCCACTCGATATGGTGAGCTTGACTCTTGAAGAAGGACTCTCAGCAACATGAAGTTCCTTCAATCAAGCTACCAGATTTAAATTCTAACAGTTTCTTGTTTACCCCGCGAGATCCTTGAAAACATTGCATACATATATCATACATATCATTGCATAACAGGTTACCCTTTACATGTCTCTCATGTTCCCGCTATTTATTTCAACAATGGCTCTCCAACAAGACAATCAAGATCTCCGGGCTCAAAACGCCCAACTTCAAGAAATGTTTTTGAACCTATCCCAGGGGCAAGAAGAAATAAAAGCACTCCTCACAAGGGGCTTGGTCCTAGGGAATCCAGGCAGCATCAGGAATGATCAGTTGGAAGGGCTACAAATCGTGTTGGCAACAATGAAGATCCAGATGATGGGACAGCTGGTGGGCCAGATGGCTCTCATTCAAGACCTAGCTTAAAGACAAGAAGTGCTCAGGGTCCTCATCAACAAGCTACTTAAAAATAACCAAGTGGGGCAAACAACTAGGGTTGAAGATCAAATCATCATTCAACCTCCTTTGAGACAAGAAGACAAAGGAAAAGCTCCCCAGCTTTCTTCGGGGTCACAAGCCCAGCAACAACCTCGCCAGCGTCAACGGGGTAATCGGCGCAAGAAAAATGCATCTGGAAGACATTTCTCCGAGACTGATGTACCATCATCTCTAATACTGAAACACTTGTTAGAGGTCAATCTGATTCTTTTAAGGGATCCTCCCCGGAATCCCAATACCTCTGCTCCTAGCTATCATCCCGACGCAGTTTGTGCATACCACTCCTATAGTCATGGACATGACACCGACGACTGTTGGGCTTTGAAAAACAAGATCCAAGACTTGATTGACGGAAGAGTGCTGGAATTCATGCCGGATGGCGAAATGAAAATCTTCCGTTGAGGGTTCTCCACCTTAAATGACTAGTTCAAATTAAGAGACTTTTGTTCATTTAAATTCTGAAGTTGTATCTTTCTTTGCTTATTCAAACAATTATTATCATGTCAAACTTTATTACTTTATCAATGCATTGCATATGTCTGTTCTGAATCAATCCATTCGTATTCACTATATTCAAATTACTTTCATTTTTTTGTGATGTTCAACTCTCGATTAAAAAAATTCTAAGCCTTTTGAGGGAGGATGACGAAAATGATATCAAAATCCTTACAATATGCTTTTGAACAGACCCCGCTAACGATGTACATGCATTGTTTCAAATCCTAAACAGTGGAGTTATAAGGAAGATAATCCCTAGTCAACCTCTTTGAGGCAAAGAAGTTGGAGTTTTTCTTTTCATAAATTAAAACCCTTAATTATAACCTGGGGCAGGGTAGTTTTCTCAGTTGATCCAGGTGCACGATGAATGGAATCAAAGAAGTCCTTCTGAAACAAAAGACGGTGTTGGTTCCATATAATCGTAAAGATAGGCAGTCATTATCTCTCAAAATAAAAGCCCAATAAGTCAAAACCTGTGAAGGAGACTTAAGAAAAACAGAGGCATCCCGCTGACTGTAATCACAAAAAGAAACAGTTCAGGCAAAAGACAGGTATGATAAAATCAAAAAGAAAGAGATCCTACAAGCTCTCAATAAAAATGACTGCCTATTCAAAATAAACTGTCAGTATCCGAACCATCATTGGAATACCAGAGCAAAGATTCAGACAGGATCTAAATGCACGGTTAGCTGAGTTTAGGATCGAAGAACATCACGAAGAGAGGGTGGGTACAAATAAATTTTGAGCCTTTATCCTTTGTTTCTTAAACCGTGAACCAGGCCATGTTATAACCATTAAAAGTCCTAAATGAAGTATGGGTTAGTTCGAAAGCATACTGTTACAAAAGGTATCCTGACTCCTGTAGGGCTTGCTGTAAATCCTGAGTTGACATCACATTTTACAAAAATTCGCTTGTTTTATTAAAAACTGCATTTTCAAAGAACTTCAAAACAGACGTAAGCTTTGAATTCTTAAAATAACATTGTTTGCATATGACTATTTGCTCAAACAACAGAGAAATTCGCACGACGAATATCTAGTGAACAAAAACCGTTTCAATAAAAAAGGTCACCTCAAGTGGAAAAAACACTTCCAATCCAGGGGCACGGCATGAGCATTGTCCATCATCTGGGGCAGTTAAGTCATGATTCAAGGAATCTCTCAAAATGCCAAATAGCCAGGGGGAAGATCTCCATCTGAGTCACTTGAGGCATTAGACATGGATTCCCGCAACGAATCTTGCACGATCAAACGAAGATCTTCTGGCAGTATGGTAACACAACCCTACCAATAGTGGCACCTCCCAACATCCTGAGATCATGGACATAGTCAAAAAAGTACTACGCATAATCAAAGACCCGCTAGGTTGATTGGCCTAGGCAAGAATAAGGGCTTCCCGGCGAACCAAAATGGTTCGAGCAAAAATAAGGGATGAAAATGAAAAATTTGTACACCCGACAAGTCGAAAACCTAAAAAGGCGGCTTGGGAAAAAAAGGGTATCCCGGTGAACTGAAAACCCAAAAGGGCGGTCCAAGCAAAAATTAGGGATCAAAGCGTACGACTATGTCTCGTCATCTCGTCACTGGCCTACCAGAAGAAGACTTGTCATTTGACCGAAAGATACCAAGCACCTCATAGGTGGGGATAATACTCGATCCACAGGGCCTCCGCAGGCACCTTCTCCCACAAAAAACCGGGGAAAATAAGAATTGTCTGAATTGTACAAGTTGCCCTGTCCACCAGGTACCAAGGGAGGTTCAGCTGAAGAATATGACCAAGATACCATCACTCCCTGCAGGGTAAAACAATAATGGTAGCTCTCCCCACTGAGACTTGCAACTATGAACGAATCAGCAATGCTCTCCCCAAGCAGAGTTAATCTACCATCAGCCCTGAAAAGGTTTGGTATCCCCAGAAGGTCTTAATAGTCCTCAGCGGAGTATAAAGACATTCCCCAACAAGTATAAGAATACCCCCGACAGTCTTAATATTCCTCCACAGAATATAAGAATGTTCCCGGCGGAATACAAGATACCATAGTGGAGTCATTTCCCCAGCGCAGTCTAAAAAGCTTCCCCACCAGAGCTGAATCATCTTACCCAGTAGATTCTGGAAGCTTATCCCCTGCAGAGCACAAGTAAATCTCCCCAGCCGAATTCAGAAGGTTATACTCACAAGAGTCTAACTGGGTTATCCTCAGCGAGTTGCAACCGAAAGATCATCCCCAGCGAAGTTCTTTCTATCCCCAGCGGAGTTCATCATTAAAATCGCCAACAGAGCTTATCAACAGAATCCCCAACGGAGTTATCGTTAAAATCTTCAGTAGAACGTCTCTTCCCCACAGAGTAATTCCCCTCGAAGTAATCTCTTCATCAGTGTATTCCCTCAACGGAGTTCTTCTCTCCTACAGGTTTATCATCCTCGTTCATCATCCCCAGCGGAAACGAAGAACTCAACTTTATTCTCCAGCAGCTCCGGGATTTACTTTTCCCCAGCTAAAACATCACATTTCCATACATCATGATACATGCATATACGCATCACGAATACAATCTCATTTATTTTGAGAACATCATTGCCTGATCCATATCATGCATTGCATATGACTGACCTTTACCTATCAGGAAAGATACAATTAAAGTTCTCAATTACGTCGAAGACCTGACCGGTTCTTAAATCTCAATTGAATTATCCTCGGTTAAATTTCAGATAAGGTTCTCAATCTCGACAGTTTCCTCCGTCATAGTGTGGACAAGTTCTATAACCTCAGCGGTATACTCCATTGAGCACGAGACAGTTCCTAGATCATGATGAAGATGTTTCCCTACGTCATAGTGTGGACGAGTACTATAACCTCAACGGTATACTCCATTGAGCACGAGTCAGTTCCTAGATCTTGATGTTTTCCTCCGTCATAGTGTGGACAAGTTCTTTAACCTCAACGGTATACTCCATTGAGCATGAGACAGTTCCTAGATCTTGATGAAGATGTTTCCTTACGTCATAGTGTGGACGAGTACTATAACCTCAACGGTATACTCCATTGAGCACGAGTCAGTTCCTAGATCTTGATGTTTTCCTCCGTCATAGTGTGGACAAGTTCTATAACCTCAACGGTATACTCCATTGAGCACGACACAGTTCCTAGATCTTGATGAAGATGTTTCCTTACGTCATAGTGTGGACGAATACTATAACCTCAACGGTATACTCCATTGAGTACGAGTCAGTTCCTAGATCTTAATGTTTTCCTCCGTCATAGTGTGGAAAAGTTCTATAACCTCAACAGTATACTCCATTGAGCACGAGACAGTTCCTAGATCTTGATGAAGATGTTTCCCTACGTCATAGTGTGGACGAGTACTATAACCTCAACGGTATACTCCATTGAGCACGAGTCAGTTCCTAGATCTTGATGTTTTCCTCCGTCATAGTGTGGACAAGTTCTATAACCTCAACGATATACTCCATTGAGCACGAGACAGTTCCTAGATCTTGATGAAGATGTTTCCCTACGTCATAGTGTGGACGAGTACTATAACCTCAACGATATACTCCATTGAGCACGAGTCAGTTCCTAGATCTTGATGTTTTCCTCCGTCATAGTGTGGACAAGTTTTATAACCTCCGCGGTATACTCCATTGAGCACGAGACAATTCCTAGATCTTGATGAAGATGTTTCCCTACGTCATAGTGTGGACGAGTACTATAATATCAATGGTATACTCCATTTAGCACGAGTCAGTTCCTAGATCTTGATGTTTTCCTCCGTCATAGTGTGGACAAGTTCTATAACCTCAGCGGTATACTCCATTGAGCACGAGACAGTTCCTAGATCTTGATGAAGATGTTTCCCTACGTCATAGTGTGGACGAGTTCTATAACCTCAACGGTATACTCCATTGAGCACGAGTCAGTTCCTAGATCTTGATGTTTTCCTCTGTCATAGTGTGGACGAGTTCTATAACCTCAACGGTATACTCCATTGAGCACGAGTCTGTTCCTAGATCTTGATGTTTTCCTATGTCATAGTGTGGACGAGTTCTATAACGTCAATGGTATACTCCATTGAGCACGAGTCAGTTCCTAGATTTTGATGTTTTCCTCCGTCATAGTGTGGACAAGTTCTATAACCTCAACGGTATACTCCATTGAGCACGAGACAGTTCCTAGATCTTGATGAAGATGTTTCCCCCCAGTTGAATTATGGACAGGTTCTTAAGACTCAGCCAAGGCATTCTCTCAGTTGAAGTACAAGCAAGTCCCTAAATCTCAACAAAAGTTAGACTTCCCCAGCGGAATCTTTTACAACAACAGGTATGCAAGTTCTCGCTAAGGAATCTCTCATGCGATCGACACTCCTGCAGATGGCATCTGTAAGCCCATCCTCCTACCAACAATCTCCAAATGGCATCTGTAAGCCCATTCCCGACATCACAGTACTGATACACCATGCGAGTGCAAATTTTTGGGCACTCTAGTGTTCAATTATCTTCCACCTTCGGATCACGAAAGGCTCGAAAGCCAATCTATATCCTCAGGTTTAAGAAAATTGAACATGGACAACTGTTGTACCCCAAAAATTTCCCTCCCATATTCCTCAAGATTTGTCAAGAATGATCTTCAAGTTGCTTAAGTTGGCTCAAGGATTGGACAGTCAAGTCACCTCCTAAGGCAGTCAAGTCAAAATTAGGGTTTTGTGTTGCATCAAGATCCTCACATCCAAATGACCTCAATTGTTCCCCAATGTCCTAATATGTTCTTAAGTTCATCCATGTCAAAATTCAAGCCTTGCAGAGGAAGTTTGGTCAGTCAATTGCTCAAGAGACCCAAAAGTCGACTGTGCTAGGGCAAAAGTCAACTGTGTCCCAAATATAGTCAAACCTCAATATTTTTTGTCAACATTCTCATTTTGAAGGATAATTCATCATTTGATCAAGGGTTGATCATGATTTATCAAGGATTGCTCAAGATTCATGAAGATTCAAAAGTTGCTAAATTAGGGTTTTGTAGGAAAAGTTAACTCAAATTTGACCAAGCATAACTTTCTCATACTTTATGAGAAATGAACCATACAAATCTCATTTTGAATAGGATGCAATTTCCTACAATCCATATTCACACCCCAAGATCAAGAAATGCTCTCACAAAAAGTTACTAATTTGGACATTATAGGTCATTTTTGAAAGTCAACAAAAACACCTTTTTTACCAAAGCTTATAACTTGAGCATGGAATATCAAAATGAGATGAGAACAAAAGGGTTGATCAGAGGACATCTAAATGTTTCTAAAATGTCCAAGAACACCTCCAAAAGTTCAAAATTGAAGAAGTTATGCATTGTTGAAGTTGGGCATTTTTCCAAAATTGCCAAAAGTCAACTATCCTCAAAACTCCAATTTTTGACAAAAGGGCCCACTTTTTCCACTTGATATGGTCTTGTCATGCCACACACGTGTCCCATACTTGATTTCATGTCCATTCATTTACTTTTCTATTTTATTTAATTTTTATTGATTTAATTCATTTTTAATAAATATTAAATCAAATAAAATCTAAAAATTGATGAAATCATATCTTTGTGATTGGTACAACTTTCAATTACCATCATGAATCAAATCAAACTCGTATCATGGCTTTTTATGCACAAAAAAAATCAGATTTGATGCAAATATGGCAACTTGGTTATGGTGATCAAAATCCAATCTTCCATCTTCAACGCACTTGATTTCAGACCAAAAGACCAAACCTAATTCATTCTATAACACTCACACAAGTCACAGAAACCTAAAATACGCATAGAACACTGCTGAAACAGCCAGAGAAAATTGGTGAAAAATATTGAAAAGTGGGAGGTCAAAAACAACATTGGAGGCCAATTCAATCCCAAATCACAACGTAGCTCTCTTGCCAGCAACCTCCTGAAGCTATAGCAACCAAATCCAAGGCCTGAAGCTATCTGAAAAGCGCTGTAAGTGTTCTTGAAAACAGCTCTGAACATGAAATCGAAACCTTTCATTCTTGCATCCTTTTGATAAAATATTGGCATAATCTTGATCCTTATCAAATTTCTAACAATTCTGCATCATTCAATTTAATTTTTATAGACCACACTGTGATGCCCGATTCTAGGGTTCTTGTTTTTGTTTTTTAGGCATTTTGTGTACAGGCAAAATAAAGGCGAATAATTGATACAGGGACACTCAGGGAGGAGAGACGAAGTCAGCCATGGCTTTGGATTGCATTTCTATGGCCTAGGGTGAATTCTAGGACACACCTAGGAATTTAGCTGCAGACAAAATCCGCAGGTAAAAACCTGGTTATTTCAACGAAGAAGACGACTACGCGTCCTCTTCCCATTGGACGATTTAAACAACGCGCCAAATTTTTTTATTTTTCAGGCATAGTAAATGTTTTGTCCATATATTATTTATTTTGTATTCCACTAACGAATGAAGTAGTTTGGTTGAGTGGTTGGAGCGCTGGCATGTGAGTATTGGGACCTGGGTTCGAATCCCAGGTCCCCCAAAACTTTGTTATAATTTTGTTTCAGATATTCCTATGCAAGGTAAAAAAGGTGGATCACCATATTCTTCATTCCATCAAGTGCCAAGTGGCCCACCAGGCAGATCTATTGGCCAAAGTTGAATGACCACCATTCTCCTTGGTCAACAAGCACGCGTTGGATCTCAAAGGGTCAAAGCAGGCTGGTGTTAATGGGCCAAGAACTGCTGATCATACTCCCTCTTTAAGCCCAACACCCCCCTGAGTTTGTTCTTCATTTTATTTTCTTTTTATTATTTTTTCTATTTTATTATTATTATCTTAATTAATTAATTAACAGATTAACCTTTTTCATAAAAAAATCAGAAAAAACAAAAAATAATATTTTCTTAATTCCATTAATTTTATTATTTATTTTTGTAAATAAATTTTAATCAATTAATTTAGTTTTTAATTAGGTACAATTTTAAATCTTTTTTCATTAAATTAAAATTAACATAGAATTAGGGTTTTAATATCTTTTAACCATTCTTATTTTATTTCCTTAATTAAAATAAAAACCCAAAAATATTTTCATTTAAATAATTAATTCCATTATTAATTTAAATTAATTTTTTATTCAAAAAATAACAAAAAAATATGCTTTATTTAATAAAAGGGTCAAAACCCTAAGACACTCCGATTTAATTTTCTCGCGCGCGAATTATTTTTGATCCATATGTCAATATTGTAACTGCTCCGGGAATGTAATAGTTTTAACTTAGGACTTTATTTATTTCTTTATCGCTTTTATTTACTTTTCGCAATTTAATTTTAAAAGGGTTTGTTTTTGGCGATGTAAATACCCGATGCCTTGTAATAGCTTAGATTTATTTTCCGCAATTTAATTTCCGCAACCATTAACTGTTAGATGTTTGAATAATAGGCAATGCATGACAAGATCAATTTTAATTTAAAATCAACAGTAGCTCACCATGACATGTACAAAGATAATGTAACTGAAAAACAATACACTCGCACATGCCACTCTTAGGGTACGCCTCACTTGGTTGCCTTTAATGTGGTCATTGAGTATAGGAAGTTTTAGAGGTCGCCCTCTTGTCCAAAGATCATAGTTGCCTCGAAACGGTTGCCTCGGAAAAATGATCTAAGATATTAGGGTTACCGCTAAGGCATCCTAACATTGCTTTAGTGACCACATGTCCCTTAATCGAATTGACCTGAAAACTCCAACGACGGTGCTACCTACTCCTCAATAGTGGGATAGCATTGTCTAAAGGACATTAGCACGGTTTAATTCCTTTTTGAGTAGGTAGATGGTTCTTAAGTACTTGCTCCTTTTAAAAAAAAACAAAACAAAACTTTTCGCACTTACACTCCTTAAAAACAAAAATTCTTTCAAACCCACAAACACAAAGAAAAGCAAAATTTTGAAAACACTTTGAGCAAGTACCTAAGAGCCCGTGGATAACCACTGATAGAAAGGGTGCTAACACCTTCCCTTTCTATAATCTACCTCCCGAACCCGAGAAATATCTCAAAAAGGATTTTTTTATGCTTTTGTCCTTTCCTTGTTGGATAAAATAAAAGACGATGGCAACTCTTGCTTACCGCGGCATTTTGCGAAAACTAACGCAAACGCGAACCAGCATTCCAAAACAGTCAATTTTCATTCCCACCGTTCACACCTTGATACTAGCTCCTTAAGCTTGGGAGGTATTCTCACAAATCTAATTCGGATAGTGTTTCTACGAGCGAAAGCCTTGATCTGCAAAATAGAACAAAGATAAATTCCCTTGGTCCTTGAAATGATTAGTGTAATAAGAATGGATGTTATGTTATGATGTATGATGTTATGTTTAAACAGAATAAATCAAACACAAGCAAAGCACACTATAGTCCTTAGGTTCAAAGGCTTGCATGAGGTTAAAGATAAGTACCCTCTTGAAGTTTAGTTGGTTTTAGACCTTTCTTAGAAAAGTAACCAGGTTCTAAAGATTCTCAATATCACTGATCATCCTTTATCGGTCATTGTTTCAGCTCATGTAATCTTTTCTTGCAGCCGAAATATCCCGAAAGTCTGGTCTCAATAAGTGTAGCATCGAGTATCAACCAATCCTCAACTTTATACTGATGCCGGCTATCTCACTACTTTCTAATGGCCAAGTTTGTTCAACTAAGGTTCTAAGGTCCGTTAGTGCTTCACAACACCACACAACAGTCCCGTATTATCCTCATTTCAACACGAAGGATACCGGTACCAACCAAAGTGTCACACCAACACAACCATCGCTTAAACCATATCAGTCTACGCCGTACAGTCTCCACGATCTATTGTTGTTTAACTAAAGAGTGTCCTCTGATCCGGGTGTAGGATCTTCAATAATACCCAAGCAAAATCCCTTAAAGATAAAGCAGGCAAAGAAAACAAGAAAGTAATTCAAAAATGACCAAGATCCTAAGGTATACCCCACTTAAAAAAATCCCCAGCAGAGTCGCCAGTTCTGTGATACGGTGGCAGAACTGACTGTTTTTTGTTACTACTGGTTTTGTGTTTTTTATTCACAAATGTACGGTAAGAAAGAGTCGCAACCGTATTTTATTTCATCCAACAAAGGAAAAGGGAAAAAGAACATAAAAACCTTTTTCGAGATGTTTCTGAGTACGGGGGGTAGATTATAGTAAGGGAAGGTGTTAGCACCCTTTCTATCTGTGGTTTTCCACAGGCTCTTAGGTACTTCCTCATTTTTAAATTGCTTTTATGTGTTTATGTGCTTTGAAAAAGTTTTGAAATTGCCTTAGTGCGGCGATTAACTTTATTAGTAACCCTTGTATCAGTCCTCAAGAGTTTGATAAAGTGTTTTTTAAAACTTTAGTTTGAAAAGTTTGTTTGAAAGTGTATGGTGTAAAAGTTTGTTTGAGCAAGTACCTAAGGACTAATCTACCTACTCGAAAAAAGTTTTGTTCGTTTTCCTTTAGACAGTGCTTTCCTATTATTAAGGAATATGTAACACCGTCGTTAGAGTTTAAAAGGGACGTTCGAAGGGACAAAATGGTATCTGAAGGCAACAAGTAAAGATACCTTAGCATTTCGAAGGGACTATCGTCATAAGATCAATTCGTAGGCAACTCAAGGGACAAGTAGGGACTATGATCTTTATGACGATTTTGAATCGCGGGTCATTTCTAAGGTACCCCTATGTTCGAGGGACATGACCAATATTTCCGAGGCAACCAAGTGGGGAAAACCCTAGGAGTGAGCATGTGCAAGTGTATTTTTTTCCAGTTAATTATCTTTGCATAATTAGGGTTTTCTACTGTTTAATTTCAATTTGTCTTTCCGTACAATCCTATACATACATCTAAGCAAAGTTATAGTTTGCGGAAATTAAAATGTGAGAACTTAGAATCCTAGCTGTTACATGGCTTTGGGCAGATATATAATTATTTTGACTGAAAATAAAATGCGGAATTAAAACCCTATTTAAATCTATTACAAACTCGGAGCATTTACAAATAATAATAAAAAAAGGAAAATCCAAAGCGCGCGGAAAATTAAATGCGAGAAATAATTCGTCGACCTAAAAATCTAATTTAAGAAAATATTTATGTTGTTTTGGAGGAAAAATTAGGTTAAGTATAAAATTAAACCCTAATTCTAATTATTTTGAATTATAATAAAAAGTCATTAAATTACCCTAATTTAATCAAATTAATTAATTAATAAATTTTTTATGAAAAAAAGATTTTTGATATTTTTATGATTTTTTGATTAAATAAAAATATGATTTTTTTGGTGTTATTAAGAAAACATAATTAATAAATAATAAGAAAAAGAATTAAAATAAAACAGAGTAAGAATTTGGGTCTGCATAAGCACCCAGGGGGTGTGTTTCTGAATTTTGTTAGGCCCATTATGGCCAGGCCCAATCCTGTGCCAGATCTTGTGTTGGCACGCTTGGAAGGTGCACCATGGTCTCTCCTTGGATTGAACATTGGATATGCGTTGACAACGATCCAGGGGCTGGATCAATGAGGTGCATGATGGACGTTTGCTCATGAGGCGCATGGGATCCTGTGTAGAGTGTTAAGAAAATAAAGAAAATTATGCTGGAACCTGGGATCGAACCTAGGTCCTCCTATTCATTCCACGCCTGCCCTGGCCATCTGCGCTATGTGGTTTTGTTGTAACGATAATGAAATTAAATCATAATATATGAAATAGAATGGATGAGCTGGAAAACACGTGCGAAATTTAAATGGGCCAGTGGGGTGGTGACAAGTCACTGTCTTCTTCCCTGTCCGTCGTTTTAGATCTCATATCTATACCTACGGACAAAACTCCACAGCTATACACCTGCAAGCTTCAAAATTCACATGATGCACAATAAATCAATTATAACTATACTAATCAATTCGTCCTGGTCTCACGAGTATCATGGCATTAGTTTCTTGGCATAATTTACCCTATACAGAGAAGCCCCAAAATGGCTTCTTAAACCCTAGCCATGGCAATCGTCAGTATAAACCATTCAAACATGTTGGAAATACGTTAACAATCACAAATGTATCATTTAAACATGCTTAAGATGCAAGAATTAACGTAATCGATTTTAGAAAAAGAAGCAAACTGTATGAAGAATGTGGGGTGATTATGGGCTTGTGAATGCTTGTATTTGATTGTGTTAGCTCCAAGAGATGTCCAGGAAGTGATTAGAAGCTTTGGAATGGCCCGAATAAACCTCTATATGAGAAAACGAATCACCACTTTTTGCCAAAAAATTCAAGTTTCTTTCTCTGTTTTCACGACTGCCAACCCTTGTCCCTTGCCTTGTTTTTGTTCATTATATGTAGTATGAAGAATTAGGGTAACAATTTTGGATCCAATCTTGAGAATTGATGGATAAAATCTTTGATCTTTAAGCCATACTCTTTCATTCCAAACATGACCAAATCATGCCTTTTTTGCCTTGATCTGATTTGGAATGATTAGGCCATCATAATTAGATTTGGTTTCCATCAAAATCAGATCATCAAAACAATCTTTGACATTTTTTGTTATTTATTTGATTTAATGTGATTTTTAATAAATAAAAATCAAAATAAAATAAATAAATAGAGAAAATAAGATATGGATGCTGATTTGGGTTGTGGCCCATGTCCTTAACAAGATACAAACCTAAAATGCTAGGCCCTTTTGGCAAAAAATACATTTTCGAGCACATTTGACTTTTAGCAATTTTCCAAAAATGGTCAACTTTGACAATGCATAACTCTTCCAATTTTAACCCTAGAGAGGTGTTCTATAACTTTTTAGAAAGCTTAGGATGTCCCCTAAACAACCCTTTTTGTCTCATCTCAATTTAGTCTTCCATGTTCATGTAAGAAACTTTGATCCAAAAGGTGTTTTTGTAGACTTTTCAAAAGGACCTATAATGTAGAAATTCATATATTTTATGAGTGCATTTTTTGAACTTGAGGGATGAAGATGCGTTGTAGGGGATTGAATCCCATTCAAAATGAGCCTTGGATGAGAAATTTCTGATAAAGTATGAGAAAGTTATGCTTGGTCAAAGTTTGGTTGACTTTTCCTAAGAAACCCTAATTTAGCAACTTTTGAGTTTTGATGAATTAAGAGCATTCCTAGGGGAATCATGGTCAACCCTTGATAAAATGATGGATATCACTTCAAAATGTTGATGTTGACCAAAAATCTTGAAGTTTGACTGTATGTGGGCCACCGTTGACTTTTGACCTAATACAGTCGATTCTTAGGCATCTTAGTAGTTGACTGAGCAAACTTCTTGTGAAAAGCTTGAAATTTGTCATGGAGGGTCTTGAGGACATATTAGGAATATGGAGACAATATGAGACCTTTTGGGCTCACCCTTCTTGGTGAAAATGGAAACCCTAGTTGGATGTTCATTGCTTTAGGAGAGAGTTTGTCTGGTCAACTCTTGAGCATTCTTGAGCAAGTTAGGGGTCTTAATAAGAATATATTGAGTAAAATGGGATGGAAAATTTTGGGATACAACAAAGGTCATAGAGGATATGTCCTTTAAACCTATATTTGTTTCCTAAATAAATACATTTACGTGACCTATGATCAAGCTTAGTTTTATTATGTTTGGGTGTGCAAGCAAACACTAAACAACCAAAAACTTTCAAAAGATAGTAATCAGGCATGTAAGAACAAGAAGTGTTTTTACATCTGGCCTTGAGATTTTGATGATAAGTTTACATGTTATCTTAGAGAAAAATTGTATACATTAATGGCTTTGTTCTAGTGTGTAGCTGCTGCTATAATGTTCTGACTCAGGTACAAGGCGTGTGATATCATCAAGTTCTAAACATACACTACTGGAAGAAAACATGTGGTTACGTGTTACAATTGAAGTCAAGACGCTGAATCTATCTTTTGCAACGTGTATAAAGAACATTAGTACAAGAGGTTTTGATCGTGTCTTTATGGTTAAACTTTGGAGGCATTCCAAAGTTTTGCTTTTATGTGTTACAAGTTCTGAAGATTATGAAGATGAGGTTCTAATGAACAAGTTATGATAATATGAAGAAAAGAAATTCCTTACAACTAAGTGTTGAAGACTCTGAAGACAAAGTACTGTGGGACAAGTTCTGAAGACTCCAAGACTTAGGTTCTAAGACTTAAGAGTGAATCTTCTACAACAAGCGTCAGCGTTCAACATTCAAATATCTGAAGCATGTGATGATAAGAAGAAATTTCAAATGGTTAACGTGTGATGTTGTACAAAAGGTACATAAAGTTTCAGTGACTTCTACCCTCTAGGGTGGGGTAAGGACAGTCCTTTATACTGTATTGTCAACCACTCTCATTGTGACCGTTAGGAACAAACAACTAGATTTACAAATATCTTTCTTTACTTAACAAATCTATGTTTTCAAGCTTAATAGAAAACCATTATTCAGAGAAAAGGTGGATATCTATCATTGAATATTGACAAGATACATAAATATTATTTTATACTATCTAAACTCTTACACCTTATTCTATTCGTTGGGAACTAACCGTTGGTGCAGGAAAAGTCCTTTCTATCCTGACAACGTCTCTCTCTGTCAAAGGCTATAAAAGAAGATTGAAGATTCAAAGAAAGTTGTCATTGGCCATCAAGCTTCATCCTATGAAAGGAAATCAGTGGATACTGAAGATGTTAAAGCTACAATACTACACATTCTGAAGACCACTAAAAAAGAGAGAAAAGAAAGAAAGAAGATTTCATCAAGATGACATACAACTATCATCATATACATATTTATTGAAAGAGAAGAAGCAAGGAGATGTTGCTTGTAGCTTGCTCAAAATGAAGAAGACTACAAGGTGCTATTCAACTTCCAATCACATACATCTTGGTAGATCTTAGAATAAGCAAGGAGTTGTTGCTCGAAACTTGTTCAACAAGAAGATGAAGAAGAACACTACAAGATATTACTCAATTTATGATCATATACATCTTTGTAGAACATTTTAATGAACACTAGAGTTGTTGATCGTATAGTGTTTCTGTTTGAATCTCTTCATGTAAATTGTTTTAACACTTGAGTTGTTGCTCGAAGAAGTGTTAAACAATATGTGCTTAAAACACTTGTGTAATCTGCTTAGAAGAAGCATTCATGAAAAAACAAGATCACCATCAACTGTTGTTGATTGATTTCATGGTAGACTTGGTGAAAGTAGGATCTCAAGAAGATAATGGCTACGGTCATTATAGGAAATCCTGATAGGAGATCTTGCAAGATCGGATTCTGTTAGGCCAATGGTAGTCATATCTCAAAGGGGGTCAAGTGAAGGTCAGACTCTTGTGAGATCACTAATGGATATCATTGAAAGGAAATACTGGTAGAAGATCTTGAGGGATCGAATTCTATTTGGTTAATGAATGTTATATCCGGTTGAATCATTGAACATGTCATTGTATGTTATCATCGGCAATTTCCGGTGCACTTGTAATCATTTTGGTTATAATGGATTAAGTCCTTGGACAAGGAAAAATCATCTTTGCAAGGGTGGACAGAAGTAGCCTAGGTAATGGAGAACCTGGATAAAATACCTGTGTCCTTTTCTCTTTATTGTCTTTATAGTTATTATCATTTGAGTGCTTAAAATTTCTAAAGGGGAATGTTTTCTAAGAACACAATTCAAACCCCCCCCCCCCATTTCTTGTGTTTTCTCTACCTTCAATTGGTATCAGAGCATGACTCTGTTATTAATTTAAGAATCAAAACACTTAACTGTGTAGAGAGATCTAGTTAGAGAAAATTCTATATTTGCATGTTACTCAAATGATAGAAAGATTTTTTGATTCAAAACCCGTTCTGTAGAGGTTTCAAAACTGTGGGCAAGAATAAAAAATATGAAGACATAATCCCTGAAACATGTTCTCAGGATTCTGAAGGCTCAAGTACTTGATGGAAAGGTAATTCATCTTCTTATTCAACAGAAGTTTTCCATTAGAAGCAAAGGTTTACATTCATCACTTCAACTCAAATGAAGCTGTCATTCAAACAACCACTGTAAGCTACTTTGGATCAATTCAATGTCATATCAGGAAGATCCATCAAGAACTCTAAGAAGACCAAAGCTTATAATTTCTATGCAATCCAAAATTCAGAAGGAGGAGTCACCTAAAAGCTTAAAAGAAGTGTTGCGCAGAAGAATCGGGAGTCAAGAGGAGAAAATACCATCCACCAAGAAGAAGAATAAATTAAGACAACTCATAAAATATATGGAAATTACATTCAGAATTTGAAGAAAATGAAGCAGCTAGTGAAGAACAAGAAGTAAAGATTCTTCTTTTCAAGCACTGAAGAAGGCATAACAACTTAAAAGATATCTGCTCAAAGGTAGTCAATAAGACAGGAAGATTCAAGCCAGTTTTTCATATGAAATATCCTTGAGTATGTATAGGAAGATCAAGAACTAGACAAGAAGACTACAACAATAGGGAACTATCTTTTGAATCTCATAAGTAACGGAGATGCTGTAGAAATTCAAGAATTCAAACAAAGGCCACCTCTTTTGAAGAACCGTTTTTAGGATAAAGACTGAAATAGGAAATACAAGAAGTGCTTAACTGAATAGCTGAAAACTCAAAGGTAAACTCATCACAAATCAGGATATGCCAGGTTAGAATTTACATGTTTTCTGATAGAGTATTTTGTTTCTCTGATTACTTCTCTTTCAAATGTTAATAAATAGACAAATAAAATTATCTAAAATCTCCTTTGTCTAGCATAAGTAAAATTTCAAATAATTAGAAAGGTTCAAAGAAGAAACCATCTTAGTTTTAAAATCTTGATAACCCCTTAAAAATAGAAAAAACTAATGCATTAGATGTAAAGCAAAAGGGTTATGTTTTAACTCAAGGACATCTGTCTTTTTGAATCATGCTTGACATTTGATGTGATATAACAAGAGATTTTCTTGAAAAACAGATTTTGAAAAATAATTGTAATTTACAATTGTTTATGTGTCTTATCATTCTTTTGGAATTTGTCATTATGCATATAAGGGACTTTCATTCATTGCTAGGTTATATTTGTTAGAATATATTTTGGTTCTACATCTTTGTAATAGTTTTGATGATAACAAATACATGATATATACATAAAGAAAAAATATGCTCTCTAATAATTTAATAAAATATGCAAAGAAGTTCTGATAATGAAGCATAGAAGTTGGCGAACAAAATTACGCTAAGAAGATCTGATAAGAATTTCTGTACAACTATTGAAATATCATGCTCAAAGAAGTTCTAATGTTAAGACTTCAGAAGCACCAAAGTTGCACGCTAAAACTCTGATGAAGAAAAACTCTGATGATCTAAAGTCTCAATGTTAATATTCTTATTCTAATCAGTTTTTAAAGAAGAAATTTTTGTTGCGTTACAATTCAATCATTGCAAATCAAAGAGTAACGGCTGGTACCAGACAAGATCTATATTTTTGGAAAGTGCATTAACAACGGTTAGTTCTCTTGTTTTAGGATTGGCTTAATTTTGGTAAAACAAATAATAGCAGCAATGAAGAATAGGATAAGAAGAACATGTACAACAAGAAGTCCTATTACAATGTCATAACATGTTGTGTTGAACTTTTTCAACAACTGGAACAACATGTCGAAGAAGATGTCTTGACATTGCGCCTGCTGAGCTGGATTAATGAGATTCAGTTTGTTCTCAACATTGGCAGAATATTCAGCAGAATATTATGCATCCTATGTGGCACATATTTAAAGGTCCAGAAAATTCAATCCAAAATCAAGGAGAATGAAGACTTTCTAAATAAGGAGACTATTTAGTAAAGTAAAGATTGAAGACATTTCTTGGGGAAGAAGTTTCTACAGTCTGTTATAGCTGATTTGCTGTGATTGAAGGCCCAAAACCAGTTGGGTAACAAGTTATTAATATAAGGGTTTGTAACCTAGAAAAAACACGACTCAAAATGTAGAAGTCTAGGGTTTTGTCAAGGTAAACCTCTCGGGTTGTGGGAAGGTTACCATGTTCACCTCGAAGCCTGTAGGTAAGAGGTGTATTGTTCTTGGAGGAAGCTTTGTAGGAAATATATGATGTGTTCTTAGTTAGGAGCAAAGCTAACAAATAGCGGAGTCTAGCTTGGAGACTTAGCTAGGTTGTCACGGAAGTGTGTCTTACAAACTTCTATCTGTGTGACCAGAATCTTGGTGAAGGGCCATTGATACAGTGACCGAGGTGTTAATTTATAGACATCATTGCGATGATTGGAAGTGGGATAGGGATATTCCATATCTAGGGAGGACCTAGGTAGATGGGCCATTAGGTAGTGATTAAGTGCGTAGATCGTCAACGAGAATGTTGGCTGTAGGGTCTGCAAATTGGTACTACTGATAGTGGACTTCATTCCTGGCTTGGTAGCCCCCATAGTAGGTGTTGTTCTACATTGAACTGGGTAAAAAATCCTGTTGTGTTCTTTATCTTTTTAGTACTGTTTTATCTTTCCTGTGTGTTTGTATCAGATCAAATGTCTCGACATCCTTATAGGACATATGAGTCTACTGTACTAGAATTTTAATTGGTATCAGAGCTGGCATCCTGTTTTGCTCTGGGTGAGATCTTGGAAAGATACTTTATGGTCATGGGCAAGGAAGAAAGTATTTACTGAAATGAGGTATGAACTTGGACAATTCATACTACTGTATGGATGATCTCTTGGCAAGGATCATTGGTTATATGTGACATGTATTGTTCCTGGCTGTTGCCATCAGACCTGCAGCTTAGTGGGAAGATGTTGTATATAGGGTATATATCTTTAATCCTAGATTTCCATGCTTGTACTTGAATAGTGGTTTAAGCATTGTGTCTGAATATTGTTGAGGAGTTTGTTATATTCCACTGCATGATTTCTGATATAACCCTGAAAGTATGGGAATGATACTAGGGTTGTTACCCTCAGCAAAATATTTGCCGGCATTTTCAACTGTATTAAAAGTGTCAAAGATACTTGAGATTTTCTTCAAGTCCACTCATAAAGACATTTATCAGTAAGATTGATTGATCAATGATGCTCATATACATCTGCATATTGACCTTGAAGACTGTCAAGGATGGTGTGTTCCAAGAAGAAGGAACTGATGTTCTATGGGATTTTAGAACATTGTTCCAGCAGGCACGCAACTACCAGTTGAAGAATAGATTCTTTGGGTGCTGAACAAAAATGTTATGAATACTTTTTGTTTGGAACCTACTCCTAATCTGGAAGAGGAGGCATCTAGTTTGTGCAGGTTGATTAGGACACGGTCAACAGTTTATCTAATCCGTGTGTCCGTTTAAGGATTATGGGAGTATAGAGGTTGAGCTCCATGCTCTTGAGAAGAACTCATAAAGGAATCTCCACCAGAACCTTTATATATATATGAGACGAGCTCGTATATGGAGGATCCTTCTTATCAAAGGAACCATATTATGGAATCCTGTTTGTGGCCATAGATCAAATGTGATACGATGGCAGAACCGACTGCTATATACTGGTTTTGTGTTTGTGTTTGTAAAGGTGGCAATAAGCAAGAGTCACCACCGACTTTTCTTTTATCCAACAAAGGAAAAGGTGAAAAGAACAGAAAAGACCTTTTCGAGAATTTTCTGAGTAAGGGGGGTAGATTATGGAAAGGGAAGGTGTTAGCACCCTTTCCATCGGTAGTTTTCTACGGGCTCTTAGAGGTTTTCTCATTTTGAAATACCTTTGTGCTTTATGTGTTTTGAAAATGTTTGGAAAATTCCTTAGTGCAGAGATTTTCTTTGTGTTTAACTCTTGTATCAGTCCTCAAGAGTGTTAACAAAGAAGATGTTTTGAAAATTTCTTTTGAAACGTAGTATTTGTGTAAGTGGAAAATGTTTTTTGAGAAAAGTTCTAACAGCTATCTACTTTTATACTCGAAAAGGGTCATTCTTTTCCTCCTATCCTTTAGACAGTGCTGTCCTACTATTAGTGAGTAGATAGCCCTATCGTTGGATGTATTAGGGACATTCAAAAGGGACGTTACAGTCACGAAGGCAACTTGTGGAGACGCTTTAGCAATTTTGTTTAGGGACTAGATCATTTACCGAGAAGGCAATTGTAGGGCCATCGAGGGACTATGATCTTTTGATTTATGGGTCTTTACTAAAGCGTTCCTGCCTCATGACTGTTTTATTTCTGAAGGCAACCAAAAAGGAATACCCTAGAGGTGCGCATGTGCAATTGTGTTTAAATCCTACGATATTACAATGCTTTGGAACAATTACATAAAAAGATGAAAGAAAGAAAAGTGCGGAATTTAAACCTAGACTATTACATTCCATAAGCAGTTACATGAATATAAAAGATGTGAAGGTAAATAACGCGCGCAAAATAAAGAAACATCTAAGAAATCCTAAGAATGAAATTTTTTTGTTTTTGTTTTTGTGTTTATTGAGAAAATACTTAAAATTAAAGTGAGATAAATCTGATTCTATTTAATTAAATAAAAAAATGATTATCAATTAAAATTAATTAAAATAAAACTAATTCTGCCTTATTATGACCCTGTTGTTGTGGTCGTTACACGCGTGCCGAATTAGAGACTAGCATTGCCCCTACATCGGTGGTAGTCTGCCCTATTATGACCCTTCTGGCCATAAAAACATTGGCTTCCCTCTTACCAGCAAATGGCTTCTTCACAGCAGAACCATCTCTGTGAGCCCGGATGAGGAACTCCCAATCAGCAGATTAAAGAATTGGCATGTCAGAGTGCCCATGAATATGTCTACCATTTCCCGGTCATTAAGAGGAAGTTGTACCCTGCCAGCTAAATCCCTCCATTTCTGGGCATATTCCTTGAAGCCTTCACTAGAACTCATAGACATGCTTTGATGTTGTGTACGAGTTAGAGCGAGGTTAGCATTGTATTGGTACTTCTTGTAGAAAGCAGCAGCCAAGTCTTCCCAGGTATGAATGTCTGTTCTTTCTAGATGATAGAACCACTCCAGTTGCGTGCCAATTAAACTTTCTTAGAAGAAATGGACCCATAAATTTCGGTCAGCAGTGTGAGGCTGGATCTTCCTGACATAGGACGTTAAGTGCAACTTAGGGCAGGAGACACCGTCATACTTAGACAAAGTGGGAACCTTGAACTTTGGTGGGATGACCACTCCAGGATCCAGCCCTAACTCTTCAACGTCCAAGCCAGGTAGCTGCTGAATCTTCATAGCATTGAGACGATCCTCCAGTTGTTTGTATTTATCGTC
The DNA here is from genome assembly GCA_948472305.1 of Vicia faba. Taxonomy (NCBI): domain Eukaryota; kingdom Viridiplantae; phylum Streptophyta; class Magnoliopsida; order Fabales; family Fabaceae; genus Vicia; species Vicia faba. The sequence goes on from OX451741.1 coordinate 994,191,491, forward strand.
AGCAGGAGGATATTGTTCCTCAGAGTAATCAGCTTCTTCTTCATCATCCTCAGGGTTGTTAACTTCTTCATGATTATCCCCTTCGTTTGATGGAGTTGTGAGATCTAAAGCTCATTTAACCGTTCCTCTGAGTCTTCTTCCCATATTCAAGATGCCAGCCGATTTCTTTGCATTCTTCTTCTTCTCTTTGATGACAAGAGCTTTCAGTTCTTCCTGCCCCTGGGCCAAAGACATGAACATTTGGCGGAACTGAGCGTTTTGAGCTTGGAGGTCTTTTACTGTTTGTTCAAGGGCCATTTCTTTTGCTGAAATAAACAGCAGAAAGATGAGAAACTTGTACTGGAAGACCTTTTATGAAATGGCACGCATGCAATGTTTTCAAGGATCTCGCGGGGTAAACAAGAAAATGTCAGAAGTTGGAGTTTGCAACTTTGATGGAAGAACTTCGTATTGTTGAGTGCCCTTCCACGAGGTCAAGCTTACCATATCAAGTGGGTCATATCCCATGACTCAAGTTGTCGTGTTTTGGTCTTTTGACGGCATTGGCTAGAGGAAAATAGATCCCCTTGCCCCTTTCTAGACGTCTGATTCATCATAACCTGCATCACAAACCCTTGAGATCCTTGAAATGGTTAAGGAAATGTTGTGGCATGATGTTATGATGTATATGCTATGCGCTAAGAAAAAGTGTAAGATGATGAGTCTAAGGAGTCTAGGTTACTGGATAATGACTGTAAAAAAATCCTGCAAGGAGATCATGTCGTTAGATAATAAAACCCTACAAGTAGTTCAAGCTGAAAGAAAACAAATCACACAAGTAGACTTAGGTTTAGGCTTGCCTGGATTCCATAGGTAAGTACCCCCTTGAAGTTTAGTTGGCTCAACCTGTCCTAGAAATAGTAACCGGGTTCTAAGGAGTCTCAATATCATTGACCTTCCCATCAGGAATTGTTTCAGCTCACGCACTGAAGTATTGCGGCAAAAAAATCCCTAAAGTCCAGTCTCAATGAGTGTAGCATCGAGTATCAACCAATCTTTGGTCAGAACCAAAGTCGGTTATCTCACTACTTCGTAATGGCTAGGATTAGTTGATTAAAGGTTCTAAAGGTCAGTTAACGCTTAGTGACACTATGAGGAAGCCTAATGTTATCCTTGACTTGCTCAAGGAACATTAGTACAATCCAGAGTATCACGCTAAAGTAGTCACCACTTCGTCCGTATCGATCTACGCCATACAACCTCCATGATTTATTGCTACTTACCTAATAAGGTTCCCCAGATCTGGGTGTAGGATCTGTAGTAACAACCCAAACAAAGCCCTCAAAAGTAAAGCATGAAAGCATAAAAAAGCAATTTTAAAATTAATTAACTCTAAGGTAACCCCACTTTTTATATATCCCCAACAGAGTCGCGAGTTTTGTGATACGGTTGCAGAATTGACTGTTATATACTGGTTTTGCGTTTGTGTTTGCAAATGTTGCGGTAAGCAAGAGTCGCCACCGAATTTTCTTTTATCCAACAAAGGAAAGGGTGAAAAGAACATAAAAATACCTTTTTCAAGAATTTTCTGAGTAAGGGGGGTAGATTATGGAAAGGGAAGGTGTTAGCACCCTTTCCATCTGTAGTTTTCTACGGGCTCTTAGAGGTTTACTCATTTTGAAATACCTTTGTGCTTTGTGTGTTTTAAAAATGTTTGGAAAATGCCTTAGTGCGGCGATTTGCTTTGTGTTTAACTCTTGTATCAGTCATTAAGAGTGTTAACAAAGCAGATGTTTTGAAAATTGCTTTTGAAAAGAAGTATTTGTGTAAGTGCAAAATGTTTTTTGAGCAAACTTCTAACAACTATCTACTTTTATACTCGAAAAAGGTCGTTATTTTCCTTCTATCCTTTAGAAAATGCTATCCTACTATTAGTGAGTAGGTAGCCCTATCGTTGGATGTATTAGGGACATTCGAAAGGGACATTACAGTCATGAAGGTAACTTGTGGAGACGCTTTGGCAATTTTGTTTAGGGACTAGATCATTTACCGAGAAGGCAACTGTAGGGTCATCGAGGGACTATGATCTTTTGATTTATGGGTCTTTGCTAAAGCGTTCCTGCCTTATGACTGTTTTATTTATGAAGGCAACCAAAGTGGGATACCCTAGAGGTGCGCATGTGGAATTGTGTTTAGTTCAAATATTTATCTTGCGCATTTAGGTTTGCTAACGTTTTATTATTAGTCTTTCCATACAAGCCTAGTTACTAACAGTTAATATTTTGCAGAAATTTAAAGTGTGGGAATTTAAATCCTACGCTATTATAATGCTTTGGGACAGTTACATAAAGATGCAAGAAAGTAAAGTGTGGAATTTAAACCTAGACTATTACATCCCATAAGCAGTTACATGAATATAAAAGATGCGAAGGTAAATAACGCGCGCGAAATAAAGAAACATCTAAGAAATCCTAAGAATGATTTTTTTTGTTGTTTTTGTGTTTATTGAGAAAATACTTAAAATTAAAGTGAGAAAAATCCGATTCTAATTAATTAAATAATAGAAAAAATGATTATCAATTAAAATTAATTCAAATAAAACTAATTCTACTATTTTTTTGGGTTTTTATTAAGAAAATATTTGAATGAAATAAACCTAAGTCTAATTGATTTTAAATTAATAAAATAATGTTAAAAAAGTTAATTAAATTAATTTACAAAATTAAAATTAATTATAAAATCCCAAGTCTAATATTTTTTATGTTATTATAAAAAAGTGATTTAAAAGAAAGTAAACAATAAAACAAATAATAAAAAACAATTGGGCCAGATGTGCATTAGTAAACAGGAGGGTGTAAGATTTGAAATTCGCTGAGCCCAAGTTACTGTCAGCCCAAAGGTGCTATTGGATTCAGTGAGGGAGGTTGTTGAGGATGCATGATGGACTGCACGTTGAGAGCACTGGATCTAGATTGGATGGTGGTGATATGATAATATATCGTGCATACGCTTGGCTTGTGAACATTGGATCTGCAAGTAAAATTAGAGGAAAAAACAAAATGCAAGAGGCAGGGGTCGAACCCCTGCCCTCACATGAAACACGTTAAAATATTCACAATGATTGTTAATAGAACAAATATGGATGCAATAGGTATTTACATGGCGTGAATATGCAATTTCGGTTTCAAGAAACCTTACCAATCGGTGATGTGTGGATCCGGTGATCTAAGATGTTGCAAGCCTTGGGAATGGATGGAATAAGTTCTTAAGAATCTTAGGAATACGACTAAGTCGTTGGTATGGATTGATGATGGCTGAAAAACTCAACTTCGAATTTCACAACTTTTATGTTTTTTTTGCAAAGATGGTAAGAATCCACCCATAATAGCCCTCTTTCAAACCAAAATCAAACACATTAAAAAAGTTCCAAAATGCAAATTCTTTCCCATTTTGAGGTGCAATTCACCTAGCCTCCTTTGCACGAAACTTTGGATCCTAAACTAATACAAACCATCAACCCATATTTCCATAACCAATATTTACTATTTTATGCAATTTTATTTAGTTTTTATTTGATTTAATTCATATTTAAATGAATAAAAATTCAAATAAAAAAATGCATGGATAGATTTAGAGGTCCTTGGACACATCATGAACATATTTGAACTCAAAAAAGTTAGGCCCAATAACTTAAAATCACAAATTTTCTCAATTGAGATTTCATGCCTTTCCTTTTAAAATTTCCCAACTTGTGCAATCCATAACATGCTCAATTTTTATCCAATGATGATGATCTTGAACTTTTTGGAAATCCCTAGATGTACTATATAATCTCATTGTTGACCATTTTTGCATTTGGAGAAATTATCTTAATGCAAATGGTCTTGGAAAAAAATGACTTTTGTTGACCTTTTGAAAATAACCTGTAATATATGAGCTTGTATCTTTCAAATGGTACACCTCTTGAACTTTAGGGTTGAAGATAAGTTTTAGGGAATTGGATTCTTTTAAAAATGAGCTTTGGTTGGGGAAAATGGATGAAGTATGTGAAAGTTATGCCAGGTCAAAGTTTGGTTGACTTTTCTTATAGAAACCCTAATTAACAATTCTTGACTTTTGATGAATTAGGAGCATTTCTTGAGGAATCATGATAAAACCTTGATAACATGATGGATATAACTTCAAAATGTTGATGTTGACCAAAAACCTTGAAGTTTGACTGCAAGTGGGTCACAATTGACTTTTGACCAAGTACAGTTGATTTTCAGGCATTTGAGCAGTTGACTGAGCAAACTTATAGTGCAAGGTATGGAATTTGTCATGGATAATCTTGAAGACATATTAGGACCATGGAATATATTTGAGACCTTTGGAGCTCACACATCTTGGTGAAAAATGAAACCCTAGTTGGAAGGCCAATGCTTAGGAGGAGAATATGTCTTGATCAATTCTTGGTCAACCTTGAGCAATTGTGGACCTCTAGGAGTATGTCTTGTGTGAAAATTGGAGGGAAAATTTTAGGGTACAACAAATAGATTATGTTTGAAGAAGAGTATTGTGATCCAACCACAGTGTTTGATGCTCTTGAGTATTGTTTTAATTGCCCTTGAGTAAGAGAATTGGTGATTCTCTTTGTGTACCCTTAGAAGTTGTTGAAAAGATCCCCTTGTCAAGGGTTGATATGATATCAAACAGAATGTCATGATATCTTTGAAGATGTTAAAATTTAAAGGTCATTGTTTTTGAATAATCAATGGAAACAAATGCTTTTGACAAACAATGACATCCATCATCTCAAAGTATGACATGAGGTCCAAAGAAAAGCTTATTGAGATATGAATTGTGCAATCCCCTGAATATGTTAATAGTCTGATCCTGAAGATTGATTAGTTGTTGTTGGTTTGTTTCCTTGTGTTAACCCCCACAAGAATTGATTATAAGTTACTATAGAGGTTACCCCCAAAACTGTAGTAAGAATGGATGATGTCGTATCTAACGTCGGGACATCATCTCTAGGTGTATGTTTCCTCTAAAAAGGAAGTTGTTGTGTAGATCATGAGGTGAGTATTGTGGAGTTCAAAGTTATAATGTTTGAACATGATGGAGCTCAAGACCAGTCTCTGACCAAGTATGGAATGTTGAAAGGATCCTCTCGTGTTGAACGATGAAGAAAAAGGATGTTTGTTCAAGTGCTCTAATATCTGTTGAAAAGGAGTATCATTTGCACTTGTATGGGGATGATTTTTCTTTGATGACAAATACCTTATGGGGAGCTGAGTACTTATCTGAGGTATGGATGCAAATCTACTATCTGAACTGATGATTCATATATTGTTGAGAGTTTATTTCTCTCTATGGTGATCAAGTGGTTGTATCAACCTGAATGAGTCGTAGAAAATGTAATATTTTGTTATCTTCTCCTAAAAAGACTATCAGGCTTAATAATCTCTTTGGTTGATAAATCAAGAACTGAATTATTGAAGAAAGGTTGATGTCCTAAATGATGATTGTAACATCATTTTTTTCCGTAAAGTAAGGTTTGGGATTATGATTATGGAAGATTGAGGATCAACATGGTTATCAAAAGAAGGAGTTATGACTTTGTGGATTAAAATATGCAGATCCTCATCCTGTCTTTAGTAGTATGCTTGGTGACTGCATAACTACTATCTTAAAGACTTTACCAATACTAGTAATTGCTAGTGATTGTTAATGCAAAAGAATATGAAGAAGGTGATATTCCTCTGTTGCAAGTATGGGCTTGTGTTTGTTTGATGTCCAAGTATGTGTTCACGATATCTTGGCTATACAAAGAGGTATGGATATTTGTGTGGTTATGTAGGGCCGTATATCAGACATGACCTTGTAAAAGTCTGAACACATGGAGTTGGTATATCAGATTCAAGATGAGTTATTTTCACATGAGTGTGGATATGTTTCAGTGAGTGCATGAAGTCTCTTGTTTGCCTTCTGGTGTCCAAGTGTTCATCCTTAGTAGAAGCCTTGTTTGTCCATGATAGGGGGAGCTTAGAACCTATCTATGGTTATTGTTGTAGTAGTTTTGGAGGTTGCGTGTAATTCAAGCTTGTGAAGATTACAAGCAACATGTGGTGACCTAAGGCTACTAGGTGTAGCTGTCTATGCCCCTGTTGGTCTATGTGGTTCTAGTAAGGAGAAGCTAGTATATTCTGTTTTCTCCAAGGGTTGAGCTTAAGGTCAATACACCGACCTAACCTGGATTGTTTTGGCTGCCATAATTGGATATCGTGTCAAAGATTTAATAAGTATCACAGGTGTGAAGAAGAAAGCTGTCAGTTTTACTTAGTGCGAGAAGCTTACTACAGAATATAGTGAGAGAATATTTCTATTGTATGGTGAATCTGAAGATGAGACCTTGTGAGATCCTTTTGTGAGAATGGGGAGTTTGTTAAAGGGCATGGATGGAAATAAGTCCCTTGGATGATGGTTCCAGAACCAAAGAAGATAAGTTCTATGGTAATGTTGCTGATGTCTCAAATGATGTTGGAACATCATTTTTGTTGATAGTCTATTAAATATACTTGGAACTATGAATCTCAATATTCAAACTCCACACTCATTAGTGGCAGTTCTGTCTATGGTGTTGAATAAGGAAATTATAATTGAAGGAGAAGTATGCTGAAGTAATGTATAACTACTATCTTGGTTTGAAGACCTTACTAGTGTCAGCAAATACTAGTAATTTGCAGAAGGAGGATTTAATCAGCACATTGGTTAAGGGGTATTCCTTCTGTTGGAGAGTCTGAATCTTAGTAAAGCTTTTAAGCACACTAAGAAATGGTTGGAAGTTGGTTTTAGATTATGGTTGCATGATATCTTAGCCATCCCAAGAGTCATGACAATATGTGTGGAGGTGTAGGGGCATGCATCATGTGTCCTTTTAATTTGAGTTATTCCTAGTGAACTAGTGGGTGCTTAGTGTTGTGTTTTCTCCATAATGAAATTTTTGATTGTCCATGACAGGAGGATTCAGTGGAATAATTGGGTTGTTTGGAGCTTGTGATGTTCAAGCGTATAGGGTCATTTCCCTCCTAAGAGGATGATGTTGGATAACATGCTAAGACATGTTACTACAAAATGTAGCTGTTTATGCCCTTATGAGTCTCTGAAGACTCTAACCAGATGTTGCTAGAGTATACCATCCTTCTCCAAGAGGATGTGCTGGTTCTGTGAGTATTTATATTTCTCCGCAATAGGGAATGGGATAAAAAAGACTATACTGCTGATTGTTAGATGATGTTGACTCTTGTTATGATGTCGAGGATAATGTCCATGACATCTCTCCTTTGAAGAAGTCTGCAAGCAAGAAGCTTTCTGTCTGGGTGCCTGATGCTCCTCTTGACAACATTTCCTTCCATTCTATTGGAAATGCTAAAAAGTGGAAATATATTTTTCAAATAAGAATTGCCCTTGAAAGAGAATTGGGAGCAGGTGCACTAGAGTGCAAAGAGATTATGGAGATGATTTCTTTTGATGACTTGTGCTGATCATAAAAGTAAGGAATATAGGAAGGTGTTTGTGTTGAATTTTCCCTTGATGTCATCAATAGTTATTTGGGCAGGTCTGAAGATGATTACTGTGAGTTAGAAGTGACTGATAATAAGGTGTGTAGAGCCATTACTGCAAACCAGATCGTAAAGCATGCAGGAACCTATGGGCCGACTTTGTGTTCTAATGGGAGCTTCTTAAAGGATTTTTATGCAAAATGAGTCCTTTAAATGATTGATCAAGAACCAGTTTGATTAGGTTCTGTATTATGGAGTTGATGTACCACATGATGTCTTAACATCATGATTGTTGATGGCTGTTTTGTTTAATGCTTGGGATTGTTCATGTGAAGTTGGATGCTTAATTAAGCATTATTGTGAGAAGTGGCATTTCCGACTATGTGGATTAGAATATGGAGATACTAATCCTGTCTACAGTAGCATCCCTGATGAATGCATGACTTTTTTGTTGAAGACTCCACTAGTATCAGTAACTACTAGTGGATATAAAGGCAGAAGGCTGTTGACAGATACTGAGGTCTGAGAAGAGTATTTTGAAGTGGTATTTTTTTGCTGCAAGAAAAGGTTTAGTGATCTGGATATTAATATAGATTTTAAGCAAACTAAGAGTTTTTGGAGTTTATGAGTGAATTCACACCTAGTATGCATGACATCTTTCCTATTCAAAAGGTCATGATATAAAGTGTGGTTATGAAAAGACAATGATTGAATGTGTCCTTGTGTTGTGAAGAAGTCGGGGTTCCTGGAAGTATTCTCAAGGAGTGAGAATATCTGACTCTGGTTTGACTCTACTGAGGGAGTCAAGGTTCAACATATACAGGAAGTGCTGAAGTTTCTCATCTATTATGTAAGTCTTCATCTTCAATTGGAGCATTAGTTACTCATGACAAAGGGAGTCATGTGGATATCTTTAAATTGTTGATGCAATGATACATGTATTATCAAGCTCGAATACTGTTCACTTTTGTAACGGTTCTATGAGGAAATGATGTCTAAACAACATGTTGTGACATTGTGAAGTTACGAATAAACTTAACAAGACATGGTGGTTTCCAACTATGAAAAGCTCTGTGAAGATCAAAAGTTCACATATCTCTTAGAAGTTTAATGGGAAGTCTAGGAGAATTTATTTTTCTCTATAGATTTCAAAAAGACTCCTTGAGGGTCTATATTATGAAGAGGTGTCACAAATGTGATATTTTGATATCTTAGTGTATATCACTAAGTCTAAGTGAAAGAAGAACACTTAGAATCTAGTAGGAACATGTGGATAATCTGGTGAAGCATCCCTGATTGGTGGGAGAGGATGTGTTGATCACTGAAATAAGAAGATAACGTCTGACTAAGTTTCAAGAAATTATAGAGGACATGTTCCTTCATGGTTAACATAGGGTGGAGTGGCCTATGTGTTCAAACACATGGCTGTAAATACGGGGAGAAAATTTTGTCTGACTATGCATGTGTATGTACAGGAAGTAGCTATAGCATTCAAAGCCATTATAGATGGTGCACATTAATACTTGAAGTTTTCTCCTTAAATATCGTTTCCTTTTGACCAAGATTGGTTCTATAATCTAGGATCATTATTTTCCAAGTAAAAATCCCAGTTATTTATAGAGAGCTCTCTGTTTCTCTGTAACCCCGTGAGCTTCTTGAGTCCATAATTATTATGGCTTTTATTCGAGTTTGGGTAAGCTGTGCTTGGGTCTGGTATTATGAAGGTCTCCTTTGCCAAGTTTTGGCTATAAAGGGGGAGAAAGGTGAATTAGCTCAGATGCTGCTGCTTCCAAAAAGTTTTGTGACATGTGATCTGAGTCATGAACACAATTGTGACCAGTATTCTAAGTTATCAGGGGCGGTGGTTGATTTGGTCTTAAGGAGTTATTGAGAGTTATCTTATTCCACCATTGGTATTCTATGTTTAGAAGATGTTCCTACATTTAGGGGGAGTACATGTTATCTTCTGCTATCTTCTTCCTCGTGTGCATCAACCAAACTTCAGGACTTTCCTTCCTTTTATCCTGAAACTGATGTTCATTGGTGTTGATGCAATTGTGTTCTTCAGAGTGCTGCAAAGAAGATGCCTAACAAGATGTTGAGACATTATTTTCAACTAAATATCTATTGTTGTGTGCAGTAGCTTCTGAATTACTGTAACCTCCTAAATTGAAATTGTTTTTACATAATTTGTTTTTGCCAAAATTTGCCAAAGGGGGAGATTTTTAGTTCTCTTGTTTTAGGATTGGCTTAATTTTTGTAAAACAAATAATAACAGCAATGAATAATAGGATAAGAAGAACAGGTACAACAAGAAGTCCTATTACAATGTCAAAACATGTTGTGTTGAACTTTTTCAACAACTGGAACAACATGTCAAAGAAGATGTCTTGACATTGTGCCTGCTGAGCATGATTAATGAGATTCAGTTTGTTCTCAATATTGGCAGAATATTCAGGAGAATATTATGCATCCTATGTTGCGCATATTTAAAGGTCCATAAAATTCAATCAGAAATCAAGGAGAATGAAGACTTTCTAAATAAGGAGATTATTTAGGAAAGTAAAGATTGAATACCTTTCTTGGGGCAGAAGTTTCTGCAGTCTGTTACAGCTGATTTGCTGTGATTGAAGGCCCAAAACCAGTTTGGTAACAGGTTATAAATAGAAGGGTTTGTAACCTAGAAAAAACATGGCTCAAGATGTAGAAGTCTAGGGTTTTGTCAAGGTAAACCTATCGGGTTCTGGAAAGGTTACCATGTTCACCTCGAAACCTGTAGGTAAGAGGTGTATTGTTCTTGGAGGAAGCTTTGAAGCAACTCCAGGATGTGTTCTTAGTTAGGAGAAAAGCTAACAAATTGTGGATTGTGGATCGGAGACTTAGCTAGGTTGTCATGGAAGTGTGTCTTCCAAACTTCTATATGTGTGATCAGAATCTTGGTGAAGGGCCGTGGATGAAGTGATTGAGGTGTTGACTTCTAGACATCATTGCGATGATTGGAAGTGGGATGGGGATATTCCATATCTAGGGAGGAACTAGGTAGAAGGGTCATTAGGTAGTGATTAAGTGCGTAGATCGTCTACAGGAGTGTTGGCTGTAGGGTCTGCAAATTGATACTGCTGATAGTGGACTTCATTATTGGCTTGGTAGCCCCCAGAGTAGGTGTTATTATACACTGAACTGGGTAAATAATTATGGTGTGTTCTTTATCTTTTCAGTACTATTTTATCTTGCTTGTGTGTTTATGTCAGATCAGATGTCTCGACATCCTTATAGGACATCTGAGTTTGCTGTACCAGGATTTTAACAATAATTTATCAACCTTCCAAAATCATCTTCTCGTGTCTCATTTGCTTCACCTATATAAAGGAGTCTTGAAGAGTGGTCAAAGACACTTGCGCATACAAAGAAATATTCTCAAAAGCTCTCTCTTATCTATTCATTATGCTTTAATCTTATGTATAAATCATAATTGTGATATAGTTTTTTATAGAAACACTATTGTATGCATTTTGATTCATATTTTGTAATACCTTGAGAAACCTAGTTGTGGTTTAGTCTCAAGAAGACATTGACAGTAGTCTTTATGATTGTGTAATCAAAGTTTTGATTAATGGATTAAGATTTTCGTTCGAGAGATGAGAAATCACCTTGGTGGGTGGACTAGAGTAGTTTGAGTTCAAGTGAACCATGATAACCAAACGTGTCATACTGTTTTAATTTTTGAAAACCCAACTCAAACCCCCTTTCTTGTGTTTTTCTCTCCTTCAATTGGTATCAGAGCTTGGTTCTAGGTGCTAACACTTAACCGTGTCAGAAAAAGATCCTAGAAAGAAAAAAACTATGGTGGGACCAAGTCAAAACAACAACAATGATAACTATGATGAGAAAGATAGAATCAACGGAAAACCTCCAATCTTTGATGGTGAGAACTTCGATTACTGGAAAGACATAATCGAAAATTTTTTTCTAGCTCATGAGGATGATCTCTGGGATATGGTAACTGATGGCTACATTCATCCAGTTGATGCAAGAAGTCAGAAGATCAGAAAAAAGAAAATGACAGATCAACAAAAGAAAGAATTCAGAAATCATCACAAGGCCAGAATAATCCTCTTGAGTGCTATCTCGTACGCCAGGTATGAGAAGATCACGAACAAAGATTCAACTAAGAACATGGTTGACTCTCTGAGAATGACGAATGAAGGCAACATGCAAGTCAAAGCGACCAAAGCTCTTGCACTCATCCAGAAGTATGAAGCCTTAAAAATGGAAGAATATGAAATAGTTGAGACAATGTTCTCAAGGTTTCAAATTCTGGTTGTTGGGCTAAAAGTTCTAGATAAAGGGTGCTCAATAGAAGATCATGTAAAGAAAATCATCAGAAGCTTACCCAAGAAATGGTGACCCATGGTGTCGCACTATGTAAAAATGAGAAAAGTGTAGCGGTAAAGATTTGAGATTAAGCCAGCAATTGACTTATTTCACTCAATGGAGTCGCCACCACACTTTATTGTTTCCAAAGGGAAATGGGAAAAAAGCGAACAAAACCCACAATGAAATAAAAGATTAGAGATTGAGGTACGAGGTCCAGTTATGATGAGGGAAGGTATTAGCACCCTAAGAATCTATGGTACTCTGCAGGATCCACTTTGTTTGTTTTCTTTCAAAATGTGTGTTATCTAAAGGCTTACTTGCTAAAGGGAAAAAATGAATGAGTATTTGCAAACAAAAGAAAATGTTTTTTTCTTGCCTTGGGTCATGAGACCTAGTTGAAGCTACTGGCAGAAAACGCAGAGCCGCCATCGAACTTTATTTATCCCGAAGGAAGGGGAAATATCGATAAAAGCACAAGGGAATGGATAAGATGGTCTTGCGACCAAGAGAAAGGGTAAGGGAGTCAGTTATGCGAGGGGAAGGTATTAGCACCCCTCACATCCGTTGTACTCAACGGGATCCGTTTTTTTGCTTGTCTTAAAGGGTGTATTTATCTACAATTATACTTTTTTAAGGGGAAAAGAATGGTTTTTCATTATTGCGTTCGTGAGGGTTTCGTGGCCCTTTGCCTACGTATCCAATGAAGGAATTAGAACACCGTAGTTCCTCTAGAAAATGGTTTGTTTGTTTATGTTTTTTAGTGGGTGATGTTAACGCATGCATTCTAGCAATAGGCACGACCGGTATCACGGTAGAATGGAGATAACAGGCCCTTTGGGGGAATTTTGATTTGTTGAGTGTTTTTGCAAGTTTGAAAGGAATTCAAGTAATGATTAAATGTATTAGGATTTTTTATTTGTGAATGTTAAGTTTTAATTACAAAAGAAGAAAAGGTTAAGAGGGAGACTAGAAAAGCCCTAATGTTATCATGCATGGGTTTCATCCTAAGGTCTAATTAGTTCGCATCTTAAAGAAGAGGAAACTAACATCCTAAGGGAGCATGTTATAGGTAAGAGGAGGCGGTGTTTGTGAAGAGTGGTAGTGTGTGGTGATCATGGCAAGAGTGACAAAATGCATAGTATTATGAGAAGGTGTAAATTGAATACTCGGGGTAAGGGAACGAATCAGGTTATGATTAACCAAGGGGTGTACTTGATTAATCTCGTGAGAGTAGGTTCTCCTACCCTCAACCATGAGACCCTTTGTGCATGGAAACACTCAGTATATGGACCAAAGTGATTGATTCGGGTTATTGTTAACTAAGGGTAAAACTTAATTAACCTCGTGAGAATGGCCATGCCCAAACTCAACTATGAGACCCTTTAAGAAGATGCTTGGTACGTGTACCAAGGGGAGAGAAATTGCTTCAATGGATAAGATGAAAAGCCCATACAAGCTGGCTATATGCATGCTCCTAAAGAGTGAGACTAGCGTGGCGCTAGTATTTTAAACGACCAATTGAAATAATCAATCGAATAGTTGTCACTGTAGAATAGCCCAGGACCAAACTATGAAATGTGTGCGGGTGTGCATTTTGTCAGTGGATACTTGTTCATTGATGATGAACCCAAGAGGAGGCCAAGTGTTCTACTTTGGATAAAATATGAATGATTGGCAATTTAAACATACGTAAAAAAGCAAAAGAACAAAATTCTAAATTATTACAAACCATATGGGGATGGGGTACAAGTTTGATGAATGGGGATGAATCAGATCGAAAATTCGATTAAGAATCTAGTTTAAACAAGCAATACAACCAAATCGAAAATTAACAAACCAACTAATTAAACCATCTATAAAATTAACTATTCTACATATCCAATAATATTTAATAAAAATTAGTTTCATTTCTTTTTTGTATTTTATATTTTTTATGAATTTTTAAATAAATAAAATAATAGAAGAAAATTAAAACTAATTCTAAATATTTTTTGTGACTTTTCTTTTTTGAGTAAAGAAATTATTAAGAGAGAAAAAACTAAAATATTATTCTAAATATATTCTAATAGTTTAATTCTTTTTTGTAGAGAAAATAAAATTAGAATAAGGTTAAATTCTAGTTATTTATTTAAAGAAGAGTTAAAAATAAACAAACATGAATGAAGTTTAGAATCTAGAACAAAGAGAATGAAAAAAAAGAAGATCCAAAATTGGTCCCTATGGGTATTAAACTTGGGAACATTGGCTTGCAACTGTAAGTCCTTACCACTACATCGTGCTTCTTGATCCGTTATTGTCACCATTCAAAAAACAACAAAAGAAAAAATTTCACCCAGGGTCTTATGCTTAAAGGAATTCAGACTTGGGATTATAAAATAGAAAGATAGCAGCCCCAAGTTTTATAACATATTAAGAAACTAAATAAAATGACAATTGCGATGGAACCGACAACGAGAACAATAAATATTTTGATGCAGGGCAAAGGGGACTTACAGTTGGAGAGGAGAATTTTTTCGGGTTCAGATTCGTCCAGGTACGATGCTCAAACCTTTTTCACTTTAAAATTTTGAATCCATCTTACTCCCTTCTTCGATTCAGTTGAGATTCGAAAATGCTTCTGATTGAGTTTGTATCACTGATGTTGTTGCAAATCTGTGATTGTTGCTGAGGGAAGTTGATGAGAGGATGTAATGAGCCGATTGTTGAGATTGTTATGCAAAATCTGCGTACGCTTCTGAATGTTGTTGATGTCCGATGCAGGTGGTTTGCAATTAAGGTTGCGTTGAAAACCTCTGATGTAGTTTGGTGTGAGGTTGAGGAAGTTAAGGTAGAAATTTTCTATGGAATATTTGGTCGTTTTTGTGTAAATTTTCTGTGTATTTTAATATCTACAGGGTGAAGTTGAGGAGAGATTTTATGGATGTTTCTTCAAGGATTGAAGAATGATTATTGAAGGTTGGTTGAAGGTGTGGACACGAGTTTGAAGGGTCTTAGCAGTAAGTATGGTCTGTGCAAAGGGTGAGTTTAAGGATGATGATCTTTCAGAGGGTTGGAGAATTATGCAGAAAGTGTTTTAAAGGTTTGTTTTCTAGGTAAGTTGTTGGTCTATTCTTGCTGTATTTTTTGATGTGTATAGGGTTTTTAATCTGAAGGTTCAAGAATGGTTAGTAGGAGTGAGAGTTAAAGGGTGTTTTGGAGAGGTTTGAGGAGAGTGGAGATTTGGACATAAATATGGTATCAGATTGGTGGTGTGTAGCAAAAGTTTTTATTTATGCTTTTATTTTGTTTTTGTCATTTTTTAGCTTTTAGTTGGTTTTATAGTCAAGAGGTATGGAAACAATAGGAGGGAATATTCGTTGTTTTGAACTATTTGTGTATGTTGTTTCATTCTTTTTGGATGCAGTTTTTTATGATGCATTCTTGTGAAATTCTTGGACTGATTTGGGATAGCAGTAGAAGGTTTTGGGACATCATAGGAATCTGTCTTTGCAGGGGCTATTTTGGCTATTTTGGAACATGAAACCCGATGGAAAGAGACAAGGCAGCAATGGCAGGTTTGACAGTATGATAACAGGACACCAGGACTATTTTGTGACAGTCTTTTTGTCATGTTTTGTTCTATGATGTAGGGCTGCACATGACTGCTTTGAAAGCAGGGTGTTTGGGCTGGTTTTGAAGGTTTTTGGGACAATTTTTGGACTGATATGTTTGGTATATTACATGCTTATTCTGCGTTGTTTTGTACAAGTTTATGGGCTGATTTTAACATTGTTTTTGGACAGGTTTTGCAGGCTGATGCAGAGAGGTTTGGTGGCTTTGAAATACAGTTTAAGGCTTGCAAAATAAGGCAATGGAAAGACATATGATCCATGTTGGCACAATATATTTTGAAGGATTGAAAGAAAGTGTTTAGGCTTGAATTTAGTGTAGGATTAGGACTTAGGTATCCATGTTCAAAAGACTTGTAATTTTCCTTTCTACTTTTCTTTCAAGAATGCCATGATAAAAAGAATTGTAACTTTTAATAATTTTAAATGAATGAACCTCGAATCTTGCTTGAATGAGATTAAAACTTGAACTTTGAATGATGAACTTGTTGTTTGGAAATTGGGTAAGTCTTGACTAATGGATGTTAGCATAGGACAATATTGAATGAATTTGAACTCATGATGAGCCTTGTAAATCCGAATGGATAATTGTGTGAATACAAGTGGAAATTACTTGAAACTTGAATGATCTTGTAATGAACAATGAACTTGTTTGATGTCTTAGATGATTAATGGACAATGGTGATGAATTTTGGTACTTGACTATAGAACTTCCAAGTCATGAACTCTCTTTCTCTTTAGCATACTTGAGTTGATTTTGAAATCAAGATGTACATTTAGCCTTTAGTACTTGGATCCAAGATGACCCACCTTCAACCTAGTACACCTAAAACCTTGCCAACCTTGAACCAACCTGAACTCCTAATTTCAAGTGTTCCTTATATGAGTAAACTTGCTTGGAAAGCAACAAGTATTTGAAAGAATAATTATGCTTTGTTCATTAGGAATATTCCACCTTAAATCACCTGTATCACGGATCTACATTCCAATGATTCAAATCCTCAACTCCTTAGACCCCTGATCATAATTTCATTTCTTGCATCAAACTTCAAATATTCCCGACTAACAAGATTCTCCTAAAGTAATTACAGAAGTTCTGGTACCAACAACTCAAATTCATCTGAGATGCACATTAAATGAAGAAAACGGCTTGAGACATCTTTGAAGCAAATGAAAGAAGAATTTCACAATAACCAGGGGTCCAAAACCCTAGTCTCTTGACAAACAATAGGGAAGTAACCCTAATCCAAGATCTGATGAATTTTGACTGAGAAACCCCCCATATCTTGATGAGAAAGAAATCCACAATAATGACACCTTAGAACCCTAATTCCACATAGTCCACTACTTATGAACCAATGATGATGAAGTCTTGGTTGTGCTCTCGAGATTTATAGGCTAAGCTTTCATGAAGTAGCCTAAGAGAATCAATAATTATCCATGTTGAACACTTGAAAAGCTCAAAACCCTAGCTGAGGCATGATTCTAAAAAACCTCGCTTTCTTAATCACCCATAAGGAAATAAACCCTAAGCCAAAATCTTGCTGAATTTGCTTTGTACAGAAACTTGTTACAACCAAACTTCAAAACCTGAGTCCACTTCCTGCTGCCAGATGAATCTTTCTATATCTGAGGGAGGAAATGCAAACCAAAGTGAAAACCTAAGTCTTGCACAAATACCTCTTCTTGAACCAAAGTGCTTTATTCAATGAAATGCATGATATGCAAATGAATTAGTGAATACGATGCCAATGGGGTGCAAAGTTCAAAGCCAGACAAAAGTAAAAAGAGGTAGGGCAAATTTGGGGTACGACACTAGTGCCTATGTACTCCCTTATACAATGTGAAAGTCAGAGCACCATAGTTTGGCTAGAAAAGACTTGTCTGTTAGTTGATTTTAAACGAAGATATAAGTCGTCATTTTTAGGAGATAAATCTCAACTAATGCCCACAAGGTGTGAGAAAGATGGACCCTGCGTCAGCAAGAGTGAGGTCTTGAGAACACCTTTGGTACTCAAGTGGAAAAGTTGACACCTTTATAACCATGGGGATAGGAGGATGATATCTTGACTATAAATGAATCATGTATAATCTTGGAAAAAGTTTTAAAGGATAAAAGGTGAGAGAGGGGATAACAAGTTTGAATGAGTTGAAATGTTTTTGTTAATGTTTAAAGCAGTCAAAGTATGATTAAATGAATTGAAGATTATTTAAAGAAACTAAGTTTTAAAAGAAAAGGCACTTGACAAAGTCAAGGTTTATTATGAAAGTGGTTCAAGTTTATAAATAAAGAAGGTTTTGAAAAAAGATGAGAAAAGTTTTAAAATTAAAGAATGGGAGGAGATGAAGAGAGTATCCTATGTACAGGAGGGTAAAAGATAACGTAAAGAAGATCTGACCGAATAATAAACCGATACTTGACATGATAAAATCAATACAATATTCCCATCCATTTGGGTTTAAGCCACAAACAGATAAATAATCCAAGAGTATACCAAACCTCGGGTGAAAATAAATCACAAGCCGAAAGCATAAAAGAAACCCAAATGTTATATAAAACTCCAAGCATCAGATAAAGCATATCGAATCATGGACGGGGAGCGCAAAAAGTGAAAATAAATCACGGAAGAAGAAAGTGTGGATAAACCAGAGAGGAATTAAATAAGCGTAATGTGTCATGTAAAGCATAATACATTGGATAAGATTTCTTGCATCAGATAAAACACACAAACAGAAACCATTGTACATATAAGCTATCCACAATACATATAAACTACAGGTCACAAAGATTAATAAAAAATTACTTAAATGGTCAAAATTGAAATAAAATGAGAATGAAAATATCAGGCTGAACAAACTTACGATTAAGAACGAGACTTTAAATTGTACTGAAAAAATAAAGCAAGCACACCGACATGATCTACACGAAATGCATATTCATAAAACAGTCAGTTAAAGGTGAAAACTTGAAATATTTTCTCGCTAATTTTTTGCATAGTGTCAAATCGCTTTTAACGATGTGTCTGTAAAACCGAAATATCAATATTATTGACACATAAACAACTTAGAGCAATGCAAGAAGTGGGTAAAGAGATAAAAATGCATGAAGTAAAATAACATGTATTTTAAAACTATAAAATGATTCAAATGTTAATTTAAACTGAGTTTTGGTCAACTTAAATACGACTAATGATGTAAAATGTGATGAATGAAGACGTTTATTTATGATTGTGACCAAATAACAAAATATGATATGAAAATGCGACTAAAAAAATTAGGGACGAAATTTAGGGTGCAACACATGGTCACATCATTAAAACTAGCTATAGATTTGGAAAAAATATCTCTTGAAGAACTTATCACCTCTTTGAGAAGTCATGAGATAAAACTTGAAGAAGATGAGCCCCAGAAGAAAGGTAAGTCTCGTGCTCTTAAATCTAATAAAAATATGAAACTAAAGCTTTTCAAGCAGAAGAAGAAAACTCTGGTGGATCTTCATCAGACGAAGACGAACTATCTCTTCTCTCCAGAAGAGTCCATCAGCTATGGAAGCGCAGACAGAGGAAATTCAGAAACCCCAGAAGAATAGGAAATCACTCTAAATCATCCTCTGGATATAGAAAATCTAGCAACAAAGATGTTGTATGCTATGAATGCAAAGAGCCAGGTCACTACAAAAGTGACTGCCCAAATCTTCAGAAAGAAAAGCCTAAGAAGAATTTCTCCAAAGAAAAGAAGAAAAGTCTTATGGCAACGTGGGATGACTCAAAATCTTCTAAAGCTGAAATAGAATCAGAAGATGAACGAGCCAATATAGAGTTAATGGCCAACATATCAAAAGACATAAATACACCAGAATCTAAATCAAATTTAGAAGAGGTATTTTAAAATTTCTCTAGATCTCAATTAGAAGAAAGCCTGTCTGAAAATCTTGAAAGATTTAAGCGACTTTGAGTCAAATACAAGAACCAGAAACACGTTCTTATATCTGAAACTGAAGAAACTAGGAAAAAAAGAAGAAAACTCTGGGCTAAAAGAAATTAATTCTAAACTTAAAAAAGAATTACAAAAAGCTCAAAAAGAATCTATTTCAGAAGTGTCAAATAGTTCCGATAACATCATAAAAGAATATGATAACAACTTTCAAAAATTTCTAACTAGAAACATAGATAGAAGCAAGATGGCTTCAATGATCTATGGAGTTTGCAGAAATGACAGAAGTGGCGTAGGATATGTGAAACCAAGAGGCAGAGAATCATATCAACCAAAGAAAGTTGATGATATGGTTATAAAGCACACAACTTTAAATTCAAACTTTACATAGGGCACACACATGATATAAAATATACTAGTGATTCTTACTCTTCCGAACCAAAAGTCAATTAGAATTTTGGAAACTCTAACAAACAAGAACCCAAAAAGATATGGGTGCCTAAGGATAAAATCATCTATGTTGTAGATATCTTTAACAACAAAGTTGAAACACCAATGTTGGTACCTAGACTCTGGATGCTCTCGACATATGAGAGGAAGACAGCATATGTTCCAAAGCCTGGAACTTAAATCTGGAGGATACGTAGGCTTCAAAGGTAATCAGAAAGGAAAGATTATTGGCTCAGGAACCATTGATAACAATACACTTCCCTCTATAACTAATATTCTTTTAGAAGATGGATTAATGCATAACCTGTTATCCATAAGTCAATTAAGTGATAACTGTTATGATATAATCTTTAATCAAAAGTCATGTAAAGCAGTTAGTCAGAAACACAGAACTATCCTTTTTAATGGTAAGAGAAAGAACAACGTTTATGAAATAAAACTTTATGAACTAAAAAGTCAGAATGTAAAATGCCTTATGTCTGTTAAGGATGAGCAATGGGTCTGGCACAAAATATTGGGGCATGTTAGTATGATAAGAATATCTCAGATTAACAAACTCAATCTGGTCAGAGGACTTCCTAACTTAAAGTTCAGCTCAGATGCTCTGTGTGAAGCATGTCAAAAACACAGGTTTTTTCAAAACCCTCTTTCAAATAAAAAATTGTTGTTTCTACCTTTAGACCATTAGAAATTCTGCATATAGATCTGTTTCACCAGTGAAAATTGCATCCATCAGCAACAAGAAGTATGGACTAGTGATCATAGATGACTATAGCAGATGAACACGGGTAAAGTTATTAAGACACACGGACGAGTGACACTCTGTGTTCTCTACTTTCTATAACCAAGTTCAAAATGAAAAATAGTTTAGAATTGTAAAACTCAAAAGTGATTATGGTGGGGAATTCGAAAACAAAAGATTTGAAAAGTTTTTTAATGTGAATGGCATTTCTCATGATTTATCTTGTCCTAGAACTCCTCAGCAAAATGGAGTTATAGAACGAAAGAATGGAACTTTACAAGAAATGGCCAGAACCATGATCAACGAGACTAACATTGCTAAAAACTTCTGGGCAGAAGCATTTAACACAACGTGTTATATTCAGAACATAATCTCAATAAGACCTATTTTGGAAAAGACTCCATATGAACTATTGAAGAACATAAAACCCAACATCTCTTATTTCCATCCATTTGGATGTACTTGATTTATATTGAACACTAGAGAACATCTGAACAAGTTTTATTGTAAGGAATACAAGTGTTTCTGAAGAAGTGAAAAACCCAAGAGGGGGGGGGGGGGGGGGGGGGTGAATTAGAATCTTAAAGTTAAATGCAAATGACACGATTATTTTTATCCTGGTTCATTTGATCTCAAACTACTCTAGTCCACCCGCCAAGGTGATTTTGCATGTCTCCAACGAAGTCTTAATTCACTAATCAAACTGATTACAAATCTACTTTGACAACTGCCAAAGTCTTCTTGAGTATAACCATAACCCAATTTATCTCAAGGAAATTCACTTAAAAAAAGTAAGAATTAATTTGTGTACAAGATGTTTTTCGTTACAAAAATGGTATCACGAACTTGTGATGTATTATACAATTTAGAGAATAATTTGAATATTGAGTTGCAGCATTGAAAGATTGTATGATAGCAGTGTTGTAAATCATGAACAATTTAACCTTGTTGCTTGTTTAAATAGGCACAACAATCTTGTGCAAATGGAAACTTGATAATTGGCAGTTAATGCACTTTCTTTAATTTGAAGATACTTGTCTGTTTGTAGCCGTTGCAAGTGATACAACTTTGATGGAATAGTAACACTTCAGAACATAGGAATCTTCTTGCTGCTTTGCTTTAGAACTTGGAAGGTTATAATCATGAGGTCCTGTTTGCAGCGTTAGACTTCCGTTCAGAGTTAAGATGTCTTTCTAGTTAGCGTAAAGTATGATCTTCATTCATCATAACATTTTGATATCAGTCTATGTTTATAGTAGGAACATCCTTGTAGCTTAACTTCTGATCCACTTCCGTCAGAACTTCTGTACAAAATAGAACATAATTTTAAAGTGCATATTTGTTCTTTGTGTTTGTTATCATGAAAACTCTTATGAGGGTTGTAGAATCAAACTATGTTCTAACAATCTCCTCCTTTTTGATGATGACAAAAACTAGGATTTTTCACTAAAAATAGACAGAACATAAAGCTTTAGAGAGTCTCCCCCTGAGTTGAGTACTCAGATAGAGATGAATTACTTCAGTGAAATTCATTCTGATAAGAGCTTTTGATGCATCTCTTTCTGTCCTCTTCATAGTTTTGTTGCTGTTTTGCTTTCATAAAAAACGAGAAGTTAAAATATTCTGAATGTTTGAGACCTTGTCCCGGTATACTGTTATTGAAAATATCTTACGTTCTCCTCCTTTTTGTCAAAAAGCAATATAATCATAAATTTCAAAGTAAAAAGGATGATTTATATTAAAACAAATTTCAATAAAATTTTCAGAGCCAGATAAGGAAACATAATGAATGCATAAAACAAGTTAATAAAATCTAAGATTGAGGAGGGGAAGTCGTGTGAACAACGCTTCCAACAAGCTCTTAATCGGAGTGCTTAATTCCTCTTGCTTTCCCAGTATTTCCTTGATTTCTTTGCTTGTATCTTCTTGCTTATCCAATCTTTCTTTGATTACATCATTATCCTTCTTTAACTCTTCTAAAGTTTGCATAACCAAAGATGGAGCTGGTGTATCCTCAGAAGATGCAAGTCTTTCAGAACACTCTACAACATTTTCTGATTCAGTAGCTTCTTAAGTTTCTTTTTTCCTTTTCATGAATAATAGCCATAGGAAGACTATCAGAGCATGGTTCAATAACTTCTGAAGGTTGGTGCTCTTTCCATGGAGCATTGTCCAGCAGAAGAATCGATTTCTTTTCCCAGTGACTCAGAACTTGATCTTTGAAAGCTTTCAGCTGATCACTGAAGTTCTGTTGATCCAGTTCATAACTTAATTCTTTGAGCTTCTGGGATTCTGAGTTGAAACATCTTCTGAACCGATTCCAATGAGAATCAGAAGCAGCATGATTTGAATTTTCTAGACTTGCTTTCTTCAAGGGGTTAACCCATTCCATTAATTCTGTTTCAAAAATCAATAAGTTCTTACCAACATCTATTTTGGTTATAGTTGGCTTAGGTTTGAGAATGGCTATTTTGTGAGAGGTTGACGCTAGGTGGTCCAATGCTTCTAAATCAATGATTGTTCTGAGGTGATCATCTAGATGGTTAGTAGGAGAGGGAGTAGGAGAATCAGAAGTGATGATTGGTGAACGAGGTGTGTTTGGTGGAGTGGAATGATAAGGTGATGGTATTTCCGGAATGTCTAAAATGGAGAGAGGTTGATGAACCATTAGAGGTTCTGTGATTCTAGGAATAGGTGTGGTATCAGAGTCTGTGAAAGAATCTCCTGGTTGGTTTGCGGTAGCGTTTGAATTTTTTGGGTGAGTGGTTTCAAAGTTTGGATTTTCAGGTTGGAGAGTATGAAGGTTTATATTTTTTGGTTGAGGAGTGTGAAGGTTTTGATTTTATGGGATAGGAGTTTGAAAGTATTGATCAAATAGATCAATATCAGAAAGAATTCTAGCAAATTCTGGATGATTTTGTTCTAGATGTGGATTCGGAGAGTGAGGTTCGTTTAGGAAGTTTCCAAGGGTTACAGAAGGATCAAACTCTATATCAAAATCTTTAAAAGTTTGAGGTGAGGGATCTTCTCTTAGTTGAGAGGGGAGTGTTTCAGATGTTGGAAAAACTACAGATTCTACAACAGAAATAAATGAAGTGTTACCTTTCTTTTTAGCAGCTTTGAGAGTCCTCTGAGAAGATCCTTCTCCTGTTGCTTTTCTCTTTTTGGACTTATTTAACATAACATCTGGAGCTTGCTTATGCAAATCAAGAATATTAAGTTCTGGAGTAGTTCCATCCTCCTTGCATGCTTCTAAGTATCTGACCACTATTTCTGGTGTAGCATCAATCTCAGAAAATAAAGGAAAATCTTTCAGAGGGATTCTCCTTGACGTGATGACTTCATGAGTAGCAATTGTTGACTCCTTCTTAATGTTGTCAATAATCTTCATCTTTTTCAGATTCTTGGCATTAAGGGGTTTTCTAGCACATGCCTCCAACGTGCTTATCTGCTGAGCTTCTGTCAGATTCTCTATTAACCTGTTCTCAGTCAGAATATCAGAAATCAACCTACCTAGAGGTATCCAATCCCTCTTGGTCCTTTCTTATTCTCTAGTTTCCTTCATGCTTGTTCTCAGATGAATGAAAAGCAAGTGAGGAAGGTTTATTCTTATCTTCTTTGAAATTAAATAAAGTAGAAACTGTTGATCAATATTGATGTAGTCAGGAGAGCTTATTGGCTTCCTGTGGTTTATACATCCCATAATGATTTTAGCCCAAATTCTGTAGTAATCCTTCAAATCCCTAATCTTACTGGATGGCTGTCTAGAAGTGAAGATAACTCTTGATATGGATTTTAGGTCAGAAAATTTCTCAGCCATGTCACTGCACCTAATTCCGCCGCCATTGTACCCAATCAACTTTCCAATTAAATCTTCAGTAATTACAATTTTCTTCCCTATTACGTAAGACGTAACTTTATGATTATAGGAAGTTGGATGAATCCATAATTCCTTTACCAGAATGGGTAACACTATACCTAGAAGACGATCGAAATACCTATTCTAGCCTTGAGCAGTTACATCTTCAGAAAGATTAAACCCATTTTCCTTCAAGCTTTCAAAATCGATGATAAGCTCACAGATAACTTCAAGAGAGTCAACTGGAGTGAGCAATGTTCTTATTGGTTCTTCGTACTATTCTGCTATTGATGAAGAACCAGGAGCACTTTGAAGATTTTTGACGCTTGAGGAAGATGCTATTGTTTACACTGTTTGTTTGAGATTTCTGAGAAAAAGGGTTTTTGCAAAACGAAAACTAGAGAGAGTAATAGAAGCGAGAAGAAGTGAATGTGATAGTGTTTGTGTATTTATAGTCAATTTGAAAAATTAATCAGTAAGAAAGAGAAAACAAATTAATGATTACACTACAATTATGAAACCTGAAAATAAGGGTTTGCGTGGAGATAAGAAACAGTTACCAATGACATGTGTCTCGATGAATCTAATCAAAGCCTTAGACCCTTCAGAATTTGAACGTGTGTTCAGCCTTAGAAGGTAGCTTGTCATAAGAGGACAGATGTTGATAGTGTGAACTGCACGCCTCTATCTTTAAAATGAAAGGTTCAAATCTTCTTAGATAGATTCTGATGCAACTGTACTCCTAACTTCTGAAGACATGTTGATCAGATGTTCACAAAGAATATATAAAGTTCTGAGGGTTAATGAATATATAAATAAAACTCTTATTCTGAACATAATTTAATGATGAGATGTTTCAGAATGAAATTAAACCTATCTTCAGAAAGTGGTTTTGTAAAAACATCAGCCCATTGATGGTCTGTGTCAATAAATTTTAAAGTAAGGATTCCTTTCTGAATATAGTCCCTAATAAAATGATGTTTGATTTCTATATGCTTATCCCTAGAATGCAAAATTGGATTTCTAGATAAAGGTATTGCAGAAGTATTATCATAGAATATAGGAATGTTACTCTCAAATATGTTGAAGTCTTCAAGCTGACTTTTCATCTAGATCATCTGTGTGCTGCATCCAGCAGCTGCTATGTATACAGCTTCAGTTGTTGACAAAGCAATTGTGGATTTCCTTTTGCTGGTCCATGAGATAATATTATCTCCCAGAAAATGGCAGCTTCCAGAAGTACTTTTTTGTTCTAATCTGTCTCCAGCGAAGTCAGCATCACAATACCCTACTAAATTATATTCACTGGTTTTTCTATAAAACAACCCCAGGTTAGTAGTACCTTTCAGATACTTAAAAATTCGCTTAACAACTGTTAAGTGAGATTCTCTAGGATCTGATTGGAATCTGGCACATAAGCAAACACTATATAAAATGTCATGCCTTGAAGCTGTAAGACATAAGAGAGAACCAATCATACCTCTTTAGATCTTCTGTTCTACCTGTTTACTTACCTCTTCCTTTTCCAGAATGCATGTGGGATGGATTGGAGTCTTTGATGTCTTACACGCTGATAGATCAAATTTCTTCAGAATTTCTCTAACGTATTTGCTATGGTGAATGTAGGCTCCTTCTGGAGTTTGATTGATCTGAATACCCAGAAAGAATTTGAGTTCTCCCATCAAGCTCATTTCAAACTCTGTCAGCATAGACCTAGCAAATTCTCTTCTCAGAGATGGTTTAGTAGATCCAAATATTATATAATCTACATAAATTTGACAAACTAAAATGTCATTCTTAAATGTCTTACAGAACAAGGTTGTGTCCATTTTCCTTCTGGTAAATTCCTTTTCTAATAGAAAGTTACTTAGTCTTTCATACCAAGCTCTGGGAGCTTGTTTCAGACCATAAAGTGATTTCTTTAGTTTGAAAACATATTCTGGATGTTTAGAATTTTCAAACCCAGGGGGTTGGTGCACATAAACCTCTTTGTCAATGTAACCATTTAAGAATGCACTTTTGTCATCCATCTGATATAGAGTGATGCCATTATTTACAGCAAAAGAGATTAAGAGTCTGATAGATTCTAACCTGGAGATTGGAGCAAATGTTTCTGTATAGTATATCCCCTCTTGCTGACTATAACCTTATGCAACTAGTCGTGCCTTGTTTCTGATTACTTCTCCTTGGTCATTCAGTTTGTTTTTGAACACCCACTTTGTTCCAATGACGTTGAATCCTTTTGGTTTAGGAACCAGATCCCATACGTCATTTCTGGTAAATTGATTTAACTCCTCCTACATTTCCAGAATCCAGTCGTTGTCCAGTAGAGCTTCATATATGGTAGTTGGCTCAATCAGAGATACCAATCCCATGGGAGATTCTTCAGAATTTCTGAATGTTGATCTTATTCTGATTGGATCTTCCTTCTTTCCTAGAATCTTGTCTTCAGGGTGTGCTAAGCTGCTTCTGGATAGTCTTTTCTGGAGATGTTCTACAGAAGTTGCTGTAGTGTTTGTGACATTTCCTTCTGATGTTGTTGCAGCGTCTTTGTTGGTAACTTATAATGAATTGCCTTCAGTACATGTGAATTCAACTTCTATATCTGCAAGAGATTCATTCTACTTTGACTTTTGAGGGCCAAACTTGTCATCAAATCTAACAATGATTGACTCTTCTACAATCTGTGCTTTTGTATTGTATACTCTATAGCCTATTGAGCATTCAGAGTATCCTAACATTATACACTTCTGTGATTTAGAGTCAAACTTTTTCAGATGTTCTTTAGTGTTAAGTATAAAACAGGTACATCCAAAAGGATGGAAATAAGAAATGTTAGGTTTTCTGTTCTTCCACAGTTCATATGGAGTCTTATCCAAAATAGATCTTATGGAGATTCTATTTTGAATGTAACACGCTGTGTTAATTGCTTCTGCCCAGAAGATCTTAGAAATGTTAGTCTCATTGATCATGGTTCTGGCCATTTCTTGTAAAGTTCTGTTCTTTCGTTCTACAACTCCATTTTGTTGGGGAGTTCTAGGACAAGAGAAATCATGAGAGATGCCATTCTCATTAAAAAATATTTCAAATTTTTAGTTTTCAAATTCTCCACCATGATCACTTCTGACTTTGACAATTCTAAGATCTTTCTCATTCTGAACTTGGTTATAGAAGGCAACGAACATAGAATGTGACTCGTCCTTGTGTCTTAATAACTTTACCCATGTCCATCTGCTATAGTCATCTACGATCACTAACCCATACTTCTTGCCACTAATGGATGCAGTTTTCACTGGTCCAAATAGATCTATGTGCAAAAGTTCTAATGGTCTAGAGGTAGAAACAACATTTTTTGCTTTAAAATGAGGTTTTGCAAATTTTCCTTTTGACATGCTTCACACAGAGCATCTGAGTTGTACTTCAGATTAGGAAGTCCTCTGACCAGATTGAGTTTGTTAATCTGAGATATTCTTCTCATATTAACATGCCCCAATCTTCTGTACCAGACCCATTTCTAGTTCTTAACAGACAAAAGGCATTTTACATTCTGACTCTTTAGTTCAGAAAGTTTTATCTTGTAAATGTTGTTTTTCCTCTTTCTAATAAATAGGATAGATCCATCTTTCTGACTAACAACTTTACATGAATTTTTATTAAAGATTATATCATAACCGTCATCACTTAATTGACTTATGGATAACAGGTTATGCATTAATCCATCTACTAACAGAACATTATTAATAGAAGGGAGGTTATTGTTACCTACTGTTCCAGAGCCAATGATCTTCCAAATGTGATTTCCTCCAAAACCCACATAGCCTCCAGGTTTAAGTTCCAGACTTTGGAACATATGCTTTCTTCCCGTCATGTGTCGAGAGCATCCAGAGTCCAGGTACCATGACTGGTGTTTTAGTCTTGATGTCAAAGATATCTTCTACATAGGTAATTTTGTCCTTAGGTACCCATGTCTTTTTGGGTCCTTGTTTGTTAGTGTTACCAAAATTATGTTTGAATTTTGGTTTAGCAAAATAATCATTACTAGTGTATTTCAAATCATGTGTGTGCCCATAAGTAAAGTGAGATTTTAAAGGTGTGCGTTTAATTACTAAGTCCATGACTTTCTTAGGTTGGGATACTTTACATGTGTATCCTATACCTTTTCTTCCATTTCTACTAACTCCATAGATCATTGAAGTAATCTTGCTTCTACCTATGTTTTTATCCAGAAACTTCTGAAAGCTATGATCACATTCCTTTATGATCTTATCAGCATTACTGGGAACCTCTGAGATTGTTTCCTTTTGAGAGTTTTGTAAATCATTTTCAAGTTTTGAAATCTTTTCTTTTAACCCAGAATTTTCTAATCTCAGACACTCAGTTTCTTCACTGTCAGAAACTAGATCCTTTTTTAGGTTCTTGAATTTAACACGAAGCTACTGATATCTTTCCAAAATTTCACTCAGACTTTCTTTGAATTCGCTTTAGTAAAGTTAACAGTAAAGTCAGGAAATACCTCTTTTGTGTCTGATTCTGATTCTGACCCAGATGATTCACTATCTTCTGTCACATTGGCCATAAGAGCAATGTTGGCTCTTTCATCTTCTGACTCTATCTGCGTCAGAAGTATCCGAGTCATCCCATGTTGCCATGAGACTTTTCTTCTTCTCTCTAAAGAACTTATTTTTGGGTTTTTCCTTCTGAAGCCTTGTACAATCACTTTTGTAGTGCCCTTGTTCATTGCACTCATAGCAGACGATGTCCCTGTTGCTTGACTTTCTGTGACTAGAAGAAGATTCATACTTTCTGTGTCTGGAGGAGGATTCAAACTTTCTGTGTCCAGAGGAGGATTCAGACTTTTTGTATCCAGAGGATGATTCTTTCTGATTCCCTGTTCTTCTGGAGTTTCTGAATTTTCTTTGCCTCTGCTTCTACAGCTGATTGACTCTTTTGGAGAGAAGAGACAATTCGTCTTCTTCTGATGAGGATCCATCAAAGGTTTCTTCCATAGCCTGCAAAACTTTAGAATCATATATTTTATTAGATTTTAGCGCTAAAGGCTTACCTTGCTTATGAGGGTCGTTATCTTCTAACTCTATCTCATGACTTCTGAGTGAGCTGATAAGTTCCTCCAGAGATATCTTGTTAAGATATTTTTGCAGATTGAGAGTAGTGACCATGGGCCTCCATTGCTTCGGTAAACTTCTGATGATCTTCTTTACATGATCAGCAGTTGAATACCCTTTGTCAAGAACTCTCTGCCCAACAACTAGAATCTGGAATCTTGAGAACATTGCTTCAACGGATTCACTTTCTTCAATCTTAAAGGCTTTGTATTTCTGAATAAGCGCAAGGGCTTTGGTTTCTTTAACTTGCATGTTTCCTTCATGCGTCATCCTCAGAGAATCAAACATGTTTTTAGCTGTCTCTCTATTCGTGATCTTCTCATACTCTGAATATGAGATGACACTCAGGAGAATTGTTCTGGCCTTGTGATGATTTATGAAATCACACTTTTGATGATCATACATTCTTTTCCTATCAATCTTCTAACCACTTTCATCCACAGGATGCATGTACCCACTAATTAACATATCCCAGATATCAGTATCATGAGCCAGAAAGAAGCTTTCAATTCAGTCTTTCTAGTAGTCAAAGTTCTCTCTATCAAATACTGGAGGTTTGCCGCTGATTCTGTCTTTATCACCATGGTAGTCATTGCTAATGTTCTTACTTGGTCCCACCATAGTGTTTTTCTAAGCATGGATCTTGTACTGACATGGTTAAGTGCTTGAACTCAGAACCAGGCGCTCTGATGCCAATTGAAGAAGTGAAAAACACAAGAAGGGAGGGGGGGGGGGGCTGAATTGAAATCTTAAAATTAAATGCAAATGACACGATTATTTTTATCCTGGTTAGTTTGATCTCAAACTACTCCAGTCCACCCGCCAAGGTGATTTCGCCTGTCTCCAACGAAGTCTTAATTCACTAATCAAACTGATTACAAATTTACTTTGACAACTGCTAAAGTCTTCTTGAGTACAACAACAACCCGATTTATCTCAACGAAATTCACTTAACAAAAGTAATAATTAATCTGCGTACATGATGTTTTTCGTTACAAAAACGGTATCACAAACTTGTGATGTATTACACAATTTAGAGAATAATTTGAATATTGAGTTGTAGCATTGAAAGATTGTATGATATAAGTGTTGTAAATCATGAATGATTTAACCTTGTTTCTTATTTAAATAGGCGCAACAATCTTGTGCAAATGGAAACTTGATAATTGGCAGTTAATGCACTTTCCTTAATTTGAAGATCCTTGTCTGTTTGTAGCCGTTGCAAGTGATACAACTTTGATGGAATAGTAAAGCTTTAAAACATAGGAATCTGCTTGTTGTTGCTTTGCTTCAGAACTTGGGAGGTCAGAATCATGAGGTCCTATTTGCAGCGTTAGACTTCCGTTCAGAGTTAAGATGTCTTTCTCTTTAGCATAAATTTTGATCTTCATTCATCAGAACATTCTGCTATCAGTCTATGTTTACAGCAGGAACATCCTTGTAGCTTAACTTCTGATCCACTTCCGTCAGAACTTCTGTACAAAATAGAATATAATTTTAGAGTGCATATTTGTTCTTTGTGTTTGTTATCATCAAAACTCTTACGAGGGTTGTAGAATCAAACTATTTTCTAACAGTTTTATGTTAGGATACTTTGAATGCTCAAAAGGTTATAGAGTATATAACATCGAAACACGAATT
This sequence comes from Vicia faba, assembly GCA_948472305.1. Classification (NCBI taxonomy): domain Eukaryota; kingdom Viridiplantae; phylum Streptophyta; class Magnoliopsida; order Fabales; family Fabaceae; genus Vicia; species Vicia faba. The sequence continues at coordinate 994,222,747 of OX451741.1, forward strand.
GTGGAAGAATCTATTAGTGTCAAATTTGATGATAAGCTTGGCTCTCAAAATTCAAAGCAGGGTGAATCTTTTGCATATATAAAAGTTCAAATGACAGATACTGAAGAAAGATCTTTAGAAAATAAAAGTTCAGAACTTCAGCCAAATACAGAAGAAGACATCACAAATATTACAAAAAGTTCTGAAGAATCCATCCAGTAAAGACTATCCAGAAGCAGCTTAGCACATACTGAAAACATGATTCTGGTAAAGATAAACGATCCAATCAGAACAAGATCTACATCCAGAAATACTGAAGAGTCTCTCATGGGATTAGTGTCTCTGATCGAACCTACTTCTATAGACGAAGCACTTCTAAATAATGATTGGATTCTTACAATGCAGGAAGAATTAAATCAATTTACCATAAACTATTAATAGGATCTAGTGACTAAACCAAAAGGCTTCAACATCATTGGAACTAAATGGGTCTTCAAAAACAAGCTAAGTGAACAAGGAGAAGTTGTCAGAAACAAAGCATGACTAGTTGCATAAGGTTATAGTCATCAAGAAAGGATAGACTATACATAAACCTTGATCTAGTCTCCAGGTTAGAATCTATCAGAATCTTAATTTCATTTGCTGTAAATAATGACACCACTCTTTATCAGATGGATGTCAAAAGTGCTTTTTTAAATGGTTACATTTATGTAGAAGTTTATGTGTACCAACCTCCTGGTTTTTAAAATAAAAAACATCCAGAATATGTTTACAAACTTAAGAAATCATTTTATGAAAGACTATGTAACTTTCTCTCAGAGCATGGTATGAAAGACTATGTAACTTTCTCTTAGAAAATTATTTTACCAGAGGGAAGGTGGACACAACTTTATTCTTTAAACCATTTAAAAATGACATTCTGGTTTGTCAAAGTTACGTAGATGATATAATTTTTAGATCTACTAAAGTCTCATTGGGGAAAGAATTTGCTAAGACTATGCAGGAAGAATTTGAAATGAGCTTGATGGGTGAACTCAAGTTATTTCTGAGAGTTCAAATCAATCAAACTCCAGAAGGAACCTACATACATCAAAGTAAGTATGTTAAAGAACTTCTGAAGAAATTTGATATGTCAGAAAGTAAGCCATCCAAAACTCCTATGCATCCTACATGCATTCTGGAAAAGGAAGAGGTAAGTAAGAAAGTAGAACAAAAGCTCTACAGAGGTATGATTGGTTCTCTTTTATATTTAACAGCTTCAATACCTGATATTCTATATAGCTTTTGTCTTTGTGCCAGATTCTAATCTGATCCTATAGAATCTCACTTAACAGCAGTTAAGCGAATTTTCAAATATCTGAAAGGTACTACTAATCTTGGTCTTTGTTATTGAAAATCTAGAGAATTTAAATTAGTAGGGTACTGTGATGCTGACTTTGCTGGAGATATAATAGAAAGAAAAAGTACTTCTGGAAGCTGCCAATTTCTGGGAGATAACCTAATCTCATGGTCCAGCAAAAGACAATCCACTATTGCACTATAAACTGCTGGGGCTAAATATATAGTTGTAGCTGGATGCAATACTCAAATAATCTGGATGAAGAGCCAGCTTGAAGATTTTCATATTTATGAGAGTAATATTTCTATCCTCTGCGATAATACTTCTGCTATTTGTCTTACTAAAAAACCTATTTTACATTCTAGGGCTAAACATATAGAAATTAAACATAATTTCATTAGGGATTATATTCAGAAGGGAATTCTTTGTTTAAAATTTATAGACACAAACCATAAATGGGATGATGTTTTCACTAAACCCCTTGCTGAAGATAGATTTAATTTCATTCTTAAACACCTAAGAATGTAATTATGCCCAAAACAAAAGTGCAATTTTTGTATATTTAATCCTCATAACTTTTTAATTGTTTTTGTGAACATCTGAACAATAATTCTTCTGAAGTGAGAAGGAAAATTGTATCAGAAACTATCCAAAAGATCTGAACATTTTCCAAAAACTCTTCATTTCAAAGATAGAAGCCAGTAGTTCACCATATCAACATTTGTCAACCCTAAATGCTAAGTCACTCTCTAAGACTGAACACGTGTTCAAAATCTGAAGGGCTGGAATGACTGAGTTGGCGCATTGAGGCGTGAGTCACATCGGTAATGATCAAAATCTTCATGCCATCCCACTTTTTAAGAAATCATCAATGCTGTTAATCATTTTGTTTATTTTATTAATTGAACTTATAATTCATGTTTTCTCCCTGTTGGCTATTTATACCTTATTTTCTCACAAACACTTTCAAACCTTCACTCTCACTCACCCTATTTTCTCTGTATTTACTCTTCTCCCTTTTGTGTGATCTCAAACCCTAAATCTATGAACAATGACTTCTTCTCAACAATAACAACACAAATCTCAAGATTATCAAATCAACATTACTGGTTCATCATCTACTCTAAACGAAGAAAGATATATTGAACCTTCAAGAACTCTCCTCACTATGGTTGATTCTATGGAAGTTCTCTGTGAACTCATAGTTGATTTTGAAAGCATGAAATAAAATGGCTATGACCTTACGCCTGATGTTGAGTTTCAAGGGTGGATAAAATATTTTGATCGATTAATTGGTCCAGTTTTTTCCAAACTGGTTAAAGAATTTTGGATTCATGGTGTTAGTTCTCTTGTTTTAGGATTGGCTTAATTTTTGCAAAACAAATAATAGCAGCAATGTAGAATAGGATAAGAAGAACAAGTACAACAAGAAGTCCTATTACAATGTCAGAACATGTAACGTTGTACTTTTTCAACAAATGGAACAACATGTCGAAGAAGATGTCTTGACATTGCGCCTGCTGAGCTGGATTAATGAGATTCAGTTTGTTCTCAACATTGGCAGAATATTCAGGAGAATATTATGCATCCTATGTGGCACATATTTAAAGGTCCAGAAAATTCAATCAGAAATCAAGGAGAATGAAGACTTTCTAAATAAGGAGATTATTTAGTAAAGTAAAGATTGAAGATCTTTCTTGGGGAAGAAGTTTCCGCAGTCTGTTATAGCTGATTTGCTGTGATTGAAGGCCCAAAATAAGTTGGGTAACAGGTTATAAATCTAAGGGTTTGTAACCTAGAAAAAACACGGCTCAAGATGTAGAAGTCTACGGTTTTGTCAAGGTAAACCTCTCGGGTGTTGGGAAGGTTACCATGTTCACCTTGAAGCCTGTAGGTAAGAGGTGTATTGTTCTTAGAGTAAGCTTTGAAGTAACTCCAAGATGTGTTCTTAGTTAGGATAAAAGCTAACAAACAGTGGAGTGTGGCTTGGAGAGTTAGCTAGGTTGTCATGGAAGTGTGTCTTCCAAACTTCTATCTGTGTGATCATAATCTTGGTGAAGGGTCGTTGATGAAGTGACTGAGGTGTTGACTTCTAGACATCATTGTGATAATTAGAAGTGGGATGAGGATATTACATATCTAGGGAAGACCTAGGTAGAAAGGTCATTAGGCAGTGATTAAGTGCGTAGATCTTCAACGAGAGTGTTGGCTGTAGGGTCTGCAAATTGATACTGTTGATAGTGGACTTCATTCCTGGCTTGGAAGCTCCCAGAGTAGGTGTTGTTGTACACTGAACTGGGTAAAAAATTCTGGTGTGTTCTTTATCTTTTCAGTACTGTTTTAACTTTCCTGTGTGTTTCTGTCAGATCAGATGTCTCGACATCCTTATAGGACATTTGAGTTCGCGGTACCAGAATTTTAATTGGTATCAGAGCAGGCATCCTATTTTGCTCTAGGTGAGATCCTGGGAAGATACTTTCTGGTCATGGGCAAGGAAGAAACTATTTACTGAAAAGAGGTATGAATTTGGAAAATTCATACTACTGTATGGATGATCTCTTGGCAAGGATCATTGGTTATATGTGACAGGTATTGTTCCTGGTTGTTGCCATCAGCCATGCAGATTAGTGAGAAGCTGCTGTATGTAAGGTTTATTTCTTCAATCTTAGGTTGCCATGCTTTTACTTGGATAGTGGTTTAAGCATTGTGTCTGAATATTGTTGAGGAGTTCGTTATATTCCGCTGCATGGTTTCTGAAAGTATGGGAAGGATACTAGGGTACCCTCAACAGAATATATGCTGACATTTTCAACCGTATTAAAAGTGTCAAAGATACTTGAGATTTTCTTCAAGTCCACTCATAAAGACATTTATCAATAAGATTGATTGATCAATGATGCTCATATACATCTGCATATTGACCTTGAAGACTGTCAAGGATGGTGTGTTCCAAGAAGAAGTAACTAATGTTCTATGGGATGTTAGAACATTATTTCAGCAAGCATGCAACTACCAGTTGAAGAAAAAATGCTTTGGGTGCTGAACAAAAATGTCATGAATACTTTTTGTTTGGAACCTACTCCTGATCTAGAAGACGAGGCTTCTAGTTTGTGCAGGTTGATTAGGACACGATCAACAGTTTATCTACTCCATGTGTAAGTTCAAGGCTTATGGGAGTATAAAGGTTGAGCTCTATGTTCTTCAGAAGAACTCATAAAGGAATCTCCACCAGACCCTTTATGTATATGAGATGAGCTCGTATCTGGTAGATCCTTCTGATCAAAGGAACCAGATTCATGGAATCCTATTTATGGCAATAGAACAAATTATGTTTGAAGAGGAGTATTGTGATCCAACCACAATGTTTGATGCTCCTGAGTATTGTTTTTATTGCCCTTGAGGAAGAGATTTGGTGATTCTGTTTGTGTATCCTCAGAAGTTATTGAAAAAGATCCCCTTGTCAAAGGTTGATATGATGTCAAACAAAATGTCATGATATCTTTGGAGATGTTAAAATTTGAAGGGCATTAGTTTTGAAGAATCAAGGGAAACACATGCTTTTGAAAAATAATGGCATCCATCATCTCAAAGTCAGACATGAGGTCCAAAGAAAAGCTTATTGAGATGTGAATCATGCAATCCGCTGCATATTTTGATAGTTTGATCCTGAAGATTGATCAGTTGTTGTATGTTTGTTTCCTTGTGTTAACCCCCACAAGAGTTGATTATAAGTTACTGTAGAGGTTACCCCCAAAACCATAGTAATAATGGATGATGTCGTATCTAATGTCGGGACATTATCTCTAGGTGTGTGTTGCCTCTAAAAAAGAAGTTGTTGTGTAGATTATGAGGTGAGTATTGTGGAGTTCAAAGTTGGAATGTTTGATCATGATAGAGCTGAAGACCAGTCTCTAACCAAGGCTGGAATGTTAAAAGGATCCTCTTGTGTTGAACGATGAAGAAGAAGGATGTCAGTTCAAGTGCTCTAACATCTGTAGAAAAGGAGTATCATCTGCAGTTGTGTGTGGAACTTTTTCCTCTAATGACTAATACCTCGTGGGGAGCTGAGTACTTATATGAGGTATGGATGCGAATCTACTATCTGAACTGATGATTCAGATATTGTTGAGAGTTTATTTCTCTCTATGGTGATCAAGTGGATGTATCAACTTGAATGAGTGGCAGAAGATGTAATCTTTTGTGATCTTCTCCTAAAAAGACTATCAAACTTATTAATCTCTTTGGTTGATAAATCTAGAACTGAATTATTGAAGAAAGGTTGATGTCCTAAATGATGTTATAACATCATTTTTTTCCGTAAAGGAAGGTTTGGGATTATGATTATGGAAGATTGAGGATCGACATGGTTGTCAAAAGAAGGAGTTCCGACTTTATGGATTAAAAGATGCAGATCCTGATCTTGTCTTTAGTAGTATGCTTGGTGACTGCGTAACTACTATGTTAAAGACTTCACCAGTACCAACAATTGATAGTGATTTTTAGAGTAAATGAATATGAAGAAGGTGATCTTCCTCTGTTGCAAGTATGAGCTTGTGTTTATATGATGTCCAAGTATGTGTTCACGGTATCTTGGCTATCCAAAGAGCTATGGATATTTGTATGGTTATGTAGGGCCATGTATCAGACACGACCTTGTAAAAGTCTGAAGACCTGGAGTTGGTATATCTGATTCATGATGAGTTATTTTCACATGAGTATGGATATGTTTCAGTGAGTGCGTGAAGTCTCTTGTTTGTCTTTTGGTGTCCAAGTGTTCATCCTCAGTCGAAGCCTTGTTTTTCCATGATAGGGGGGAGCTTAGAACCTATCTATGGTTATTGTTGTAGTAGTTATGGAGCTTGCGTGTAATTCAAGCTTGTGAAGATTACAGGCAACATGTTGTGACCTGTGGCTACTAGGTGTAGCTGTCAATTCCCCTGTCGGGTCTATGGCGTTCTAGTCAGGAGAAGCTAGTATATTATGTTTTATCCAAGGGTTGAGCTTAAGATCAAGTCACTGGCCTAACCTGGAATGTTTTGGCTGCATGATTGGATGTCTTATCGAAGATTTAACAAGTATCACATGTGTGAAGAAGAAAGCTTTTAGTTTTACCTAGTGTGAGAAGCTTACTACAGAATATAATGAGAGAATATTTTTGTTGTGTGGTTAATTTGAAGATGAGACCTTGTGAGATCCTTTTGTGAGAATTGGGAGTTTGTTAAAGGGCATGGATGGAAATCATTCCCTTGGATGATGATTCCAGAACCAAAGCAGATAAGTTTTGTGCTAATGTTGCCGATGTCTCAAATGATGTTGGAACATCGTTTTTTATGATAGTCTATTAAAGATACTTGGAACTATGAATCTCAATATTCAAACTCCACACTCATTAGTAGCAGTTCTATCTATGGTGTTGAATAAGGAGATTATGGTTGAAGGAGAAGTATGCTCAAGTAATGTATAACTACTATCTTGGTTTGAAGACCTTACTAGTGTCAGCAAATACTAGTAATTTGTAGAAGGAGGATTTAACAAGACATTTGTTAAGGGGTATTCCTTCTGTTGGAGAGTCTGGATTTTAGTAAAGCTTTTAAGCACACTAAGAAATGGTTAGAAGTTGGTTTCAGACTATGGTTGCATGACATCTTAGCCATCTAAAGAGTCATGACCATATGTGTGGTGGTGAAAGGGCATGAATCAGGTGTCCTTGTACTTGGAGTTATTCCTATTGAACTAGTGGGTATTTAGTGATGTGTTTTCTCCATAATGAAATTTTTGATTGTCCATGACTGGAGGAGTCAGTGGACTAATTGGTTTGTCTGGAGCTTATGATGTTCAAGCGTATAGAGTTACTTCCCTCCTAAGAGGATGATGTTGAATAACATGCTAAGACATGTTGCTACAAGATGTAGCTGTTTTTGAGGCTATGAAGACTCTAGCCAGATGTTGCTAAAGTATACCATCCTTCTCCAAGAGGATGTGCTGGTTCTACGAGAATTTATTTTTCTCTGCAGTACTGAATGGGATAAAGAAGACTATCATGCTGGTTGTTAGAAGATGTTAAGGATAATGACCAATACATTTCTCCTTTGAAGAAGTCTACAAGCAAGAAGCCTTCTGTCAGGATGCCTGATGCTCCTCTTGACAACATATCCTTTCATTCTATTGGCAATGCTGAAAAGTGGAAATATATGTTTCAAATAAGAATTGCCCTTGAAAGATAATTGGGAACAAGTGCACTAGAGTGCAAAGAGATTATGGAGATGATTTCTTTTGCTGACTTGTGCTGATCACAAAAGTAAGGAATACAGGAAGGTGTTTGTGTTGAATTTTCCCTTGCTGTCATCAATAGTTATCTGGGAAGGTCTGAAGATGATTACTGTGAGTTGGAAGTGACTGATAATCAGGTGTGTAAAGCCATTACTATAAACCAGATCGTAAAGCATGCAAGAACCTGCACATCGACTATGTGTTCTAATGGGAGCTTCTTAAAGGATTTATATGCATAATGAGTCCTTTAAATGATTGATCAAGAACTAGTTTGATTAGGTTCTGTATTATGGAGTTGATGTACCACATGATATCTTAACATCATGACTGTTGATGGTTGTTTTGTTTAATGCTTGGGATTATTCATGTGAAGTTGGATGCTTAATTATGCATTATTATGAGAAGTTTCATTTCTGACTATGTGGATTAGAATATGGAAACACTAATCATGTCTACAGTAGCATGCTTGATGAATGCATGACTACTTTTTTAAATACTCCACTAGTATTTGCAACTACTAGTGGATATAAAGGCAGAAGGCTGCTGGCACATATTGAGATCTGAGCAGAGTATTTTGAAGTGGTATTTTTTTGTTGCAAGAAAAGGTTTGGTGATCTGGATATTAGTAAAGCTTTTAAGAAAACTAAGAGTTTTTAGAGTTTGTGAGTGACTTCACACCTAGTATGCATGACATCTTGCCTATTCAAAAGGTCATGATACAGAGTGTGGTTATGAAGAGACAGTGATTCAATGTGTCCTTATGTTGTGAAGAAGTCAGGGTTCCTGTAAGTATTCTCAAGGAGTGAGAATATCTCTCTCTGGTTTGACTCTACTGAGGGAGTCAAGGTCCAGCATATGCAGGAAGTGCTAAAGTTTCTCATCTAGTGCACAAGTCTTCATCTTCAGCTAGAGTATTAGTTGCTCATGACAAAGGGAGTCATGTGGATATCTGTAAATTGTTGCTGCAATGATACAGGTATTATCAAGCCAGAATATTGTTCACTTTTGTAAAGGTTCTATGAGGAAATGATGTCGAAACAATATATTGTGACATTGTGAAGTTATGAATAAACTTAACAAGACATGGTGGTTTCCAACTATGAAAAGCACGGTGAAGATCATAAGTTCACATATCTCTTACAAGTTTAATGGGAAGTCTGGGAGAATTTATTTTACTATAGATTTCAAAAAGACTCCTTAAGGGTCTATATTATGAAGAAGTGTCACAAATGTGATATTTTGATATCTTAGTGTATGCCACTAAGTCTAAGTGAAATAAGAACACTTAGAATCCAGTATGAACAAGTGTATAATCTGGTGAAGCATCCATTATTGGTGGGAGAAGATGTGTTGATAACTAAAATAAGAAGACAATGTCTGACTAAGTATCAGGATATTATACAGGACGTGTTCCTGCATGGTCAACATAGGGTGAAGTGGCCTATGTGTTCAAACACGTGGCTGTAAACAGGGGGAGAAAAATTTGTTTGATTATGCTTGTGTATGTACAGGAAGTAGCTATAGCATTCAAAGCCATTATGGATGGTGCACATTGATACTTGAAGTTTTCTCCTCAAATATCGTTTCCTTTTAACCAAGATGGTGCTATAATCTAGGATCATTATTTTCCAAGTAAAAATACCAGTTATTTATAGAGAGGTCTCTGTTTCTCTGTAACCCCGTGAGCTTCTTGAGTCCATAATTCTTATGGCTTTTATTCGAGTTTGGGTAAGCTGTGCTTGGGTATGGTATTATGAAGGTCTCCTTTGCCAAGTTTTGGCTATAAATGGGGAGAAAAGTGAAATAGCTCAGATGCTGCTGCTTCCATAAGTGGTTATTAATAATGTTCATAGATGTCAAAATAAGATGTTCGATCTTATTTCCGTGACATATGTTTGTGACCTGTGATCTGAGTCATGAACACAGTTGTGACCTGTGTTCTGAGTTATTAGGGGCGGTGGTTGATTTGGTATTAAGGAGTTATTGAGAGTTATCTTATTCTACCACTGGTCTTCTATATTTAGAAGATGTTCCTACATTAAGGGAGAGTACAAGTTCTCTTCTGCTATCTTCTTCCTCGTGTGCATCAACCAAACTTCAGGAGTTTCCTTCCTTTTATCCTGAAATTGATGTTCGTTGGTGCTGATGCAATTGAGTTATTCAGAGTGCTGCAAAAAAGATGTCTAACAAGATGTTGAGACATTATTTTCAACTGAAGATCCATTGTTGTGTGCAGTAGCTTATGAATTACTGTAATCTCCTAGATTGAAGTTGTTTTTACATTATTTGTTTTAGCTAAAATTTGCCAAATGGGGAGTTTGTTAGTTCTCTTGTTTTAGGATTTATAAAACAAATAATAGAAGAAATGAAGAATAGGATAAGAAGAACGGGTACAACAAGAAGTCCTATTACAATGTTAGAACATGTTGTGTTGAACTTTTTAAACAACTGGAACAACATGTCGAAGAAGATGTCTTGACATCACGCATGTTGAGCTGGATTAATGAGATTCAGTTTGTTCTCAACATTGGCAGAATATTCAGGAGAATATTATGCATCCTATGTGGCACATATTTAAAGATCCAGAAAATTCAACCATAAATTAAGGAGAATAAAGACTTCCTAAATAAGGAGATTATTTAGGAATGTAAAGATTGAAGACCTTTCTTAGGGCAGAAGTTTCTGCAGTTTGTTACAGCTGATTTGCTGTGATTGAAGGCCTAAAACCAGTTGGGTAACAAGTTATAAATAGAAGGGTTTGTAACCTAGAAAAAACATGGCTCAAGATGTAGAAGTATAGGGTTTTGTCAAGGTAAACCTCTCGGGTAGTAGGAAGGTTACCATGTTCACCTCGAAGCTTGTAGGTAAGAGGTGTATCATTCTTGGAGGAAGCTTTGAAGCAACTCCAAGATGTGTTCTTATTTAGGAGCAAAGCTAACAAACAGTGGAGTGTGACTTGGAGACATAGCTGGGTTGTCATGGAAGTGTGTCTTCCATACTTTTATCTGTGTGATCAGAATCTTGGTGAAGGGTCATTGATGCATTGAATAAGGTGTTGACTGCTAGACATCATTGCGATGATTGGAAGTGGGATGTGGATATTCCATATCTAGAGAGGACCTAGGTAGAAGGGTCATTAGCTAGTGATTAAGTGCGTAGATCTTCAATGAGAGTGTTGGCTATAGAGTCAACAAATTGATACTGCTGATAGTGGATTCATTCTTAGCTTGGTAGCCCCCAGAGTAAGTGTTGTTGTACACTGAACTGGGTAAACAATTCTGGTGTGTTCTTTATCTTTTCAATACTATTTTATCTTGCTTGTGTGTTTGTGTCAGATCAGATGTCTCGACATCCTTATAGGACATATGAGTCTGTTGTACCAGAATTTTTACAACATTTTATCAACCTTCTAAAATCATCTTCTCATGTCTCATATGCTTTACCTATATAAAGGATTCTTGAAGAGTGGTCAAATAAACTTGCGCATACAAAGAAATATTCTGACAAGCTCTCTCTTATATATTCATTATGCTTTAATCTTATGTATAAATCACATTTGTGATATAGTTTTTTTTAGAAACACTACTGTATACATTTTGATTCATATTTTGTAATACCTTGAGAAACCTAGTTGTGGTTTAGTCTCAATAAGACATTGATAACAGTCTTTGTGATTGTATAATCAAAGTTTTGATTAGTGGATTAAGATCTCGTTCAAGAGAGGAGAAATCACCTTGGTGGGTGGACTAGATTAGTTTAAGTTCAAATGAACCAGGATAACCAAACGTGTCACACTTTTTTAATTTTTGAAAACCCAATTCAAACCCCCTTTATTGTGTTTTTCTAACCTTTAATTGGTATCAGAGCCTGGTTCTAGGTGCTAACACTTAACCGTGTCAGAAAAGATCCTAGAAAGAAAAACACTATGGTGGGACCAAGTCAGAACAACAACAATGATAACTATGATGAGAAATATAGAATCAATGGAAAACCTCCAATCTATGATGGTGAGAACTTCGATTACTGGAAAGATAGAATCAAAAGATTTTTTCTAGCTCATGACACTTATCTCTGGGATATAGTAACTGATGGCTACATTCATCCAGTTGACACAAGCTGTCAGAAGATCGAAAAAAAGAAAATGATAGATCAACAAAAGAAAGAATTCAGAAATCATCACAAGACAAGAATAATACTCTTGAGTGCTATCTCGTACATCGAGTATGAGAAGATCACGAACATAGATTCAGCTAAGGACATGGTTGACTCTCTGAGAACGCATGCAGGTAACACCCAAGTCAAAGCGACCAAAGCTCTTGCACTAATCTAAAAGTATGAGGCCTTAAAAATGTAAGAAGATGAAATAGTTGAGACAATGTTCTCAAGGTTTCAAATTCTGGTTGTTGTAAATATGCTTTATCTCAAGCTACAACCTCTTGAAGTTGCTACCAAAAATACAAGAAAAAGGAAAGCTGCTGGAGAAGGAACTTCTTGGAAAACTCTCAAAGATGCTAAAAAGAAAGGTAAACCCTCTTCTATTTTTGTTATCGAAACATTTTTTCTTATCAACATCTGAAACCTCCTCATCTCTAAAAGATGCTGAAAATCCATCACCTGAAACCATTGATGACTTTGACATAGATATTGATACCTCAATACCCACTAATCATCCTCTGATTAATCCACCTTCTACCCAATTTGTTCAGACTCAGCCAAAACTTGCACAAGTTCTTTCTGATATTGATCAACTTGATCCATTTTTTGAAGCTCCCCAAACCAAAAATCCAAATATTACCTCTGAATAAATGCCCGAAACCACATCAGCCATTCCAGGCATCACCTTCCCACTTAACACCTCTCAACCACCAAATATCTCCACCATAAAATCACAAGACTTCTTCCTTCCAGATATTCCATCTCCTTATAATTCAACGCCACCTAACTCTTATATAATACTTTCTGACTCTCCCACTCCCACTGACTACTTAGAAGATCCTCTCAGAACCATAATTTATCTAGAAGCCTGGAACAAACTTGTCACAACTTCTCATAATATATCCATTCCAAAACCAACAACAAAACTATCCAAATCAGATGTTGGTAAATCTATGCTGGTTTTTGAAACAAAAATACAGAAATAGGTTAACTCCTTGAAGCAAGCTTGCATGGATAATATTAACCCTGCTGCTTCTGATTCTCTCTAGACTCAGTTCCGAAAATGGTTTAATTCTGAATCTCTGAAGTTGAAGGAACTCAATTATGAAATTGCTAAACGAAACTTTTATGATCACTTGAAAATCTTCAAGGATTAAGTTCTACGTCAATGGGTAAGGAAACCCCTTCTTCTTCTTCTTCTTCTTCTTCTTATTCTTGTTCTTCTTCTGAACAACACTTCTTGGGAAGCCTCACAGGAACCAGAATTTAATGAACCATCTCGTGAACCTTAACCTCTCCCTCTGGTCGTTTTTAAAGATAAAGGCAAGTCAATTGAAGAATTTCCTGAGAAAGAATCTGCTGCAGTAACTTCTGAGTATATGGCTTCTTTTGTTGAAACAACTTCCTCTTCTCTTGTGTTGAAAACTCTGGATGAGTTGAAGAAAGAGAATGCAATTGTTAAGGAAAGGTTGGAAAAACAAGATGAAACGAACAAAGAAATTAAGGGCATGTTAGGGAAGCAAGAAGAATCAAACAATCAGATCAAAAGTCTTTTGGAAGCCTTGTTCACACGACTTCCACCTCCTCCACAACCTTTATGATCTTTCGCTTTTTTTTGCTATGTTTGTTTCTTGTTTAAAAACTTCTATTCATCTGCTTATATCTGTATTAATCTTTGTTGAATGCATAATCCATTTTGTTCTCTTTTATTGTTTTTATTTCTTTTTTATTTATGACAAAAAGGGGGAGAATGTAAGATATTTTGAATATAACAGTGCCAGGACTTTGTCTCAAACATTTTGAATATCATAACCTTTGTTTCACTTTTTGAAAGCAAACAAGAAAAGTCTCTTGAAAGTAATTTATGTCAAATGGACTTATCAGAACTTCCATCACAAGCTCTGATCAAACATCTTCAGGGAAGTATCTATTTTTCTTTATCTAAGTATTCAACTTAGGGGGAGACCCTAATTATTTATGTTCTTATGTGTTTTATCAAAATATACAAGTTCTTGTCATCATCAAAAAGGGGGAGATTTTTAGAACATAGTTTGGTTCTACATCTTTGTAATAGTTTTGATGATAACAAATACATCATATATACATAAAGAACAAATGTGCTCTCTAATAATTTAATAAAATATGCAGAGAAGTTATGATAAAGAAGCATAGAAGTTGGCAAACAAAACTGCGCTAAGAAAATATGATAATAATTTATGTACAACTATTGAAATATCACCCTCAAAGAACTTCTAATGCTAAAACTTATGAAGCACCAAAGCTCCATGCTAAGACTTTCATGAAGCAAAACTCTGATGATCTAAAGTCTCAACATTAATATTCTTATTCTGATAAGTTTTTAAAGAAGCAATTTATGATGCGTTACAATTCAATAATTTCAAATCAAAGAGTAACGGCTGGTACCAGACAAGATCTGTATTTTTTGAAAGTGCATTAACAACATTTTATCAACCTTCCAAAATCATCTTCTCATGTCTCATATGCTTCGCCTATATAAAGGAATCTTGAAAAGTGATCAAAGACACTTTCGCATACAAAGAAATATTCTCACAAGCTCTCTCTTATCTATAAATTGTGCTTTAATCTTGTGTATAAATCATAGTTGTGATATAGTTTTTCTAAAAACACTATTGTACACATTTTGCTTCATATTTTGTAATACCTTGAGAAACCAAGTTATGGTTTAGTCTCAAGAACACATTGAAAGTAGTCTTTGTGATTGTGTAATCAAAGTTTTGATTAGTGGATTAAGACCTCATTTGAGAGAGGCGAAATCACCTTGGCGGGTGGACTGGCGTAGTTTGAGTTCAAATGATCCAAGATAACCAAACGTGTGACACTGTTTTAATTTTTGAAAACCCCAATTCAAACCCTCTTTCTTGTGTTTTTATAACCTTCAATATCAAATCTCTACATCAAATCTTTTCTTGTTCTTTATACGTTTCCTATTTTGTATTTAAGTCTCCCTATCTTCCTTTAATAAAAGTTTAATTAAGTAGGTGTCTAAGTTTGCTGAAAATATCTTGGCTATTTTTTCTCTTGTCTTCAACTGAATTCTATATGATTGTACCTTTATTCTTATGAATATAAGATATGCTCTCTATATGTTAATATCATACATGCTAACCCAATAAATTTTCCTCTTCATAATAAACCTTCTTCCTCAATAAAAAGATATTTTTTTCATCTTTAATTATCAAGAAATCTTGATATACTCTCTTCCTTGTTTGTTATGACCTCATGCATTTTATATTCAGGTATATGTTGGAAGTTGAATTTTGTCATTTTCTCCTCTCTGTCACTTATTGTTATGTCTCCCTAAGTCTGTTTACCTCCAGCAAGGTAATATATCCTTCTATTGTTCAAGCCTTCTCCTTTCTTGGTCATTATATATACTCTCCAACTCATCTCACATCCTTACTGTTATTTCTCTGAAATTATGATTGGCATACATTTTGGTAAAACCATTTTGACAGCAACATGTTAAACAAGATATTCCAACTTCCAGTTTTCAACATGTCGAGTAAGATGTCACAACAAGGAGATAAGACATCATGTCTGCAGTAGTTGACAGTTGTGGTTCAGCTAATTTGTTAGCTGCTGAATATTGAGGGAATAATTAGCTAGCTTATGTGGCTTCCAAGATTGAAAATTCTCAATATTTGATGTTGGTTTTCGAAGATTTTATTAGTTTCTAAATATGGAGACATTTTAGGAAACTAATGATTGAAGACCTATTTTCTTGGAGAAGATTTTGCAGACTTTGTGCAGCCTCATTGTCACAGTTTTGAAGCTCAACCCAGTGCAAAATGAAGTTATAAATAGACTGGTGTATACCTAGTATTAGGTGGAACTTACGTGTGTATTTGTGTTAGGGTTTTAGAATCCTTATTGTTGGGTTGTAATTTTTGTGTAAGATGTTCATAAGCTTTTAAGCATTGAACATTTGTGTGTCAATTCTCATAAGCTTTTAAGCATTAAGTCTTGCATGTTTTGGAAGTGTGTCTTCCGGTTTTTGTTCTCTACTTGTGTTTAGAGTTGCTCTAGTTGCTGAGTGTAATTGAAGAGGGGTTTGAGGAGGGCCTCATACCTAGGTGTGTGTTAGGTAGAAGTTAAGCAAAGGGTAGTGATTAAGTGCGTAGAATGTAAACTGGATGTTTGATATGAGGTCTACAAATTGATACTATCTAGTTAATTTTGTCCCTGGCTTGGTAGCTCCCAAAGTAGGAAGGTTGTTCCGGACTGGGTAAAAATATCTTGTGTTATTTACTTTCAGCATTGTTTATTTTGTCCATACATCTTGTTGTTGCGTATGAAGTCGGATCGAGTGTCTCGACATCTCTTAGGAGATCCAAGATCTGATAGCCAAAATTTTAATTGGTATCAGAGCAGGCATCCTACTTTGACTCTGGGTGAGATTCAGGGAAGTTTCTTTCTGGTGTAATGGACAAGGATGTTAAAACTGTGGTTAAAATGCCGATTCTGGATGGTACCAACTATGACAGTTGGAAACCTCGTATGGAAACCTTCATAGAATCCTTGGATGACAAAGCTTGGAGAAATGTTGTCAAAGGATGGGATCCTCTAAAGGTTGTGGATGCAGAAGGGAAGGCCACTGATGTTCTGAAGCCTGAAGAAGATTGGGATGATAATGATGATGCATTATCTCAAGGAAACTCTAAAGCACTGAATTCCATATTCAACCGAGTTGATAAAAATATCTTCAAGCTGATAAAGAATTATAAGCATGCAAAAGTTGCATGAGAGACCTTGAAGAAGGTTCATGAAGGAAATCCTAAGGTTAAATTGGCAAAGATCTAACTTCTCTCCTACAAATTTTAAAACTTGAAGATGAAGAAGGATGAAAGTATCCAGGACTTTCACATGACGGTCTAGGATATTGCTAATGACTCAGAAGACCCGAGAGAAAAGATATCAGAGGATAAGCTGACTAGGAAGATGCTCAGATCGCTTCCCAAGAGATTTGACATGAAGGTAATTGCTATTGAAGAATCCCAAGACTTAAGCACTATGACAGTAGATAAACTTGTAAGTTCACTTAATCCTTTTGAGTATGCTATCTACGAAAGATCAGAAAAGAAGAAGAGCATTGCTTTTACTTCTAGTGCTGAAGACTTAAAGGATAAAAGAAACATGAACTCGGAAGGAGTAACTAAGGATATCGTGCTGCTGGAAAGACAATTTAGTAGAGTATTGAGGATGTCCAAGTTGGGTGCTAAGAACATGTCATACAACATCAATAAAAACCAGGACCTGGATAGGAAGTCAAGATTTGAAGAGAAGCAAAACCAAGGGAAAGGTGTCCAGTGCCATGAATGAGGGGGATATGATCATATAAGAACTGAATGTGCCACCTATCTCAAAAAGCAAGGGAAATTTTTTTTGTATCATGGTCAGATGGAGAATCTGAAAGTGATTGTGAGGAGGATTCAGCCAAGCAGGTGTCTTCCTTGACTGGAATTTGTGTATTTGATAAATAATCATATGTTGGTGAACTCACAATTAGTGAACTGGCTACCGGGTTCACACAGATTTGCCTAAAAAATGAGAGAATGTGTTAAAGAATATTGGAGCAAAAGATACTTATTACTCAACTGGAGGCAGAGAAGGAAGAGCATCTATCTATCATTTAAAATCTTAGAGAGAAGGTAATATTGTAAAAACTAAAGTTTCACAATATGACCAAATCTGTGAGAATGCTAAACAATGGCACTGCTATAATGAATGGGATTCTTTAGGCTGGGAATAATGCTGGAAATATGGGGGGGTCATGGTTACAGTAACCAGGTTGAGAAGAACCACAAGCAAGTTGTGGATTTTGTTCCCCAAAAGATGACACAAGAACAGAAGATGTCAAGGCACATGTCCCAACATCAGCCGAGACATTAGGGAAGATACTATAGTCCCATGTATCAACCATGGAGATGTCACCATTGTGGATTGCATGGTCATTTGAAATCCTCATGCAACCAACTATATGGCTATTCCCACCATATGACTCCTTATAGAGGGAAATATATTAATACTAAGGCCACGTTAAGAGGAACTCCTCATCATAACTCATACGAACTCATAGCTTACACTTTGTTCAAAGCCTCAACTAGAGAAGATTGGTATTTTGACAGTGGTTGTTCCAGACACATGAGTGGTATTAAGAAATTAATTGTGGACATTAAACCATGTGCAACTAGCTATGTCACTTTTGGAGATGGGTCAAAGAGTGAAATCAAAGGCGTGGGAAAGGTAAATTATAATGTACAACCTAGTCTAGATAATGTGTTGTTTATGAAAGGGCTAGCAACAAATCTGATAAGTATCAGTCAAATATGTGATCAAGGTCTCAAAGTTAACTTCACTCAATATGAATGCCTAATTACAAATGATAAGAATGAAGTGGTTATGAAGGGAACCAGGACAAAAGACAACTTCTACCTATGGAAATCTCCAGATTGTCTCTCAACATGTTTATTGTCAAAGGATGATGAAGTAAACATATGACATTAAAAGTTTGAACATCTACATATTTTGGGGATGAAGAAGATCCTGTCAAAGGAAGCTATTAGAGATATTCCCAAGCTGAATATTTATGAAGGAAGAATTTATGGTGAATTTCAAAATGGGAAGAAGATAAAGATGTCCCTTAAGAAGATTCAACATATTTCTACCTCAAGAGTTCTAGAGCTTCTTCACATAGACTTGATGGGACCTATACAGGTTGAAAGTCTTGGAGGTAAAAGGTATGCCTATTTTATTATTGATGAGAAATTAAGATTCACTTGGGAGAAGTTCATCAAAGAGAAGTTTGAGGTGTTTGAAGTGTTCAAAGAATTATGCCACAAGATTGAAATAGAAAAAGACTGTAGTGTGGTCAGGATCAGAAGTGACCACAAGAAGGAATTTGAGAACAATTTTTTTGAGGAATTCAGTACCTCTGAAGGGATTAGTCATGAGTTTTCCTCACCCAGCACTCCTCAACAAAATGGTATGGTTGAGCGAAAGAATAAGACTATTCAAGAGTGTGCCAGCGTTATGCTCCAGGCTAAGAAATTTCCCTTTTACTTATGGGATGAAGCCATGAACATTGCTTGCTATATTCACAATAGAGTGACAATCATAACTGGAACTTCTGTTACTCTGTATGAATTATGGAGAGGAAGAAAGCCAACTATCAAGTATTTCCATGTATTTGGAAGTAAATGTTATATTCTGGCTGATAGTGAGTCAAGGAGGAAGCTGGATGCTAAGAGTGACGAAGGAATTTTTCTGGGATACTCTACAAAAAGCAAAGCATATAGAGTATTCATCTCCAGAACCAAATTAATGATAGAGTCTTCAAATGTGATTGTTTATGACTCAACTAAAGAAGATGATGTCTCAAAATAAGTTGAGATAAATATTCCTATCGAAGATGAGTTTGCTAAAGAATAAAATGTCACAACATCAACCACAAATGTTGCAGTCTCAAGTGTTGATTCTGAAGCTGAAGAGGAAGAAACTCTACCCTCTGAATCAGTCTCTATGATAATAGGTTTATCGATAATTGTAATGAAAATACAACAAATGCTTGAATAAAAAGCTGAAGTAGAGGAAATGTACCTTGACATATAAGGTCGAAGGCAGTAAAGCAAAAAGGAGGCCGAAGTAGAAGTTTTGAAGATTTGAATATGTGGTGATGGTTACTTCTATAAAAATGATCTTTGTGTTTTTGAGTTTCTCTTGGATGAATATTTTCTACGTGAATACTTTTGCACAATAACTCTTATTTTCAATTATTATTCAAATGGGTTTTGCTGAATCATCGAGTCTCTTATGCAACGGAATAATGATTTTTTTATATAAGCCCAAAGAAGAATGTTGGATATTACACATGTCACTTTTAGTGCCAGCTGCCATAACGGTAAAGCGAGATTGTGGGAGACAAAATCTTTTGGTCATACAATACATTCACCATAGTGGATTGGTTAATTTACTATTGTACAATTTTATTCTAGCATATGTTGTCTCAATCTTATCTGCAGATTAAAGTACTTCTGATCTGATGTAATGTTGAGTCCAGAAGATATCATGTTAGATGAGTGTTCTAAGAGTATCAGAGTCTTTAGAGTTAGAACCTTGTGGTTGTACCCCAAAATTTTCCCTCTCATGTTTTCCAAGATCTTCCCTTTGCATGGAGGTTACAAACACTTTCTTAAAGAAAATAAAGTTTTTTGAAAATGGTAAAGTGTCTTTCGATGGGCATCAGAACAAGGTCTTTGGACTGGCATCTTTACAAAGGTCTTTCGACTGACATCTGAACAAAGTCTTTCGACTGGCATCTTGACAAAGGTCTTTTGAATGGCATCTTAATAAAGGTCTTTCGATTGACATCTTGACAAGGTCATTCGATGGGCATCTAAACAAGGTGTTTCGATTGAACCTCTAAAACCCTTCGATCAAGCTTTGGTCCATAAGTTTCATTCCAACAGTAGCCCTTACATGCTTGTATTTGACTCACAAGGAAAAAGGACTCTTCATGCTTGCCTTGGATTCACAAGGCAAAGGCTTCTTCAGACTTGCTTTGGATTACCAGACAAAGGACTTCCTACATGCCTTTGATTCATAAGGCAAGGGCTTCTTCCCTGTGTGCTTCAACCTATAAGGAAATGACTTCCTCTGTGCGTGCCATTAGCGTATAAGGCAAAGGATCCCTCTTCAACTTTCCTTTAGCGCATAAGGCAAAGGCTCCCTTTTCAATTTGTCTTTGATTGACAAGGCCAGGACCCTTTCAACTGGCCTTCGATTCACAGAGCAATGGCCTCCCGCACGCTAGCATCCAGAAGGCATTGGCTTCATTTGTGCCAATTTCGACTGGGAAATGGTTCCCTTCAAAAATGCTTGCGTAGATTCTATCTCTGAACCCTTCAACACATGATTGTCACATTATGAGCACACATTGGTGGCCCATTCGAAGAATGCACAAGGCATACATGTGGGCTATTCGAAATACACACAAAAGGGTCATTCAAAGGATATACATGTGTTCCATTCGAAGGAGACACATAATTATTGAAAATAAGTTTGTCTTATGATGAGTCCTGGTCCAAGAGGTTTGCTGGAAAAAGTCCAACATGCTGCTAAGCCCAAGCCTCCTGCACAATCTCATTCATGACAAAAGAAGCTTTGACTGGCCAAAAAAGAGTTTTCGTTTGGGCTAGTTGTAAAGTTTCAAATCAAGCTACCAAGACAAATAGGGGCTCAATCGAATAAGCCTCAATGATAAGGATTGGAGCCATTCGAAGGAGGCAACTCTGGGCCAATCGAATAGCAAGGATAAGGTGTACTTCGAAGGCATGTTAACAAAGTGTCCTTCGATTAGCATATCAGAATAAGGTTTACCTTAAAGGCATGTCAACAAAGTGTCCTTTGACTAGCATATCAGAATAAGGTTTACCTCAAAGGCATGTCAACAAAGTGTCCTTCGATTAGTATATCAGATTAAGGTTTACCTCAAAGGCACGTCAACAAAGTGTCCTTCAATTGGCATATCGGAACAAGATGTCTTTTGATAAGCATATCAACAATATAAAGCAATCAATGCAGAAGTTGACTTAATCTAAGAAGTTCTGATAAGGAAGGTTCTGAAAAATTCAAATCAGAACTTATAACCATCGAATAGGATAATGCTTAGGGGGATGATCGATGACATTATGATAAGGAAAACTATGAGTAGTTTGAATTCATACAAGGCGCCAATCATCACCTGTCCGGGTTCATTAAAAATTCCAAAATGGCTTGAAAAGTCTCTAAATGGCAATCTTTAAATTTGTCTGATTTTATTTTCAAAAGCCATGTTTAATGGCTAGTCTTTTAGGACATGTTTTCTTTCACCATTTTCTTGTCTCCTCCACCTCTTATAAATACAAGACACCAACACAAGCCAAGGGTACTACATACATACGCACAAGGAGAGACTGCACGCACACGCTACCTCATAAGCCACACCAAAGTTATCAAAAATCTCATAAGTGATCCAAAATCGAAGAAACCTTCAACAAAGTCTCCATTCACTCCCTGAAGTTTGTAGGAGGCGTTCCCAAGTGAAACCACCGGCGGAAAATCATCAAACAATGAAGTCGCCATCGAACGTCGTTTATCCCATATGGAGGGAAAGGTAAACATCGAGAAAACCTGGAAAGGGAGAAATCACGGTCTTTCGACCGAGAGATCGGGCAAGGGAGTCTGTTACGCGAGGGGAAGGTATTAGCACCTCACACACCCATAGTACTCTATGGTATCCACTCTTGTTATCTAATCTAATGGGTGTGGTCAAATCTTATGTCTAGGGCTTACAACATGAAAAGGGAATGCATGCAAAAGGAAAAGGAAAACAATGTAGGGAAAATAAAAAGATGTGCTCGGTTGGGCCCTACCCCAATGCCTATGTATCCCTTTTAAGGAATCAGAGCAACCGTAGTTCGGCTTACGTGTTTTGGTTAGTTTGTGTTTTTTAATTAAGACAAACAAAGATAGTCAAGAGGGCAAAACATCGAATAGAACAACAAACAAATGAGATGGTAAAACATCGGCTAAATAATAACAAAGTAACATGTCAAAGATGGAGAAACATCAAATGGTAAAACAACACACCTAGAAGTGACATTGAGAGTCACAGTTAGATAACAAACATGTGCGATGGCGAAACATCGGCTTCAAACAAATGTGCGATGGCGAAACATCGGCTAAAAGGTAACAAGTTATCATGGCAAAGATGGCGAAACAACAACAAAACGAATGACAAAACATCACACCTAACGATGATATTGAGAATCAAAGTAGAATAACAAACATGCGCGATGGCGAAACATTGGCTTCAAGATAATAAGATATCATGGCAAAGATGGCAAAACATCAACAAAACGAATGACAAAACATCACACCTAATGATGATATTGAGAATCAAAGTAGGATAACAAACATGCACGATGGTGAAACATCGGCTTCAAGATAATAAGATATCATGGCAAAGATGGCGAAACATCAATAAAATGGATGACAAAACATCACACCTAACAATGATATTGAGAATCAAAGTAGGATAACAAACATGCGCGATGACGAAACATCGACTTCAAGATAATAAGATATCATGACAAAGATGGCGAAACATCAATAAAATGAATGACAAAACATCACACCTAACAATGATATTGAGAATTAAAGTAGGATAACAAACATGCGCGATGGAGAAACATCAGCTTCAAGATAATAAAATATCATGGCAAAGATGGCGAAACATCAATAAAATGAATGACAAAATATCACACCTAACAATGATATTGAGAAACAAAGTAGGATAACAAACATGTGCGATGGCGAAACATCGGATTCAAGATAACACAGACAAAGTAAGATTGGTTTGTATCTTTTACTTTGAAGAAGACTTTTAGTTTATTAGAAGTATCTTATGATTTGCCAAGAAAACGAGTTTTGTTTTAAGATGCAAAAATGTAAAGAAAGAAAACAACTAAGGGAAACTAGCCTAGCACTATCCCTAGTGTTATCATGCAATGGTTGACCCTAAGGTTAAGGATAAAGGGAAAATCCTATCCTATGTTGCATGCTAAAGGGAACTCAACAAAACTATCCTATAGGGAACATGCAATGAGAGCGAAGTCGTGGTCTCAATGTCTAAATTGAGTGACTCATCGATCAAAAATTAAAGAGGAAAAGCAATAAACATCCTATAGGGGACAGGCAATGAGAGCGAAGTCGTGATCTCAATATCTAAATTAAGTGACTCATCGATCAACAATTAAAGAGGAAAAGCAATAAGCATCCTATAGGGAACAGGCAATGAGAGCGAAGTCGTGATCTTAATGTCTAAACTGAGTGACTCATCGATCAACAATCAAAACAATGCATCAGATAAAAAAACCAGAGGGTCTCCTGACATATATCAGCAATAGAGATCCCATCATGCAATCAGAGAATTATGCAAAATGAAAATGGGAGAAAGGAAGTAGTATAGTACCAAACAAATAACTATATGTAGCAATCAAGCAAGAATAAAAGAAACCCAGAGAAACTTCAAGCAAGTTGGCATCAGTAAACAAATTGAGTCAGGAATCTATCAGATATGAGCAAGTCCCAGGGGAAATGTATGGCATTCACAATCATATGTATATATATCCTGCATAAACCATCAATCATGCCAAGCACAAAAAACAATGCCAGTATAATAGATTATGTTCCACAAATAAAGTGAAACACAGAAAAGCCTCAAGCCAAAAGTGGCAACTTTCTCAGAGTACCTAGCACATTCAACAACCAAGTTAGTATTCCAAAAGGTGAAGAAGTGAGAATAACATGGTGGCAATTACCAAATATTAGACATTACAAACAAGAGGAGACAAGCATATGTACAGATTAGGTCAAAAGAATCAGAGGAAATATTGCTCTTTTCTATCACCTTGTTGAATTGACAATTGAGTGTCAATCAAGGATCATAAGAGCTTGAGAATAATATGAACAAGAACCATGAAGGTCAGTAGCAAACACATTTCAATCATGCACAATTGATTCAAACACAACTTCATGAATGCAATGGGAGATGAAACCTACATAAGGCATTAGATGGTTCAAAATATTCAAACATGAGGCTCCTAAGTGAAATGGCTTGAGCTATCACGGACAAGTCAGGACCAACATGATCATTAGGTTCCCAATTATAGGCCTCACTCAAGTTCCTTGTCCATCAATCGAATTGCAACAAGCCATACAAACATGATTGAGTACCTTCACTTCAAAATTACACCAAAAATAGAAACAAGGATCCATAATTCAAACCAAAAATATCTCAACATCTTGGAGGTGTTTAGAAGTCAGAATGCAAGCCCTAGGTTCATGAATGATTGAAGAAGAGGTCAAATGAAATTCAAAATTCAAGACTAGTTGGCAAAACTACCAAACTAGACAAATTTTCAAAATCAATTGTGGAGAAATGTCAATCCAAGTCAAGTAATTTAAGAAAAATGGTTTTTAAATTTCCAACACATTCATGAACCATGATCAAGACCTGAAATCCAATAAAAATCCAAGGCACAAGGGTTTTGAACATGAAACTTGCACCATAAGAAACAAAAACCCATGATTTTGACTTTTAATCCCAAATATTAATTAAATAGGATCAAAACCCAAAGAAATCAAACCAAAGTCATGCAAAATATCAAGAAACCCTAAATGTCAAAAAATACATTTTTCATATTTTTTTGAATTATGAAAAGTCAAGAAAGAAATTAATATTCAATCATGTACGTAATTAACAAATATTCACATATCAAAATAATATTTAAATCAAAAAGTCATAAAAATGGCCAAACAAATGTATATTCAAATATTAGGGCTAAAAACATACATCCTTGAATTTTTGGATCAAAGGGAAATATTAAAAACAAAAAAACAAACAATTAATAGTGGAATTATTATTTAAAGGCAAGAGAATACAAACCATAACCAAAATTCATGAAATGGCCAAAGTAAAAATATATTCAGATTCTATGATTAAAAACAAGATTGCATGATTTTTTTTTGGAATTTTTGAACTAGTAGAAGTATTAAAAATAAAAAAAACAAACAAATATTACAAATAACCTTTGAAATTAAATTTTTAATCAAAAATAAGAAAAATGATGAACCAAAGTCATAATCAACTTTCACATTATTTTGTAAGTCTCAAATAATTTTTGTGGATTTTTTAGGTCAAAGGAACTATTAAAATAAAAAATTATCTTTGATCAATTAATTAATTAAACCTAACAAATTTTTTAAACAATCATATAATTCCAAAAATATATCAAAAAAATACACAAAGTCAGAAATATTATTTTGAATTTATGATAATTTTTTCAGAATTTTCCAATGATTTTTGAGCAAGAAATAAAATCATGAAAATCAAATTATAAAACAAAAATTCAAATAATCCAAAAATTTCAAACGAACCAATCATGATGTGCCACCACATCATCTTCAACCTCCGGATGGTCAAAAACGCGTGCATATTCTCACGATTAGGGCTCACTTTCAGATCAACATATCATGCTCAATTTTGCATCATTTTTTATGAAATCAAAGGCAAATTAAAGCTAGCATGGCAAGGAATCCATAGCAATTCGGATCAAATCAAATCATCAATCACATTATCCACAATCAAGTAATGAACATGAACAAAAACCTTCTGAATTGCTAGTTTCAGAACATCCAAACATGCATAATTCATCAAATTAAACGCTATAAAGCTTCAGAATCATTCCATAGACTTCAAACAACATGATAATGAACTTAAATCACACGAGGCATTGCTAGAAATCAGAATACAAAGATGAGATTTCATACCTTTGAGAAAAAACGGATCTACTGTCTCATTCACTCCAGTTGCAATCTAATGGTGCTAGCTTGATCTACTTGCTTTGCTGAAGCAGAATCCATAAAAAATTTGAAGAAATCACCAAGGAATTGAGAGAATCGAATCAAATTGCAGAAGATGGAAGAAAATTTCAGATATGGAATTCTTGCAAATGGCGCGTTCTCGCTCTCTCTCTTTGCTTGATTTCACTTATATAGAGCTTGTAGAGAAGGTTAGAAGTGCAAGTTTGTCCTTAAATCCGTTGGAGGACAGGATTGGGAATTTTTGGCCAAAAATGAGGTGCATAGTGAATCATGTGTTTTGCTCGTGCATTCTTCTGTCTTTTATGCTTTTTGTGAGCCAAATGAAGTCAGAAATACATGTTCAACATGCCAGCCCACGATTACTTGAAATGATAGAGTGTGGGTGAATTGGCCATTTTGAGCAAGTTTTGCATTTTTTGATTCCAACATGTGCAATACCATATGGGGCACGAAATAGTTAGTATGATGGGCCTCAGCATGTCACAAATTACCAATGGGCTTGATTAGAAGCAAGAAGAATGGCTAAAACTTGAGTTTGCAAGAAATGGCCATTTTGCACATTGGCCAAATTTCAATAAAATGCTCCAAAATTCCAAAACTCATAACTTGCTCATACTTTTGAATTTTGGCACAAATGAATACAATTTGGCAAGGTATTGAAAAGATCTACAAACCCTTAGTTTTTAGTTTTTACGATTGAGTCCATTAAGGTTCTCAAAATTTGGCTTTAAATTCAATAACTTTGAAAAATGACCTATAATTTTATAACTTCAAAAGACCATAACTCTTGATTTCTTACCAATTTGGACATGAGACCAAAAGGAGATGAAAGATCATTCTCTTAGCTTTCCAAGCATATTTCATTTGCATCTTCTTGATCAAGAATAAATAAAATATGATTTTTTGAAATTAAGTCTTCATCTTCCAAAATTAGAAATTTTTAGGGTTTCTTCAAGAACAAGTTTCAACCCAAACATCAATCTTATTGATCCAATGACCAAAATGGACTTGAAATATGAAAAGTACATCCTTGAAATGATGGTTGGCCAAAAGTTCACTTGGTCAATCTTGACTTTGACTGACTTTGACCAAAATGACCATTTTGCCCCTCTTGAATCAATTGATCCACTTCCTTTCAAAATTGATGATCAAAACTTCAAACATATGATCTTACAAATATATAGAGGCCATGTGCAAAGTTTCACTTCAAAATTCTCAATAAAACCTGATGAAAATCCAAACCCTAATTTTGGTCAACACATTAGGAGACTGATGAATTATCTTCAAAACTTCAAATCCTCTGGGCATCTTGACCAATTCCTTGTACAAGGACCTCTTAGATACCAAAGAGATGTTATAGCTCCCTAAATCAAGTCTTGCACATTGGCCAACAACCTTGCTCAAACAAACCCTAATTTGGCTGGTGAATCCAAAGAGTGATTTCACTTGTGATCAAAAACAAGCTCCAATCTTCTAGGGGTCCAAAGAGATGAATAAAGCATCTTGAGATATGCAAAAACATTTGAGCTCAAAAGATTCAGAGGTTTAGATGATAAGATTCTTCTTGAGCAACTTGTCCATGTAATCAACCTTCAAAGCATTGAGGAAAACTTGGTAACCAAAGTACTTTGATCCTATCACAATGTATGAATGCAATGCACTATGATGTTCATGATGAAACATAAGCCAAAATCAAGAGGGTAAATTTTGGGGTGCAACAACTGCCCCTATTCAAATTTCTTCAACATGATAAGTGAGAAAAGTGATAACTTTCGAGCGTTCAGGGTTGACGATGTTTGAATACGAAAGAACCCGAAAATTTACACTCTTACAAGAAACAGAGACAAAACTCCCAAGACATGTGTCAGAATGGAGTTGTAACACAGGTTGAAACAGAACAAGGACAAAGAAGAGTAGATGCAACTAAACTTCTGGACAAACGTGCCAGGGCGAAACTTGGCTTCAAAAGGAAGGGGTAAGACAAAACTCAACCAACAGAGTATAGACGAAACTAAACTCCGTAACAGAAAATGTATGCGGGTGAGGAGACGAAACTCTGAGCTCGACCCAAGGAAAAGTGGCTAGAGTGCGTGATTCTAGGGACACTTGCCATCCTTAACTAAGATAGACAGTATGAAGGAACTGACAAAATCTCAGAAATGAGGAATAACAGCGAGAAGAAACCTGACTCAAAGACCAGTCAGATGAAACTAAACTAGACGAGTACCAGGACGAAACTGGATTTCACGCACGGGTAACGAGGAGAATCTCGACCCAAAGCAAAGTGATGAGAGTGCATGTTTCTCAGAGAACCTGCTGGTCTCAGATCAATGGATAAACAACGACAAAAACTGATAGGAGAATCCAAGGAACAAAGGAGACTGATTTCAAACCAGGGACGCAGCACGAACACTGCACTCGGTAAACGAACACCGTCAAAGAGTCCAGGGTAGGAAAGTAAGAACGAGACGAAACTCGACTCAACAACTAGTTAGAAGAAACTAAACTGGATGAGTACCAGGACGAAACTGGATTTCATGCACAGGCGACGACGCGAAACTCGACCTAAAGCGAGGAGATTAGGGCGTACACCTAAAAACCTGCAAAAAGCGAATATCAGGACGAAACTGGTATTTGAAAGGTGCATCAAAAGACATTGGAATGAACCAGAGAGGGTAGTAAAGACTAAACTCGAGAAGACTGTGCCAGGGAGAAACTGAGCTATAGTCAAAAGTAGACACTAAAACAAACAGATGACTGACGTCAAAAGGATATTGGTATAGGGAGGAAACTGAGATAATGAGGACAAAGACCTCGCTGGGGATTTAACACGAAGTATTAGCAAAATCACTTGGGATGACGGAAACAATAATGGCTTATGTTCCGATGCATGTTTTGAATTATTTTTTATAGCGCAATGCTCTATATAATGGAAATGCTACGCGTTTTGGTAGATGCAATATGATGATGTATGTTTAAAAGTCTCACTGGGGAATGGCCAAATGAGAAGCCAAAAACCAAGAAGTCTGAAACTGACATGACTTGCAAAAATAAATTGCAAAAATCCAAAGGAGAGGAGAAAATACGGGGAACTGCTAGAGAGGGAACCTAGAAGTGATGGGGCTCCGTGGAGAAACAAACGAGCAACCAGCAGAAACGGGCCACAAACAAAGAGAGGATTTGCAAAAATAAATTGCGACTTCCCGGGGAAGATCAGGTCGACATTGCAACTTCCGGAAATAGGAAGAAAACTTTCTACTGGGGGAACAAAACTCTCCTGAAGAGGTGGGACTTCACTGGAGAGATAGAACTCTGTTGAAGATTATCTTACTGGAGAAATATTCTTGGAATGCAACCAAAGGACGAACCCCACAGATAGTCACACGGTATCAGAACCTTACTGGGGAATAAGAGAAGATCCTAAACAAAAGGATGCCCCGGTCAACAGATCGGCTGGGAACCGAGAGGTCAAAGCGAGGGATCCTTGTTGGCAAATTCGCTGGGGAGTTGAAACTTCTTCAGAATGCGGGTTCCTACTTAACGACTCCACTTGGGATGTGTAGCGTATCCAAATTTGAAGTCTTAGCATGAAGCTTTTGGCAAGAAGATTCCTGGAGTAACAAAACTTCGCTGCTGAAACGAAACTTCACCAGGGAAAGGAAACTTTACTGGGGAAACGAAACTTCACAGGTGATAAGCAGAAGAAGAAAGTCGAACATTCCCTTCTTGACCATCATTAAGCTCTTTACAGGTATTCAATGTGTAAACTTTTTTGATGTCAAACAGCTGTTTTTCATACAAAAAAATGTTTATTGAGAATGGTAGACCTGATGCGATAATTATTTAATCCTTGAAGTTGAAAACTTTAACAAAATGTCGCATCTCTGTTGTGAACGAATCACTGGCTAGAGTGCAAAAAGGTTTTAAAACTTTTCTTTCCGCTTTTTGAAAAAAAGAGTTAAAAATGCGAGGGATAAGATACCAACACGGCTATGCAACACATATTTGGGGCGTTTAGGAAACGTTATCCTGTCGCAGTATGCTTTTGAGTTAAACCCCTGTTTTAGTTAAGACTTTTAGAGGTTGTAACGTGGCATGGTTCAAGGTTCTTTTGAAAAAAAAGTTTTTCAAGGCTCAAATTATTTGGTGCACACCCCCTCCGTGATATTCTCCTGTCCTAAGTTCAGTTGACTTATCATAAGCATTCATCTTCCAAAAGGATTTATAATGGTTGAGTGATCACGACAAATTCTCCAACATGATTGTCGAGACTTTTGCTGCTTTAGGTTTTTTCTTGACATTATTGTTCTTCTTCTTTTTGATGAAAGTTTTATTGAATATTTTTCTCTCTTTTTTTTTGCCTGGACAAAATCTCTTGATTTTCCATTTTTGGGAGTCCAGCGGGATGCCCTAACTTTTGCCTAAGTGACCTGTTTCCAAGTTTCGACTTAGGGGGGCTTTTTGTTTCTTTCTTATTCATATTTTCCACTTTGAACAGGATGTTATGACTTTAGGTCTTTGGAACTTTTCTTCTTTCTCTTTTTTTTTGAAGAAAATAAATGCCTCATTCATTGGTCGGCGAGGGATAGCCATTTATTGTATCAATTCGAACTCGACCTCAGGATTTTGTGAGGAAATGAACATCGTGGTTTAGACACGCATTTCCCCCTTTTTCATGATGTGAAAGACAAAATGTAGCGATCCTCAGAGGGGGAATTCCTTCTGAAATTTAAATGCTTGTGCAAATAAACCGAACATCTACCTTTCCCCTGGTTAAAAAAGGTTTATTTTTCTTTGAATGGAAAAGAAACTCCTACTTCGAAGGCTCAGAGGGGTTAACGAGGGTCTAACTCCCTTATATCTCCAGTGTTTGGGGATTAAAACAATGCCTGTACATTGTCAACAGGGTTCTACTCGAAAGCATACCACTACAGTCACTATTTTTTTTAGACTCCTTCCTCTAAATTCTTGGTCATGCAAAAGAATTGGCACAGTTGGTATCAAACTGCCTGAAAAAACGATTAAAGAGTGATACTGGATGGATTAAATAAAATGAAACAAATTTTCAACGCATCAGGACTGACATTCGGCTATAAACAAAATCTTATATGCAGACAATGCTAAAACAATCAATCAGGATAACACATGAAAGTGTGGCAAAGAAACGTAATAAAATCCTTTATGGGGAAGAAGTAAATCCAACCAGGTTCACTGGTCCCAGTGACTTGCCGTATCCTTGATATTACCCTGACCTATGATTGTTAACAACGGCTCGAAGCTGTGAAACAAAACTGCAAGGCAAAAATACCTAAAAGAGTGAAAGAGAAGTCCACCAATCAGAGAAACAAACATGCCCCTTGCACAGTAGTAGTGGTATTTGTTATCTGTATTTCAAGCGATCAGCCAACCATGACTTGTATTACCATATCCGTGTAAGGTCCACGAAGTTTATATGCACATGCTTATCAAAAATATGGGACGTTTTTGCAGACAAAATAAAAAAAGAAAAGAAAAGCACACGTATACTTGGAAGAAGATATTCTATTGATTTTGAGAAATTAGCCTGTGAAAAAGGCATTTACATTGGGAAACAAGAAATTTCAAAATTAAAACAAACAAGTATTTACAGATGGCAATGTGAATATGAATATCCATCAAGTCCCGACTCTGCTATGACTCTTATGACCCTCACCTTCCTGCTTTCGGACAGATCAAACTTGAATTAGCTTCGAGCTTATGCTATGTGACAAAATGAAGGAAGGAAACAAAGGGGCTCATGTTGAGCGTAGTTATTTGCTTTAAGTCCCTAACTTTTGCCTGAATCTCCCTTTCGGGTTTTCGATTCACCAGGACACCCTCTTTTTGCCTAAACCGCCTTTTCGGGTTTTCAGTTTAGCGGGTTTTTTTTTTGTTTTTTCATGCAAAGTATTTTTTAACTACGTCAGCATTCACAGGGAGAGGGAAGTACTCTCCATCCATAGTTGTGAGCATCATCGCTCCTCCAGAGAAAACTTTTCTGACCATGAAAGGACCTTCATAAGTTGGAATCCACTTGCCTCTGGGATCTCCCTGGGGGAAAATTATCCTTTTTAGCACAAGGTCACCTGGCTTGTAGCATTGAGGTCGTACCCTCTTATCAAAAGATTTCCTCATCCCTTGTTGATATACCTGACTGTGGCAAACGTCCGTCAATCTCTTTTCATCAATAAGTTCCAGCTGATCCAGCCGATTCTGAACCCATTCTCTTTCATCCAGCTCAACATCTCTCATGACCCTAAGAGAAGGAATCTCAACTTCTACTGGCAATACTGCCTCCATGCCGTAAACCAATGAAAATGGGGTTGCCCCAGTCGAAGTACACACCGTGGTGCGATAACCATGCAAGGCAAAAGGCAGCATCTCATGCCAATCTTTATAGGTTACCACCATCTTCTGCACGACTTTCTTGATATTTTTATTGGCCACTTCGACGTTGCCATTCATCTTTGGTCTATATGGGGAAGAGTTATGATGCTTGATTTTGAAGGACTCACAAAGCTCCTTCATCATCTTGTTGTTCAGATTAGACCCATTATCGGTAATGATCATCTCAAGAACTCCGTAGAGACAGATAATATTGTGCTTAATGAACCGAGTTACCACCTGCTTAGTGACATTGGCATAGGATGCAGCTTCGACCCATTTTATAAAATAATCGATGGAAACTAGAATGAAACGGTGCCTGTTGGACGTAGTAGGTTCAATTTTGCCGATCATATCAATTCCCCACATCGCAAACGGCCAAGGGGAGGTCAAGACATTCAAAGGTACCGGCAGCACATGCACTTTATCAGCATAGACTTGGCATTTGTGGCAAACCCGTGCATGATTGTAACAGTTAGTCTCCATGGTGGACCAATAATAACCTGCTCGCAAAATCTTTTTTGCCATGGTGTTCCCATTGGAACGGGTCCCAAAGTCACCTTCATGTATCTCCTCAATGATTCTAGCCGCTTCTTTCTTGGCAATACATCTGAGCAGTAGACCATCATGATGCCTTCTGTACAACACACAACCACTGAGAAAGAGCTTGGCTGGAAATCTTCTTAAGAACTTTTTATCTGTGACATATGCCTTTTCAGGGTACTCTTGCGTTTCCAGATATCGCTTAACGTCATAAAACCAAGGTGTTGTAACCCAAAATTTTCCATCCCTTTTTTACAAGAAAACACAACCCTAGGGTTTTCTCAGATTTTCAAGATTGGCTCAGGAATCGATCAAATAGAATTTTCTATGGCAGTAAATCAAGAATTAGGGTTTTCTCTCGCATTTCTCAGAAGAAACATAATTCTCATAAATTCAATTAGCCGTCACATGTTTTCATACTTTTTAAGCCTACTGAAAGATTGCTGGTTGTTCTCAAGGCTTGTTTATCTGGGATAAGAGATAGGAGCTGAGATGGTCATTTGAAAAATATTCAGGTTTTGTCTGATCCAGGTTAACCAGACAATTTGCGTTTGTTAAGACATTTGCTTGTTAATGGAATGAAATGCTTGTTTGTTTTTTGGAATACACAATGCGTATTTTGATTGGAATGTTGTTGCAAGGTTACGAGATTGCAAAGTTTTGGGATTACTTGGAATTTAAGTTATCTATATTGAAAATATTGGAATGCAATTTCAATTATTTTGATATGAGAATCTTAAAGGGTTAAGTGAAGATGCAAGGAAAGAATTACAAGATATTGACAGTAGAAGGTTTTATTGGATATCAGATGATCTCATAAAAGCTTTCTTCATTCATTTCAAATGTTGTTACAAAAATAATTTATTACTTGAATACTGTAGGTTTTACAACTTATAGTATTTGAAAAAATAAATGATTACAATAAATGGAAAATCTATCTAAGTTAAAAATCTAAGTCTAAGCCATTGCTCCCATGCTCAAAGTCTTCTGCTTCCTCTGCTTTGTCATCACCCGAGTTGTGCTCACATGAAAGAAAAATAAAAAGAAAAGGATTAGTATAGTTGATTAATTAGATTTTTCAAACAGAAAAAGAAAGGAATTATTCATCATTAAAGTTTGCCGTCTGGAATCAAGAGTGCTATTTTTCATCATGTTTTATTTTTCTCTTTGAAAATCACAAGAAGATTGCTCTTCTTGGTTCACAAAGAGAAAAGTAAAAATGCAAAAGAAGAATGCAAACAAAGCAAATGTATTCAAATGCAACAAGGAGCCAAACTACATTACAAAGTCAGCCAACCAAACAGCATTGTAACTAAACCAAACAACTTTGCAACAAAACTAAACATTGCAACATTACAAAGTAAGCAAAACTGCATACAAAGGCAGACTGAAACCTGCTGTACAAACAACACAAGCAAGGTGCCAAACTGAGCTACAGAGCGCAAGGTGCCAAACTGAGTTACAAAACAAACTGGATGCAAACTGTACAAATGCAGTAAGTACGATGCAGCAGGATAGCAGTAAAATGCAGGAGGTAAACCAAAATCACAAGTAAAAGACTTGTCACAGCTTTTCATAATTTTATAGTTAATAGGCAAACTTTTTAGAAAAAAAAAGCAAATTTTCTTTGTCATTGAGAGAGAAAGAGAGAAAAGGGAGCACCTTTTTAGTATTTGTACAGTTGGCTAAGAAAATGGATCAAGAAATAATACCATAAAAACAGCAAGAAGAAAAGGCCCAACGGTTTCAAGCACAAACTAAAAGTCCCAACCTGCTAACCAAAGGTAGAGAGAGCTGTTATAAGACAAAACTCCAAGCCAAGCCTGAAAACACACAAGTTAAAAACCTGTAAAACATTGAACAATTTCAACCAAGCTGAAAAATATACCAAAGAAACTGAACAACTCTCCCAAAAGCAAAAAAAAAAACTGTTAACAGATTCATCACCATCCCAAACCTGTTATCAAATTGTAACAAGCCAACAGCCTGCTAACCAAAAGCACACAACTCTCCAACCTGCACAATCAACCAAAAAATACAAAATGGCCTAACAGTTTCAAAACTCCCAACCTGTATAACAAGTTCAAAACCTGCAGGCTGCAAAACAAAGTTCAAACAACTCTCCCAAAAAACCATAATAGCTGCAACTGTAACAAAAAACAACAAGAACAACACAACCAAATCCAAACTGCACAACCAATCTCCAAGCCAACCAACTATAACGAACAGAAAACAAACATAACAAAACTTCCAAAAAACCTGCAGTTCCCAACAAAACCAGTTGGCCAAAACTATAAGCCAAAACTGTAACAACCACAAAATCTTCCAGTCCAAACAAAGTCTAAACCAACAAACCAGTTTCAGAAACAATCAATCAAAAGCCTACCAAATTGCACAACATCAAAAAAACTATCATCAAACTCAACATCCAAAAACCACAACTTGTATAACAATTCAAATCAGAAGAAAAGCTACCAACAAAGGATTTTCAGAAGCCAAGTTTCATAAAACATTCAAATCCAAAGAGAGAAATATCAACGTTTCAGCAACAGGCATCATCATTAACAAAATCTAAGCATAACAACAAAGTTTCAGATTATCAAATCATCATCAACAATCATCAAACAAGTTTCAGAATAGCAACATTCAAATTCAAGAGAGAGGAAGAAGTTTCAGAATAGCATCATCAACATTCAAGAGAGAGGAAAAAGTTTTAGAATAAGCATCATCATTAACAAAAACAATCAAGAACAATCAAAAGTTTCAGAATAGCATCATCAACATTCAAGAGAGAGGAAAGAGTTTCAGAAGTAACAACAATCAAGTTTCAGAAGCGATTTTCATCATCAACTACCAACAATCACAGGTTGCAGAAACATTACCAAAAAAGCATGTGTTCGTCATCATATCCCCTCCGCCTCTAGCCACCAGGGAGCTCCGTCTCACCCTCTCTCCTCTCCATTTTTTTAGAAAATCTCACAGGTATACTTCTCTTCCAAACCCTTTGCTGCATCTCAGACACATAGCACCATAGGTTAAATAAAGAAGCATGAACAAAACATGCGAAGCAAACATGAACAAACTGTTAAAATCAAAAGAAGAACGAACTATACCGTCTTAAAACGAAGCCATGGATCTTTGTGAGGAGATGAGAGAGTGAGGGTTGCTCCGGCGGCTAGGGCTTAGGGGAGGTCAGAGCGTTTTTTAGTGAGAAAGATGAAGAGGGAGAATGAGAACGGTGTCGCTGTGAAAGAGTACACACAAACCCTAAATTTCTGAACCCTAACAAAATGTGAATAAAACTTTGTGAATTGGGCCCTGTCCGCCCTTAAACACTTGAGCTCATATGAATTGCTAGCATGCCTCCCCCTCTTCCCTTTTTTATTTTTTGTTTCAGCAAAGTGTTAACACCTTGGGCCACCCAAATCCCTTAAGCCCACGCGAATTACTAGTGCACCCCACCTCTATTCTGACTCCTTATGCCTTCTTTTATTTTTATCTCGGGCCTAGCATCCTCACAACCATTAAGCCCATTTCTTTTTTTGTTTTAATTCACCCTTTTTTATAAGATTCATAAAAAAAAACTCAATACATTTCTTTTTTATATAAATTAATATTTTAGTTAATTTTCTTTTTAATTTATCGTTTTATTTCTTTGTTAAAAATATACTAGTAAGATATTAAAGTTTCATTTTTGTAAAATAATTTTAATTTTTTTCTTAATTAGTTTTAATCATTTTTCTTTTTATTATTTTTCTTACATTTGACAAGAAAACACCAAAAAATAATAGAATTTTTGTTTAATTAAATTTTCTTCCTTTAAACTTTTTTTAATTAATAAAATACAATAATAATAATATTTAATCTTTCTTTTTTAGAATAGATTTTATTTTCAAGTAAATGCATGCATTTCATAATTGATTGATTTTATTTATTTCATAATTTGTTATGGCTTTATATTGAATTGCGGCAATTCGATTTGGTTGTAATATTTGGACTTTACTATTCTTATGAGATTCATCCCCATTTGTAAATAATTGTACCCCCATCCACGGATACTTTTGTAATAGCTTAGACTTTTAATTCTCGCACTTTATGCTTTCAAATATGCCATGATTAGAGATTAGGGTTTGTATGCGAAAATCCAAAATCAATCGCTAGAGGACCTAATAAAAGACCTAAATGCATGAAAATGACAAACACAATTCACACGTGCACCTCTAGGGTAACCTCGCTTGTTGCCTCGGAAATGCAATCATGTCCCTCGAATATGAGACACTCTAGCAAATGCCCCTTCGATAAACAAAGATCGTAGTCCCTCGATGACCCTTGATGTTGCCTTCGATAAAATGATATCGTCCCTTACAAAATTGCTAGAGCGTCTCACAAGTTGCTTTCAATGATTGTATGCGATGATCCGCGCCTGTCCGTTTAACATCCTAATACAAGGTTGTTTACCAAATGCAATGGTAAAACAACATTGTCAAAAGGGTTAAAAATGTGTAGGAAATACCTTTGAGTAAAATAGGGTAGACAACTCTTAGTTACTTGATCAAAACTTGCAAAACATCCTTGCTGTTTTCAAACACACCTCACAACACAATTTCAAAACATTTCCCAAATCAAACTTTCAAACATTGTAATATCTTTTCAAAGGACAAACACCTTTGTATATATTCAAACAAGAATCATTACAAAGGTTGCCACAATGATGGCCTCTTTTTCAAAACATTTTCAAAAACCACACACAAAGCACCATTTCAAACAATTGAAAAGAAAAAGCAAGTGATCTGAACAAGTAACTAAGAGCCCTTGGAAAACCATGGATGAAAAGGGTGCTAGCACCTTCCCTTTTCATAATATACCCCCCGAACCCAAGAAAACATGTCAAAGGTCTTACCTGTGCTTTTTGACCTTTCCTTTGGATAAAATAAAAAGTCGGTGGCGACTCTTGCTAAACCGAAACATTTGCGAACACAAACGCAAAACCTCAAGTCAGTTCTCCCACTGTATCACAGAACTGGCGACTCTGCTGGGGATAATTCTAAAAGTGGGCTTACCTTAGGGTTTTAGATCACCTTTACATGCTTATATTGTTTGCCTTGATTGCTTTACATTTGGTTCTATTGTTTGGGTTTGAAATCCTCTACCCGGATTTGGGAAACATTCATAGGTAAATAGCAATACGTTGTGGAAACTGTGCGGGGTATACCGACATGGTTGAAGTAATAGCTATATTAGTGCAACATATTTGTGGGTACCGGTAGCCTTTGAGTTAATCAAAGAGAATACGGGGCCGCTGAGTGATGTCATGAAGCACTAATGGACTTTTAGAACCTTTACTTGACCAACTTGGCCTTTTTAGGGGTAGTGAGATGACCGGCTTTGGAGCAGTCTGAAGTTGGTAGATACTCGATACTACACTCATTGAGGGTTATTTTCTTGGAATATTTCGGTCGCCAGTAAAGTGGCTAAACTGAAACAATGAACACAGAAAATAATTTGGTGATATTGATCTCCTTAGAACCCGGTTACTATTTGTAGGACAGGTTGAGGCAACTAAACTTCAAGGGGGTACTTACCTATGAAACCCCATGCAAGCTTGAAACTAGGATCTTGTGTGATTTTCTTGTACATTTACTTGTGCATACATCATGAACATCATGAAGCATCATTTGCATCCACTAACCATTTCAAGGGTTTGGGTCTTCATCTTTGTTCCTGTTTTGTAGGTCATGGAATCACTCCGCAGAAAAACTATTCAGGTCAACCTTGTGAGAATCCCTCCTCTACTCAAGGAGCTTACTTCCAAGATTCCAGAGAATTCTCCCTTCAGTGAAAGACATGGTAGACTTCTCAACTTGGTCAACTCCAACATTGAAGAAGACATGGTGAAAGTTCTCTTCCAGTTCTTTGACCCCCTACACCATTGCTTTACATTTCATGATTACCAACTAGTACCTACTTTGGAGGAATTTTCTCAACTTCTGAGGATTCCTATTCTCCATCAAATACCCTACAACGGTACGGAAAGAGAGCCAAAACTTGAAGATGTTGCTCAAGCCTTACACTTGCAACCATCTGATATCAAAGGTCATTGGGAAACCAGAAGTGGTGTCAAGGGTTTCTTGGCAAAGTTTATGTTTGAGAAGGCACAAGACTGCTGGAGTTCTCTAGATCTACAAGCTTTTGATGAGATTGTAGCAAT
This sequence comes from Vicia faba, assembly GCA_948472305.1. NCBI lineage: Eukaryota > Viridiplantae > Streptophyta > Magnoliopsida > Fabales > Fabaceae > Vicia > Vicia faba. Next base: position 994,262,109 of record OX451741.1, read on the forward strand.
TCTCATCTATGGGTTGGTCTTGTTCCTAAACCCTGATCAACTTATAGATGTGAATGCTGTCAAGATTTTCATATCTCGGAATCCTGTGCCTACATTGCTTGGGGACATCCTACACTAATTTTACACACAAACACTGAGGAAAAGAGGTGTTCTCATGTGTTGTACTCCTCTTCTAGCAAGGTGGTTTATTTCTCACCTTCCCCAGTTAGTCTTGAAGAATGAACAAGGCTTGAGGTGGTCGCAGCGATTGGTGACTCTTACATATTTTGATGTTCATTGGTGTTCTCGGTCCAGAGAAAATGTCATCATCATTGATCGTTGTGGGGAATTCCCTAATATCCCGCTACTTGGCATTAAGGGAGGAATTACCTACAACCCCTGTTTAGCTCTGAGACAATTTGAGTATGCCCGAAGGGATAGCCCTCATGACATGCTGATTCCAGACTTGGTTTTTGACTTCGACAACGATGCTCAAGGACTTCGACAAAGGTTTATTCGAGCTTGGAGGATGCCCAACAAAGTGGACAGTAAGACACTGGGACACAAGAATTCCATCCCCCTTGAGCCTTACCTCAAGTGGGTACAAACCCGCGCCCAGATTCTTATGATGCCTTACCCCTACATTCTCCCCGTGATGAAAGAGCCTGTTATGGAAGGAGAGGTTCCATACACCCTCCTACATCCAGACATGCCAACATCATTGGAAGATTTGCAAAAGAGTTGGATACAGCTCAAGGAAGAACATAATACTTTTGAAGCCAACTTCTACGCATGTGAGAAGAAGGTTTTGGAACTTACCCATCGACTCCATGAAAAGCAGACTCTCAACACCTACATCGCACCAAAGAGGATGCGCAACGTCTTTTTACCTTAGAATTTTGTATTTATTTTGCCCACGGGGCATTTATGTACTAACAAAGTTCTTCTTATTAATATGACGTGTTTTCTTTTTGTTTGCAATAACTTTGAATTTCTGAATCCTTGAATGCATTACATGAATACATATCATTCATCATATGCATAAACAGGTCTTCACACCAGGTTTCCTTATCTTTCTGTTGTTTATTTCAGCAAGATGGATATAGAGAAGATGGTCAAAGACCTACAAGCACAAAATTCACAGTTCCAACAACTCCTCATGACCTTGGCAAAGGGTCAAGAGGACCTTAAAGCACTGTTAGATAAGGAGAAAGAAAAAGAAAAGGAAAAAGGAAAAAAGAAAAAGAAAAGAGTCGGGGTGGCTACTCTAGGAAGAATATTTGAGAACCAAGATAGAAGAGTCATGGATTTCCCCTCAACGTCTGATGAAGGGGTTGGCAAAGGAAAAGGAGCTGCAGTACCTTCTGAGTCTGAGGCTGAAGAGGAAGAAGTTGAAGAGGATGAAGATTACTCTGAGCAGCAGTACCCTCCTGCAGACGACAAGTATAAGAATCTGGAAGATCAGTTGGCAGCCATTGAGGTACAAAGGGTACCTGGGTTGGATTTCGAAGAGCTGGGGTTGGTTGCTGGGATCGTTGTTCCCCCTAAATTCAAAGTGCCTACATTTTCTAAATACGACGGTTTGTCTTGTCCAAAGATGCATCTGCGGTCTTATGTCAGAAAGATCCAACCTCACTCTTCTGATAAGGATCTGTGGGTCCATTTTTTTAAAGATAGTTTGTCGGGTACACAATTGGACTGGTTCTACCAGCTTGAGAGGGCTGATGTACATAACTGGGAGGACTTGGCTGCTGCCTTCTACCGACAATATCAATATAACACAGATTTAGCACCTACTCGTACTCAACTACAAAGTATGAGTATGGTTTCTAATGAGGGCTTTAAGGTGTATGCCCAGAAGTGGAGGGACCTGGCTGGAAGGGTGCAACCACCATTGTCTGAAAGAGAGATTGTCGATATGTTTTTGGGGACGCTGTCTGGTCCATTCTTTAATCACCTGATAGGGAGCTCATCTGCAGGGTTCACTGAATTAATTCTGACAGGGGAAAGGGTCGAAGCTGGTATTAAGAGCGGTAAATTTCAGAAGGATGCATCTGCTTCTGTCACTATCAAGAAGACCTTCCCAGCCAAGAAGGAAATTTCTGTTGTTTACACCCAGAGAAATCGACAAAGATAGGAACGTCGGCCATCAGTGGGGGTCGTATTAATTTAGAAGTCCGCATCGGATCAGCCTAGAAATAGTCAACCAAGGAATGATTAACCCAGAACCTATCAACAAAGGGTAGAAAGGCCACAACGGCAATATACCCAGATAAACAAGACACCCGCTCAGGTCCTTCCCTATCTCCTAAAATTAAACCTTGCTAATTTGAGAGAGGCACCAAAGAATACAAATACCAATTCTCCACATTATCATCCCAATGCAAAATGTGCTTATCATTCAGATAGAATAGGGCATGACACCAACAACTGTTGGGCCCTCAAAAACAAGATCCAGAATTTAATAGATGCCAAGGAGGTAGAATTCGATGCGCCCGAAAAGCCGAATGTGATTTCTGCCCCAATGCCGAAGCATGGTCACAATGTCCATGCTATTGAAGAGGATTTGTATGTTGTTGCTGTTGATAACTTAATGACTCTGTTGCCAATGATAAGGATAAATTTGTTGAAAGTTGGGATCTTTCCAGGCTGTGAAAAAGATTGTTACCTTTGTTCGACCTTGCAATCCGACTGTCCGCTATTGAAGTCAGGCATCCAACACCTGATGGATAATCAAGAGATCCTCTTTCAGAAAACTCCTGTTACTCTTGTTACTCCTGTTACTCCAATCAACGATATTGCTATAATTACCATTTCCGATAATCTTTCCAAGGTCTCCAAAAGACCTATTAAGATTACACCCGATTCAAAGATTGTACCTCTGAAGATTACTATGCCGAAGCCTATCCCATACAAGTCCAATAAGATGATACCGTGGAATTATGGAGGAGAGATTTTCTACCACGGTGTTAAGCAGATTGAACCGGTGGAAGAGAATTTCGATGAAGAAACTCTTGACATAGGAAATATTGCGGGGACAAGTAATATCACTCGTAGCGGAAGAATCTTCTCTCCGGAGATTTCTCCTCTAAGGGCAATCTTCGGACCCTAAAGTGCTCCTGTGCCAGTCAAGATATCTATGCGAAGTCCAGTGATTGAAGAAATTATTACTCCCGAAGTTGTACCCTCTGCAGTTACTGCTGATAAAGGTAATGGGATCCAAGAAGCGCCCGTCAGGACGAGGGCTCAGACTTTGGTTATCCCCGAGACCACCCAAAAGGAAATGGAGAAAATTTTAAAGATAATCAAGAAGAGCGACTATGATTTCGTAGAACAACTAGGGAAAACCCCTTCAAAAATCTCCATGCTGGCCCTATTGCTCTGTTCCAAGGCTCATGCCAAAGCCTTGATCAAATTCCTGAAGACGGCGCACATTCCTCAAGAAACTTCTGCGGATCAGTTTCAAGAGTGTGTAGCCAGCCTAACCGCCAACAATGGTCTTGGCTTCTCTGATGCCGACCTAACATCTAAGGGAAGAAAGCATAATGATGCGCTGCATGTTTCGGTAGAGTGCAGAGGGACCACACTTGCTCATGTTCTGGTTGATATCGGGTCATCTTTAAATGTCCTACCAAAGAAAGCATTGGACAAATTGGACTGTGAGGGTTTGACCTTAAAGCCCAGTAATATCATTGTTAGAGCCTTTGACGGTTCTATGCGGATGGCTCACGGAGAAGTGGACATCCCAATTAAGGTGGGAACAAAAATTTTCAACTCTACATTTTATGTGATGGACATTCGTCCTTCATATTCATGCTTGTTGGGAAGACCATGGATCCACAACGCTGGGGCAGTCACTTCTTCTTTACACCAAATGCTCAAATACCCAGTCCAGGGTAAAATCATAACAGTTCATGGTGAGGAGGAGTATATGATAAGCCACCTTAACTCTTTTCGTTATGTGAAGTTAGATGGTGAATTCATAGAAACACCTTTCCAACACTTTGAAGAGGTTTCTCCTGAAATTGCGACGGCTAAGACAATAAATTTTGTGCCTGCAGTTACCAAGCCTGTGTCCCCGATGTCATCCCTTAAAGATGCGAAGGTTGTGATCGAGGAAGGTGGAAGAACAGTGTGGGGTCGGCTACCAGATTTTCCTTTCAAGACAGATAAGTTCGGTTTGGGTTTCACTTCTGCTAGTCAGAAGGTTGTGCATCGCTCCCGGGCTGGAGGACCACCATTAAAGATCACTCATCACGGAGTTCATGCTTTGGAAGATGTTGAAGATGAGAGTAATTTTGAAGACTGGATCTTTCCAACCATTGAAGGAGGACTGAACAACTGGGAGGCGAAAGACTTCGTTCCCATTACTTTCATCAATCAGTAATTTATCTTTTGAACATTTTCCGTTGGTCTGTAATAATTATTAAACAATTCGTACACTCTTTTTGCCTTGTGCCTTACCCGGGGCATATAGGTCCATTTGTAAGGGCTTGATTTCTTCATTTTCATATGCCATTTTTAATGAATCATGGACGTTTTCATCTATAAACTTTTGTGTTCATTTTCTTTCTTTTTACATTTTATTTTGTTTAAAGGTGGCTATCCCTTACACACACCCACACTCAAAATACAGGTACCCATCCACTCCGGATTCCATGGGTAACAATTCTGTTATGGCCTTCAGTGACTCTGAAGATCTGGTCAATCATGCCGAATACGAAGGTGATGAAGACTGTGAAGTACCTGGAGAGTTGGCTAGACTTCTAAAATAGAAAGAGAGGGTTATTCTGCCCCATGAAGAGCTGTTAGAGACTATCAACTTGGGTACTGCCGAAGACAGAAGAGAGATTAAAGTGGGTTCCAACCTAAAGCCAAATGTCAAAGAGCGTTTAGTTCAGCTGTTGAATGAATATGTTGAGATCTTCGCCTGGTCCTATGAAGACATGCCGGGACTCGACACGGATATTGTGGTTAACCGTCTCCCTACCAGAGAAGACTGTCCACCAATTAAACAGAAAGTCCACCGAATGAGGCCCGATATGTCTGAAAAGATCAAAGCCGAAGTGATGAAGCAGTTCAATGTCGGGTTTCTTGTTGTTACTTCCTATCCACAATGGGTTGCTAACATTGTGCCCGTGCATAAGAAGAACGACAAAGTGAGAATGTGTGTGGATTACCTAGATTTAAACAGGGCTATGAAGGGGTGAAAAACACAAGAAGGGGGGGTTGAATTGTAAAACTGGAATCTTAAAGCAATTGACAAGATATTTTTATCCTGGTTCGTTTGATCTCAAACTACTCCAGTCCACCCGTCAAGGTGATTTCGCCTCTCTCCAACGAGGTCTTAATTCACTATATTCAACTGAATACAAATCTGCTTTAACAACTGCTAAAGCCTTCTTGATTCAAACCACAATCCGGTTTGTCAAGGCAACACTTTCTTACAAAGGTATAAAACAAATGTGTGTGAATGTTTTCTACAAAACTATATCACAACTGTGATGTATACACAAATTAAGCTTAGAAACTTAGATTGCTAAACACTAATGGAGTATCAGAGTTTGTTGGTTTAGCAAAACTGGTAGATGAAGATTATTGTTCAGCTTTGTGCGTGTAGAGAGTTTGGAAGCATTAGCCATTATAATCTTCGAAGCCTTGTTTATATAGCACTTGAGAAGATGAACGTTGAATGCAATATTCTTGATTCAATGCTAATAACAAGCTTTCCTTTTTGAGAAGATCTTGTCTAGAATGATGCCGTTGGAATTAATTAGCGTTCAATGCACAGTACCGTTGCTTCTTCAATGCACGTTCTGGCTTGGCTCATTCTGATTCTGCTTCGCTGCTGATGAACTATTGTTTTTGTATCAGAGTGTTTACGCGCAGTTCTGTCCATCAAGCTTCAGCATGTACGTGAGTTGATCATCTGATCTTCACGTTCTGATTCAGCAACTTCTGATGCTGGTGTATCAAATCAAGTTCTGATGCTGATGAAGTGATCTTGCTTATTTTAATCAGCGTATCTGCAAGTCAGAGCATAGTAATTTTAGGCAGCATATAGTTCAAACATGAAACATATAACTACTCTATCTTTTCACTTTGTTATCATCAAAACTTAAATATAGGGTACTAGATTCAAACATTGTTCTAACAATCTCCCCCTTTTTGATGATGACAAAAACTAGATATTTTAAATGAAAAATAACGTGAAAAGGTATCTGGGAAATGTTTCAGAGTTAAGAAGTAAAGAGAGATCAGAGTTTAAGAGATACTCCCCCTGAGTTTGTTACTTCCCTTTGATATGCGTGTTCTTCAGGATCATATCTTTTTCTATCTTTGAGCATCAGATTATAGGTCTTTGACTTATCAGAGAGCAGAGCTTCAGAGCTTTTCCTGTCAGAGCTTTGCTTCGGATCAGAGTGTTAGGTCGATCAGAACTTCATATTTGATCAGAGCAACATGAGCTTCTACATTTGATCAGAGCTTCTAGCTTCTAGTCTTCATTGTGCCTGTAGACTTAAAAACAAAACAGAAAAACATTTCAAGTAATAGAGTTAGAATGTTTGAGAGTTTCTGTCTAGTTAGCCGTTATTGATTTTAAATATCATTCTTGTTCTCCCCCTTTTTGTCAGCAATCAAAAAGTGTTGGTGATGTGCTAAAACAATTTAGATATCAGAAAAACAAATGATATTAAAGTAGTTCATGATCAGAGCAAAAGAACATTACAAAACATAGTCAAAACAGTACATCAGAAAATGAAGAAAACATAGAGAATGTTATGCATAAAAAAAATTTAAGGTTGTGGGGGCATGCGTGAGAACAGGCTTTCCAGCATTGCTTGAATCTTTTCAGAAGTTTCATTCTGCTTCTGAACCATGGTGACAACAGTGTCAATTTTGCTGTCCTGTACGTCCATTCTTGCTTTCATCTTCTGATCATTGTCTTCCATCCGCTGCTGTAGACGCAAGAATGATTTGAGAGAAAAGGTTTGAAGGAGATAAACTCAGAAATATGCAGAGAATACTTGAATGATTATGAGAAAGCGTAAAGAATAAGAATGAGGAATTAATGTGTTTAAATAGAATTTTCAAAAATTATTTTGAAAAATTAAACGTTTTTAAGAGAGAGAAAAAAATAATGATTGCCATTAACAAGCGTGATTACTTTTCATTAAATGCTTGCTGATTTTGGGGGATTTGAGAAAGATACTTAAAAACGGTTACCAGACATGTGTCTCAATGCAACCAATCAGCGCTTTGCCTTCTCAGAAGCGTGCACGCGTTCTGCTTCAGGGATTTGCTGATGATTGGATGACACTTGTTTGATGTAGTGATCAGCACGTCTGTATTTGAGATTAGACTCTCAGATCTTTAGACTTGCATCTGATACAATCTGCATGTTCTATCTATCTGAAAGAAGATTGATCAGAAGTTCACAGTAATATAATTACATTCTGAAGATAAATACATGGAATTAAAACATTTTCATTCTGGGCATACTTTCATGCTGAGATGTTTCAGAATGAAATTAAACCTATCTTCTGAAAGGGGTTTAGTAAAGATATCAGCCCATTGATGGTCTGTATCTATAAATTTCAAGTTTAAAATACCTTTCTGAATATAGTCCCTAATGAAATGATGTTTTATTTCTATATGCTTAGCTCTAGAATGTAAAATAGGATTCTTACTTAAGCAAATAGCAGAAGTATTATCACAAAGAATAGGAATGTTACTCTCAAAAATCTGGAAGTCTTCAAGCTGACTTTTCATCCAGAGCATTTGTGTGCTACATCCTGCTGCTGCTATGTACTCAGCTTCTGCTGTTGACAGAGCAATTGTTGATTGCCTTTTGCTGGACCACGAGATCAGATTTTCTCCCAGAAACTGGCAGCTTCCAGAAGTACTTTTACGTTCCACTCTGTCTCCAGCAAAATCAGCATCACAGTAGCCTACTAAGCTGTAATCACTAGATTTTCTATAAAACAAACCCAGATTAGTAGTACCTTTCAGATACTTGAAAATTCGCTTAACAGCTGTTAAGTGAGATTCTCTAGGATCTGATTGGAATCTAGCACAAATACATACGCTGAATAAGATATCAGGTCTTGAAGCTGTCAGATAAAGGAGAGAACCAATCATACCTCTGTAGACTTTCTGTTCTACGCTTTTGCTTACCTCTTCTCTTTCCAGAATGCACGTGGGATGCATTGGAATCTTTGATGGCTTACATTCTGAGAGGTCAAATTTATTCAGAAGATCTCTGATGTATTTGCTCTGATGAATGTAAGTTCCCTCTGGAGTTTGATTGATCTGAATTCCTAGAAAGAATTTCAGTTCCCCCATGAGGCTCATCTCAAATTCTGCCTGCATACACTTAGCAAATTTTCTTCCAAGAGAAGGATTAGTAGAACCAAAAATAATATCATCAACATAAATTTGACAGACTAAAATGTCACTCTTAACTGTTTTACAGAATAGAGTAGTGTCCACTTTCCCTCTGGTGAATTCATTTTCAAGCAGAAAGTTACTTAGCCTTTCATACCAAGCTCTGGGAGCTTGTTTCAGACCATACAGTGACTTTTTCAGTTTGAAAACATGTTCTGGATGTTTTGTATTTTCAAAACCTGGGGGTTGGTGAACATAAACCTCTTCTTCTATATAACCATTTAAGAATGCACTTTTGACATCCATCTGATACAGAGTGATGCCTCTATTAACAGCAAATGAAATTAAAAGTCTGATAGATTCTAACCTGGCGACTGGGGCAAAGGTTTCTGTATAGTCTATCCCCTCTTGCTGACTATAACCTTGTGCAACCAGTCGTGCCTTGTTTCTGACGACTTCACCTTGTTCATTAAGCTTGTTTCTGAACACCCATCTTGTTCCAATGACGTTGAATCCTTTAGGTCTGGGAACGAGATCCCATACGTTGTTTCTGGTGAATTGATTCAGCTCTTCTTGCATTGCCAGAATCCAGTCGTTGTCCAGAAGTGCTTCATCAATAGAAGAAGGTTCAATCAGAGACACAAGTTCCATAAGAGTTTCTTCAGAGTTTCTGAAGCTTGCTCTTGTTCTGATTGGATCTTCCTTTCTTCCTAGAATAGTTTCTTCTGGGTGATCCAAACTGCTTCTGGGTAATCTCTTCTGAGGTTGATCAGCAGCAGTTGTAGGATTTCTAGCATTGCTCCTTTCAGACGTTGAAGGAATGTCTGTGTTGAGAGCTTCTGATGACTTGTCTTCAGAACCTGCAAATTCAATTTCTATACCTGCAAGATTTTCATTCTGCTTTGACTTTTCAGAGTCAAGCTTGTCATCAAAACGAACACTGATTGATTCTTCCACAATCTGTGTTTCTGTATTGTATACTCTGTACCCTCTTGAGCGTTCAGAGTATCCTAACATAATACACTTCTGTGCCTTAGAATCAAACTTGTTCAAATAATTCTTTGTATTTAACATAAAGCAAGTACATCCAAATGGATGAAAATACGAAATGTTGGGCTTTCTGTTCTTCCACAATTCATATGGAGTCTTTTCCAGAATAGGTCTTATTGAGATTCTATTCTGAATGTAGCACGCTGTGTTTATTGCCTCTGCCCAGAAAGTCTTAGCAACGTTTGTCTCATTGATCATGGTTCTGGCCATTTCTTGCAATGTTCTGTTCTTTCGTTCTACAACTCCATTTTGTTGGGGAGTTCTAGGACAAGAGAAATCATGCAGAATGCCTTTGTCATTAAAGAATGACTCAAAATCTTTATTTTCAAATTCTCCACCATGATCACTTCTGACTTTAACGATTCTAAGATCTTTTTCATTCTGAACTTGGTTACAGAAGGTAACAAACACAGAGTGTGACTCGTCCTTGTGTCTTAAGAACTTTACCCATGTCCATCTGCTATAGTCATCTACGATTACTAACCCATACTTCTTGCCACTGACTGAAGCAGTTTTAACTAGTCCAAATAAGTCAATGTGCAGAAGTTCTAATGGCTTAGAGGTAGAAACAACATTTTTGGATTTAAAAGAAGGTTTTGCAAATTTGCCTTTCTGACATGCTTCACACAGAGCATCTGAATTGAACTTCAAATTAGGAAGTCCTCTGACCAGATTGAGTTTGTTAATCTGAGATATTCTTCTCATACTAACATGCCCCAATCTTCTGTGCCAGATCCACTGCTCGTTGTTAACAGACAGAAGACATTTTATGTTCTGACTCTTTAGTTCAGAAAGTTTGATTTTGTAAATGTTGTTTTTCCTCTTACCATTAAATAGGATAGTCCCATCTTTCTGACTAACAGCTTTACATGATTTTTGATTAAAGATTATATCATAACCGTTATCACTTAATTGACTTATGGATAACAGATTATGCATCAATCCATCAACTAGCAGAACATTATTAATAGAGGGAAGATTTCCGTTACCTACAGTTCCAGAGCCAATAATCTTTCCCCTCTGATTGCCTCCAAAGCCAACGTGGCCTCCAGGCTTAAGTTCCAGGCTTTGGAACATATGCCTTCTTCCCGTCATGTGTCGTGAGCAGCCAGAGTCCAGGTACCATGACTGGTGTTTCTGACTTGCTGCTAAAGATATCTGCAACATGTATTATTTTATCCTTAGGTACCCAGATTTTCTTGGGTCCTGACTTGTTAGTTTTACCAAAACTCTGGTTGAATTTTGGTTTCACAGAGTGCTTACTGCTAGTGTATTTGATGTCGTGTGTGTGACCATACACAAAGTGTGAATTTAGAGGAGTGTGTTTAATGGTTAAATCCATGACATTCTTAGGTGTAGGAACCTTACCTTGGTATCCTATTCCTTTCCTGCCGTTTCCGCTAACTCCATAGATCATTGAAGCCATTCTGCTTCTATCTATGCTTTTAGCAAGGAACTTCTGGAAACTATGATCATACTCCTTGATGATCTCATCAGCGTTGCTGGGAGTTTCAGAAATTGGTACCTTCTGAGAGTTTTGTAAAGAGTTTTCTAATTTTAAAATTTTATCTCTCAGCTCAGAGTTTTCCAATTTGAGACTCTCAGACTTATTAGAGTCAGATTCAAGAGTCCTTTTCAGGTCTCTGAATTTAGCTCTAATCTGCTGATAACGTTCCAGAATTTCATTGAGGCTTTCAGCAAGTTCAGCCTTTGTAAAATTAACAGCGAAGTTAGGGAATACCTCTTCTGTGTCTGATTCTGAGTCTGATTCAGAAGCTTCACTATCATCTGGAATGTTAGCCATGAGCGCTATGTTTGCCCTTTCATCATCTGATTCTGAGTCAGCTTCAGACGAGTCAGAGTCATCCCATGTGGCCATGAGACTTTTCTTCTTCTCTCTTCCAAACTTCTTTTTGGGCTTTTCCCTCTGAAGCTTTGGGCAGTCACTCTTGTAGTGCCCTTGCTCATTGCACTTGTAGCAGATGATGTCTTTTGTGTTTGGCTTCTTGCTACCGGAGGAGCCTTCAGATCTTCTGTATCCTGAGGAAGAATCTGTCCTCCTGTATCTGGAAGAAGACTCGTTCTGATCAGATCTTCTGGGATTCCTGAACTTCCTTTGTCTTTGCTTCCACAGTTGATTTACTCTTCTGGAGAGAAGGGAAAGTTCGTCTTCTTCTGATGAGGATCCATCAGATGTTTCTTCAACTGCCTGCAAAACTTTAGATTCAGATTTTCTGTTAGATTTTAAAGCTAAAGGCTTACCTTGCTTCTGAGGCTCGTCAGCTTCTAGCTCTATCTCATGACTTCTGAGGGAGCTTATAAGTTCCTCCAGAGTGATTTTGTTGAGATCCTTCGCTAGCTTCAGAGCAGTAACCATAGGCCTCCACTGCTTGGGTAAACTTCTGATTATCTTCTTGACATGGTCAGCAGTAGAGTATCCTTTGTCCATAACTTTGAGACCAGCTACCAGAATCTGGAATCTAGAGAACATAGTTTCAATGGATTTAGATTCTTCCATTTTGAACGCCTCATACTTCTGAATGAGCGCCAGAGCTTTTGTTTCTTTGACTTGAACGTTGCCCTCATGCGTCATTCTGAGAGAATCAAAGATGTTCTTAGCTGTGTCTCTGTTGGAGATCTTCTCATACTCAGTATAGGAGATGGCACTGAGGAGGATGGTTCTGGCCTTATGGTGATTCTTGAAATCATGCTTTTGTTGATCAGTCATTGATTTTCTTTCAATCTTCTGACCAGTTGCATTCACAGGGTGCGTGTATCCATCTGTCACCATATCCCACAGATCAGCATCATGTGCTAGAAAGAAGCTTTCAATTCTGTCTTTCCAGTAATCAAAGTTTTCTCCATCAAAGACTGGAGGTTTGCCGCTGAATCTGTCTCTATCCTCATTGTTGTCATTGCTGAAATGAGAGTTGTTTCCTACCATTGTGTTTTTCTAACGCTGGATCTTGTACTGACACGGTTAAGTGTTTTAGCTCAGAACCAGGCACTCTGATGCCAATTGAAGGGGTGAAAAACACAAGAAGGGGGGGTTGAATTGTAAAACTGGAATCTTAAAGCAATTGACAAGATATTTTTATCCTGGTTCGTTTGATCTCAAACTACTCCAGTCCACCCGTCAAGGTGATTTCGCCTCTCTCCAACGAGGTCTTAATTCACTATATTCAACTGAATACAAATCTTCTTTAACAACTGCTAAAGCCTTCTTGATTCAAACCACAATCCGGTTTGTCAAGGCAACACTTTCTTACAAAGGTATAAAAAAATGTGTGTGAATGTTTTCTACAAAACTATATCACAACTGTGATGTATACACAAATTAAGCTTAGAAACTTAGATTGCTAAACACTAATGGAGTATCAGAGTTTGTTGGTTTAGCAAAACTGGTAGATGAAGATTATTGTTCAGCTTTGTGCGTGTAGAGAGTTTGGAAGCATTAGCCATTATAATCTTCGAAGCCTTGTTTATATAGCACTTGAGAAGATGAACGTTGAATGCAATATTCTTGATTCAATGCTAATAACAAGCTTTCCTTTTTGAGCAGATCTTGTCTAGAATGATGCCGTTGGAATTAATTAGCGTTCAATGCACAGTACTGTTGCTTCTTCAATGCACGTTCTGGCTTGGCTCATTCTGATTCTGCTTCGCTGCTGATGAACTATTGTTTTTGTATCAGAGTGTTTACACGCAGTTCTGTCCATCAAGCTTCAGCATGTACGTGAGTTGATCATCTGATCTTCACGTTCTGATTCAGCAACTTCTGATGCTGGTGTATCAAATCAAGTTCTGATGCTGATGAAGTGATCTTGCTTATTTTAATCAGCGTATCTGCAAGTCAGAGCATAGTAATTTTAGGCAGCATATAGTTCAAACATGAAACATATAACTACTCTATCTTTTCACTTTGTTATCATCAAAACTTAAATATAGGGTACTAGATTCAAACATTGTTCTAACAGGCTAGCCCTAAAGATGACTTTCCACTATCGCACATTGACATCTTGGTCGACATTACAACTCAACATAAGGTATTTTCTTTCATGGATGGATTTTCAGGGTATAACCAGATCAAAATGGCCCCCGAAGACATGGAGATAACTACTTTTGTTACGCAGTGGGGTACCTTCTGCTATAAAGTGATGCCATTCGGACTGAAGAATGTTGGGGCAACCTATCAGCGAGCCATGGTAGCTTTGTTTCATGACATGATACATCATGAGATCGAAGTCTACGTAGACGACATGATAGCCCGTTCACAAACAGAAGAAGAACACCTCGACCATCTGCAAAAGCTCTTTGTTAGGTTGAAGGAGTATAAGCTCAGACTGAACCATAGCAAGTGCACTTTCGGAGTCAGGTCTGGTAAACTCTTGGGATTCATCGTCAGCAACAAAGGCATTGAGGTTGATCCTGCTAAAGTCGAAGCTATACGAGAAATGCATGCCCCCCGCACTGAAAAGGAGGTCAGAGGTTTCTTAGGACGCTTAAACTACATTGCAAGGTTCATTTCTCACCTAACATCTACCTGTGAACCAATCTTCAAGCTGTTGAAGAAAGATCAGGTGGTTGAATGGAATGATGACTATCAAGTTGCTTTTGATAAAATCAAGGAGTATTTGCTATAACCACCTATCTTGATACCACCCGTCGAAGGAAGGTCGTTAATCATGTATCTGACTATTTTGTATAATTCAATGGGGTGTGTACTGGGACAACATGACGAGTCTGGTCGAAAAGAGCATGCCATTTATTACCTTAGCAAAAAGTTTACCGACTGTGAGACTCGCTATTCACTGCTCGAGAAAACTTGTTGCGCTTTGGTATGGGCTGCTCGCCGACTAAGGCAGTATATGTTGACACATACCACTCTGCTGATTTCTAAAATGGATCTGATCAAGTATATCTTCGAAAAGCCTGCTTTATCTGGAAGAATCGCTAGATGGCAAATGATCCTGACTGAGTATGATATCCAGTACACAACCCAAAAAGCTATAAAGGGGAGTGTACTAGCTGACCATCTAGCTCATCAAGCTGTCGAAGATTACCAATCCATGAAGTTCGACTTCCCCGACGAAGACATTATGACATTGGACAACATTGAAGGTAACGGACCGTATGACGGACCTGAACAAGGATCCCGATGGACCCTGTACTTTGATGGTGCTTCAAATTCACTTGGCAATGGTATCGGCGTGGTACTTATCTCTCCAGAAGGTTTCCATACACCTTTCACCGCTAGACTCTGCTTCAGCTGCACCAATAACATGGCCGAGTATGAAGCTTGTATCTTTGGTCTCAAGGTTGCTATTGACTTGGGAAACAAATCTTTGGCTATGTTTGGAGACTCAGCTTTGGTTATCAGTCAAATTAAAGGAGAATGGGACACTAAACATCCTAATCTCATCCCATACAAAGAACATGTCCTGACATTGTTACCTCATTTCGAGCAGATTACCTTCGAGCACTTCCCGCGAGAAGAAAATTAGCTAGCAGATGCTCTAGCTACAATGTCTTCCATGTTTAAACTTAACTGGGATAATGAGACTCCCCAAATCACCACCGATCGAATGGTTGAACCTGCATATTGTCACGAGATTAATACCGAAGAAGTAGTGGACCAACCCTGGTTTCATGAAATCAAAAGGTATCTCAAGACTCGAGAATACCCTGAAGGAGCTTCAATCAACGACAAAAAGTTCTTAAGGAGATTTGCTGCCAAGTTTTTCCTGAGCAATGGTATCCTATACAAGAGCAACCATGATTGTGTTCTGCTTTGTTGTGTGGACAAGGTTGAAGCTGAGCAGATCATGACTGAACTGCATAGTGGCACGTTTGGCACCCACTTGAGCGGACATACGATGACTAATAAAATCCTAAGGTAAGGCTACTACTGGTCTACCATGGAAGCTGATTGTCATCAATACGCCCGCACTTGTCACAAATGCCAAGTCTATGCGGACAAGGTGCATATTCCTCCGGTTCCTCTCAATGTCCTAACAGCTCCTTGGCCATTCGCAATGTGGGGTATCGACATATTGGAGAGATCAAGCCTACATTGTCCAGTGGACACCGCTTCATCCTGGTGGCCATTGATTACTTTACCAAGTGGGTCGAAGCAGCTTCTTTCGCCTCTGTTACAAAGAATGTGGTTGCCCGCTTCATCAAGAAGAACCTCATTTTCCGGTACGGTATCCCTGACCGAATCATTACGAACAATGGTACAAACCTGAACAACACTATGATCACTGCTCTGTGCGAGCAAGTCAAGATTCAACATCACAATTCATCTCCCTATTGGCCAAAGATGAACGGTGCTGTCGAAGCTGCGAACAAAAATATCAAGAAGATCATTCAAAAGATGACAATCACCTACAAGGACTGGCATGAGATGTTACCGTTTGCTCTACACGGGTACCGTACCATGGTGCAAACATCAACTGGGGCCACACCCTTTTCTTTGGTATACGGCATGGAAGTTGTTTTACCTATGGAAGTTCAGATTCCTTCCCTGAGAATCATGAAGGACGCTGGTTTGAGTGAAGACGATTGGATTCAGACCCGGCTTGATCAACTTAACTTGATTGACGAGAAGAGACTTACTGCTGTTTGTCATGGTCCGACGTATCAAAAACAGATGATCAAGGCTTTCAACAAGAAAGTCAGACGTCAGGAATATCAAGTCGGAGATCTTGTAATTAAACGGATCATCTTGCCGCAAAGTGATCCCAGGGGCAAGTGGACTCTTACCTATGAAGGACCATTTGTGATCAAAAACACATTTTCTGGTGGGGCTATGATTCTAACCACCATGGATGGCGACGACCTGCCACACCCTGCGAATGCAGACATAGTCAAAAGATACTACGCATAAACGACCCGACAAGTTGAAAACCCGAAAGGGAGACTTGGTCAAAAATGGGCATCCCAGCGAATCGAAAACCCGAAAGGGTGGTTCGGGAAAAAATTAGGGATAAACAAAAAAATATGTACACCCGGCAAGTTGAAAACCCGAAAGGGCGACTTGGGCAAAAAATGGTTTCTCGGTGGATCGAAAACCCGAAAGGGCGGTCCAGGTAAAAGTTAGGGAATTAAAGCGTATGATTATGTCTTGTCAGATCAATTTAAGGACAATCTCTTCACGGACAAACTCCAAGCTTCTGATCAATCCAATCATCTGCGGACGAAGCAACGAATGGACAAGATACTCAGAGTTACGAAGGCTATAGCAGAATGGGAACCCCATAGAATTGTTAGACATAGCCATCTTTCTTTGTATAAAATTTTCTCAACTTTATGACAACATTCTCTTACCAGGATGTCCCTCTCCTTTGTACAAAATACTTACACAAAGTTAATACAAATTTACTTCAAAGTGCAGAAAACTGTTTGCCTTTTCTTTCTTTTTTACACTTGTGTTTTATTTGAAAACGTCCAATAATTTATTAAATGAGCATATGCATTTGAATATAATCACTGCTTACAAATAAAACGAAATGAGAAAGAATAATTACTGATAGGATGGAAGTGTAGGAAAGTGTCTTTAGGATATTCCAGGAGAAATCCCCTGCAATACATCATCCAGATCCTAGGCGGAACTAAAGCTTTGAAATGCATATCCCCAACGGAGTTAAGTTTCAAGGATCCCCATCAGAGTTGAGTTTTCAAGTTCCCGATCCACAGTGGAGCGAAACTTTGAACTACAAACCCTCAGTAAGAATGAAGCTTTCTTCCCCAGCAGAGTCAAACCTTCAACCTTTGAACACCAGTGGAGACCATCCAGTTTCCTCCCTTTTCCCCAGAGAGTCGCTTTAAAACCAGATAATTCCTTAGAGAGTTATTTTTAAACGTTTTTCCCCAGTGAAGTCGCCAATCAAATCAGCACGTCACTAAGACCCCCAGCGGAGAGGAAACTTTGAGCTACCAATCCCCAGTAGAAACTGTGATCGGTGGATCTGGAACTGACTGTTTAACGCTGGTTCGCGAAATGTCGCGGAAGCAAGAGTCGCCACCGTCTTTTATTTTCTCCAAATGGAAAGGACAAAAGCACAGAAAAATTCCTTAAAGAGATTGCTCTCGGTTCGGGAGGTAGGTTATAGAAAGGGAAGGTGTTAGCACCCTTTCTATCCATGGTTATCCATGGGCTCTTAGATACTTGCTCATTTGTGTTTTCAAAAGTGTTTGTTTGCTTTTCAATGTGGGTTTTAAAAAGTTTCTTTGAAAATTCCAGTTCGACTCTTGTATCAGTCCTCAAGAGTGTTTGAAAAATTGCTTTCGAAAGCTTTTTGAAAAGTGTCGGTGTGAAAAGTATTTTTGAATTTGTTTTTGAAATTAGAGCAAGTATCTACGAGAACCTACCTACCCTAAGGAATCCGTCTGTGTAAATGTCCTTTAAAGTAGTGCCATCCCACCATTGAGAGGTAGGTAGCACCACCGTTGGAGGTGTTCGGGTCAATTCGAGGTTCGGGACATGGTGATCACCAGAGCAATGGGAAGACACCTTAGAAGCTACCCTCATGCCAGGTTCCCGGATCATGAGGACTTACTAAGACATCCTCTACTCGACGATCACCTTTCGAGGCAAGGCAATAGTGAGGCGTACCCTAGGGGTGGTGTGTGCGATTTGTGTGTCATGTTCATTTGCATTTATCTTGTCATGTTATCGGTGAGCTACGCTTTTGTTTTTATTTTGTCCATACATTCTTTCATGCCATTATTTAACATTCAAAATATTTGCGGGAAAGTAAAGATCTAAAGCTATTACAAAAGGCGCGGGTCCACATCGCCAAAATTTCTCGAACCCGATTTGACAGAAAAATAAAGAAAGTAAAAGAAAATAAGGAATTAAAAGTGCGAGAAATCAATTACATGGCTTCGGGAGAGATACATAAATATTTAAACGAAATAAAATAAATATGCGAATAAGAATTAAATCGAAACGAGGGCGTTGGACCCTTTTTTGCAAAATTAAACTAATGAGGAATTAATTAAAATTAAAAGAAAGAAAGAACTTGTTTTTTTGGTATTTTTTAGTATTTTAGGGTTTTAGTGAAAAAGAGAATTAATTGAAATTAAATGCTAACCTTAATTCTATTTGTTTTTTATTTATTAAGAAAAATGTTGAAGTTTTTAACCTAAAATTAACCCTAATTTTTATATGCAATTTAATTATAAAAATAAATATTTAATTATTTTAATTATTATGAAAGAAAAATAAAAAAGGATAAAAAATTAATATGAACCCTAATTCTATGTTTTTTAGATTTTTATCAAAAGAATTAAAATTACAACCTAATTAAAAAAACTAAATAATTTAGGAATTTATTTACAAAATATTAACTAATTAAATATATTTAATTTTTGGTCTTTTCTGATTTTTATGGTATTTTGTGATTTTATGAAAATATAATTAAATTGACAGAATTAATTAAAAATAATAATTGAAATTGAAAAATATAAAGAAAAAAAAAAGAATAATAAAAGAGTTTGCAAACCTGGGGGTTCAGACCCCAAATAGGAGGTGATTCTTTAGAAATCTGGCCCATTTGACCTTGGCCTTGTTGGACTTTTCCACTAGCGTGTAGCAGCGTTGACCAGGGTTCATCATATTCCTTAGATCTGAGCCTTTGATTTGATGCCCTTGGACGCGTGGATGGCTTGATGGAGAAGGTGCATTGTAATCCTCAAGGCGTGAACTGCATGTGAACATGAGTTGGAAAATAATATTGAAAGGGTGAAGACCTGAGGCTCGAACTCAGGTCATGTACTTTACCAACAACTATGCTTGCCAACCGTGCCAACCAACGCGCTTGTATATTTAACATCAAACAATTAATATAAAATAAAACAAACATTGATGATGTTTTTAGCGCGAAAATTTAAAAGAACCAATGGTTGCTGGCCACCACATCATCTTCTTCGTTGATTTTCTTTTTCCTGAAATACACAAACAATGAGCAACGGTTTTCAAACGTTGCTATAGGTCATCTATGGAAAAATAGCGAATGGCCCGGTGACGCTCATAAATTGAGCGCGAGCATGCCGTCTTCTTCGTCCAAACGCGCTTGTGTCAATGGTGGTACTCAGGGGTTCTAATTTTCCCTGGACTGGAAAACTCCAATTCAAAGTCCTTCAAACCCTAAAAAACGATAATGGTAGATTCGCGTAGGGTGCATAAAAATTCAATCAAACACATGGGTTAACTTCAGAATAGCATAAGGAATGTAAATCACATATTAAAACTTGCAAAAAACGCATGAATTGAGATGCACGATTATGAATTTTATTTGAAACAGTTCGACTCCATTGTACCAATTCTGGGCGTATGAAGGTTGGAAAGTGATCCAGTTAGCTTCAGTGGGACACGAGGAAGCTTTTGCAATTGGTCTTATGCTTTGAATCAACCTGAAACCTGATTTTCAGTTTTGAGTTTTCTTGCAAAAAAATTCTAGTTGGTGAATGGTTTCTAGCGCAGCTCAGTGGTTCCAGGCATTAGGTTTTCGTTCTATGCTTATGTATGAATAAATTAGGTCAACAATTCTGATCAAAATCTCTTTCATTCATGGTTTTTGAAATTTGATTTTCAAAGATCTTTTTCAATCTTTTTCCATGTGCTTTTGTACAAATCATGATCAATTCTCTCCAAATCTTTACACATTTAGCTAGGCACGAAATCTTGAGGATAAAACATGCACAAAAAGATTGAAAAACTTAGGTTAGCATTTTTCATGTATTTATTTTAATTTAAATGAATTATTATTAATAAAAATCCAAATAAATAAATAAAAAATGAATAAAAACTTCCCTTTGGGCCAAGTGGTCGTGCACATGCCTTGGATAGTGAATTGTGGAAGAAAAATAGGCCCATTAGCAATTTTAGGTCATTTGAATCAATGTTGACTTTTCAAAATATCCAAAAATTTCCCAACTTCAACAAGGCATATCTTGCTCAATTTTTAAGCTTTGCTCATGTTCTTGGACATTTTGGACAGGTCTTTGAGTCCTCTAACCAATGCCTTTGGTCCCATGTCATTTTGATTTACCAATCTCAAGTTATGGCCTTTGACTTAAAGTCCCTTTTTGTTGACTTTTGAAAATGACCTATAATGTTGAAATTGATAACTTTTTGTGAGAGAATTTCTTGGACTTGAAGTATGAAGATGAGTTGTAGGAAATGTCTTTCTCTTCAAAATGAGCTTTGGATGGAATTTTTCTGATACTCCATGTGAAAGTTATGCTCTGGTCAATTTGCAGTTGACTTTTTCAGTTGTCCAAATAAGGAAACTTTTGCATCTTGATGATTTTTGAGCCAAGCTTTGAGAATCATGATCAAGCATTGATCAAATGATGTTTGTGGCTTCAAAATGATATGTTGACCAAAAATTTGAACTTTTGACTGTCAAATGACCATTTTGCCCCTATAGTTGACTGTAGTGCAATTAGGGTTTTGACTGTGCAATTTTGTGCTGAAAGTATTGAAACTTGGTATGAGGATGCTTGACCATATTTATTGGCATGTGGGACTTGATTGGACCCTTGGAAACTTCATTTTCTTGATCAGAACCAAAACCCTAATCTTGACTGTTTAGGAGACCCTTGACTGTGCAACCCTTGGGGAGATTTTGAAGCTTGACTTGGCAAATCTTTGAAGAATATGGGAGGGCAAATTTTGGGGTACAACAGTTGCCCCTGTTCAATCTTCTTAGACCTGAGGATGCAGATTGGCTGACGTGCCTTTCGTAATCCGAGGGTAGAAGATGATTGAACACTAGAGTGCCCAGAAATTTGCGCTCACATAGTAGCAATGCGATGATGGGAATGGGCTTATAGATGCCATTTAGAGATTGACGAGTAGGATGATGGGCTTATAGATGCCATCTGGACGTTGATCGCATAAGAGATTACTTAGCGAGAACCTGTATACCTGCAAAAGAAAAATGAGTACCTGACATGTTGCAGGAGCTGGTTTTCAGATGCTTGATATAGTTGTGTCCTGACTGGTTACAGGAGCTGGATCTGGAGCTTCAAATGGTGATGAATGAACCAGGGGTGGTTACTACCTCAGCATGAACAGTGAGAGAACCTTGGGTGACTTTAACTTCAACAACGCTCGTTGAGAAAATCTTGGTGGGAATTACCATCTTCGCAGTATCGGGAAGAGAACCAACAGGCAATTATAATCTCAAAAGCGGACGTTTTGAGAAAAACCTGAGTTGGAATTATCATCTCACGCACCGTCGGGGAGAGAACCATAGGAAATTATAACATCTCACGCAGCGTCGGGGAGAGAACCATAGGAAATTATAACCGTCGGGGAGAGAACGATAGGAAATTATTATCTGAAAGGGAATTACATCTCACGCACCGTCGGGGAGAGAACCATAGGAAATTATAACCTGAAAGGGAATTACATCTCACGCACCGTCGGGGAGAGAACCATAGGAAATTATAACCTGAAATGGAATTATCACCTCACGCACCGTCAGGGAGGGAACCATAGGAAATTATAACCTGAAATGGAATTATTACCTCACGCACCGTCGGGGAGGGAACCATAGGAAATTATAACCTGAAAGGGAATTACATCTCACGCACCGTCGGGTAGAGAACCATAGGAAATTATAACCTGAAATGGAATTATCATCTCACGCACCATCGGGGAGGGAACCATAGGAAATTATAACCTGAAAGGGAATTACATCTAACGCACCGTCGGGGAGAGAACCATAGGAAATTATAACCTGAAATGGAATTATCACCTCACGCACCGTCGGGGAGGGAACCATAGGAAATTATAACCTGAAAGGGAATTACATCTCACGCACCGTCGGGGAGAGAACCATAGGAAATTATAACCTGAAAGGGAATTACATCTCACGCACCGTCAGGGAGAGAACCATAGGAAATTATAACCTGAAATGGAATTATCACCTCACGCACCGTCGGGGAGGGAACCATAGGAAATTATAACCTGAAATGGAATTATTACCTCACGCACCGTCTGGGAGAGAACCAATAGGAAATTATAATCTCAAAGAAAAACCTAAAATGGAATTATTATCTCACGCACCGTCGGGGAGAGAACCAATAGGAAATTATAATCTCAAAAGCGAACGTTTGAGAAAGATCTAAAACTTCTACTGAGTCTTCATCAGACAAATCTGTTGGGAGTCGATTTAGCTGGACTAGAGAAGGCCTTGGACTGGATAAGAAATCTTTGGAGTCGATTAACTGAACCGGTCTAGGTCTTGAAATATGATTGAGAATTTAGCTGAATCTTTCCTGAAAGGTAGAGGTCAGTCATATGCCATGCATGATATGGACCAAGCAATGATGTTCTCAACATAAATGAGATTTGTATGATATGATGCGTACATGCATGCTATAATGATGTATGTGATGTTTATGTATGCTTTCGTCTAGGAAAGTAAATCCTTGACGGGTGCCGGGAAGTCACTCCTGGGCTGATATATAAGCTTTTACTCCTGCTGGGGATGATAACTGCAAGAATACCGGTAGGAGAAGATGACTCCGTTGAGGAATAAACTTGGCAAATGGAATATTCTGCGGGGAGAAAAATACTCTAGCGACCATGCTGGGGGGCGATACTCTGTGGGGAGAGAGGTACTTTGCTGAATTGATAATACTTTGCTGGGGATATCTTTGTTGTATTGGAAGTGTGGATAGACTTCGCTGGGGGTAAGAAGACTGTGTCGACGACGACCTTTCCGTGGCTTTTGGCTGAGGATAACCCAGTTATATCCTGTTAAGGAAATAACTCTTTAAATATGGCCGGGCGACGCGTTCGTGCTCTGCGAGGATAAGCTTCCAGAATCTACTGGGGATAAGCTTACTACTTGGGGAGATGGATTCCAACTTTCCTGGGGAATCTGGGCTGGACTCTCCTGGGGAGATTTTGAACTGTAGGGGAAGTGATTCCTTTGAATATTGGTACGTCGCCGGGGAACAATCTTTAGACCAGGATTTCCGGGGATGCTTGTTAAAAATACATGTACTGCTGGGGAAGGTTGAGATCTGCTGGAGGGTACCCAACTTCCTTAAGTCTGGTAGTATAGGAGAGTGCACTGACTTGCTGGCTCACTCTCTGGGGAATTAGGATATCTGGTTATGTTCTTCAACTGAACTCACTTTGATACCTTGGAGGACGAAACAATTAGATTGCTTAGATCACCCATTATTGCCCCTGTTTCTGAGGTGGGAGAGGAAGACCTGTGAGGTGCTGATAGTTGTTGATAGACAAACCTTCTTCTGGTAGACAGGTGACAAGATGATAAGACATAGTCGTACGCTTTGATCCCTAACTTTTTCCTAGACCGCCCTTTCGGGTTTTCAGTCCACCGGGATACCCATTTTTGCCCAAGCCGCCTTTTCAGGTTTTCGACTTGCCGGGTGTACAGATTATTTTCATTTCATCCCTTATTTTTGCCCGAACCCTTTTGGTTCGCCGGGAAGCCCTAATTTTTGCCTAGGCATGTCAGCCTAGCGGGTCTTTGTTTATGCGTAGTACTTTTTCGACTATGTCCGTTCTTTCAGAATGTAGGGGGTTGCCCCTGTTAGAAGTGTTTTGTCATGCCATCAGAAGGTGTTAGATCAGACAAGATTTGTTGTTGGGATGCCCCAAGTGACTCAGGCGGAGATTTGCCCCAGGTTGTTTGGCCTTTGAGAGATTCTCCGAATCTTGATTGGATTGCCCCAGATGATGGACCAGGGTCATGCCATGCCCCTTGATTGGAGATACTCTTGTTCATTAGACTTTCATTGTGCGAATTTCCCTGCTGTTCAAACAAAAAGTCATACGCAAACAAAGTTATGTTAAAAATGCAAAGCCTATGTCTGTCTTGAAGGTTTTGAAAATGCATTCTTTTTCATAAAACAAGTGAATGTTTGTAAAATGTGATGTCAACTCGTTATTTTATTGCAAGCCTTAAGGAGTCAGGATAACTTTCGTAACAGTATGCTTTCGAACTAACCCATGCTTCAGCTAGGACTTTTAAGGGTTATAACGTGGCCTGGTTCATGGTTCAAGAAACAAAGGATAAAGGCTCAAATTTTATTTGTACCCACCCGCTCTTCGTGATGTTCTCCAAACCTAAACTCAGTCGATCATATGTTAGACCTTGTTTGAGTCTTTGTCCTGATGCTCCAATGATGGTTCAGATATTGATGATTTATTCTGAATAGGCAGTCATTTTTACTTTTTGTTGAGGGTTTGTATGATCTCTTTCTTTTTGATTTTTGTTATCCCTTTCTTTTTTGCCTGAACTGTTTCCCTCTTTTGGAATTACAGTCAGCAGGATGCCCCAGTTTCGTAAGTCTCCTTCATAGGTTTTGACTTATTGGGTTGATTTATTTTTGAGATATAATGACTGCCTATCCTTATGATTATTCGGAATCATCATTGTCTTCTTTTTTTTTGTAAGGACCTCTTTGGTGCCATTTGTTATGCACTTGGATCAACTGAGAGAACTACCCTGCCCCGGGTTATGATAAAGGGTTTTAATTTTCGAAAAGAAAAACTCCTACTTCTTTGGCTCAGAGGGGTTGACGAGGGATTATCTTCCTTATAACTCCAGTGTTTAGGGATTGAAACAATGCCTGTACCTCATCAGCAGGGTCTGTTCAAAAGCATATTGTAGATTATGGTATCGTTTTCGTCATCCTCCCCTAAGAGGCTTAGAATTATTATTTAAGAGTTGATCATCAGAAAAAATATGAGAATAATTTGCATTTAGTGAATACGAATATATTGTTTCAGAACAGACATATGCAATGCATTAATGAAATAACAATGTTTAACATGAGTAAATGTTTGAACAAAAGAAAATTGCAACTTGAACATTCGAATGAACAAAAATTTCTCAATCCTAGCCATGTTTTGGCAAGGGAGCAGTGATCACGCGGGGAGTCTTGGGTACTTTAAACTGAATCTCTCCAGCGTCGATCATGTCTTGAATCTTGTTTTTGAGAGGCCAGCAGTTGTCCGTAGTATGCCCCGGGCTATCAGAATGATATGCGCACCTATCGTTGGGATGATAGTTAGGAGCCGAAGTGTTCGGATTCCGGAGAGGAGCCCTTAAGGTGATCAGCCCTGCCTTCAACATTCGTTGTAGTGCTTGATCCAGAGACATGTTGATCTTGGTGAACTGCCTTTTAGGCTTGTCTGGTTGACGCTTGTGAGGTTGATGTTGAATTTGTGACCCTGAAGCCACTTGAGGAGCTCTCCCCTTACCTCCTTGTCTCAAAGGTGGTTGAATAATGACTGGCTCTTTACCCTTAGATGTTTGCCCCAATTGGTTACCCCGAAGTAGTTGGTTGATGAGAACTCCGAGCTCTTCTTGTCTTTGAGCTAGACCTTGAATGGTAGTCACCTGCCCCAACATCTGGGCTTTCATTGCATCCATCTCAGCTTGCAGGTGTTTCAACCGTTCATCCTCAGCATTGTTCTTGACCAAAGTCCCCATGAGAAGTGTTCTCAGCTCCTCCCGCCCCTTGGATAGATTCAGGAGGATTTCCCCGAACCGAGTCCCTTGAGCAAGAAGGTCCTGGTTATCTTGTTGGGAAGTCATTGCTGAAATAAACAGCGACAAAGGTAAGTGACCTGCAAAAAGGGTATCTGTAATGCAATGATGTGTATGATATGCATGCGATGTTTTCAAGGACCTCGCGGGATAAACAAGAAAGTTGTTAGCATTTGCATTGGTAGCTTGATTGAAGGAACTTTACGTTGCTGAGAAGTCCTTCTTCAAGGGTCAAAGGCTCACCATATCTAGTGGGTCATAGCCCCTGACAACCTTGGCTCGGGGAACTTTCTTTAAGTGTCAAAGCTCACCATATCCAGTGGGTCATAGCCCCTGACAACTTTGGCTCGGGGAAAATAAATCCCCTTTGTCCCTTGCTAGATGTTTGATTCATCATGACCTGCATCACAAGCCCTTGAGATCCTTGAAATGGGTTAGGATGTATGCAATGGTATGATGTCATGATGCATGGGGTAACATGGATAAACCCTGTTATGAGCCCTTATTAAGGACTGTGAACAAAAGCCTGCAAGAAACTCAGTACACTTTGTTATGAGTCCCAATTAAGGACTATAAACAAATCCTGCAAGAAACTTAGTAAACCTTGTTATGAGTCCTAATTAAGGACTGCAAACCAAAACCTGCAAGAAAGTTAGTAAGCCCTGTCATGGGTCCCAATTAAGGACTAAAACAAAACCTGTAAGTAGTTCATGTGTCAGATAAAACATGCAAGTAGTCAAGTTGGAAGGCACACAAGTCACACAAGAGAAACCCTTAGAGTTCAGACCAGCATGGGGTCTGGGTATTACCCTCTTGAAGTTGGTGGGCTCAACCTGTCCTATTAGAAGTAACCGGGTTCTAAGGGTCCCAATATCACGGGATTGCTTTCATTGTTCATCGTTTCGATTTAGCCACTGAACTGGCGACCGAAATATTCCAGGAAAGCAACCCTCAGTTGAGTGTAGCATCGAGTATCAACCAACCTCGGACTGCACCAAAGTCAGTTATCTCACTACCCTAAAGAGGCCGAGATAGTTCAATTAAGGTTCCTAAGGTCTGTTGATGCTTCACGACCCCACGCGGAGGCCCCGTACTCTCCTTGACTGAACTCAAGGGTTACCGGTACACACCAAAGTGCCACATCAACGTAGCAGACTGTTTCAACCATGTCGGTATACCCCGCACAGTTCCCTCACAGCCTTGTTGCTACATTCTAAGAAGGTATCCCCTAGATCCGGGTTAGGATCTATAGAACTCCCAAGCAACCCACAATTTAAAGCACACAAAGCAATACAATTGAAAACATAGTTATGAACTATCCCTAAGGTACACCTCACTTTTAAAATGATCCCCAGCAGAGTCGCCAGTTCTGTGATCGGTGGATCTGGAACTGACTGTTTAACGCTGTTTCGCGAAATGTCGCGGAAGCAAGAGTCGCCACCGTCTTTTATTTTCTCCAAATGGAAAGGACAAAAGCACAGAAAAATTCCTTAAAGAGATTGCTCTCGGTTCGGGAGGTAGGTTATAGAAAGGGAAGGTGTTAGCACCCTTTCTATCCATGGTTATCCATGGGCTCTTAGATACTTGCTCATTTGTGTTTTCAAAAGTGTTTGTTTGCTTTTCAATGTGGGTTTTAAAAAGTTTCTTTGAAAATTCCAGTTCGACTCTTGTATCAGTCCTCAAGAGTGTTTGAAAAATTGCTTTCGAAAGCTTTTTGAAAAGTGTCAGTGTGAAAAGTATTTTTGAATTTGTTTTTGAAATTAGAGCAAGTATCTACGAGAACCTACCTACCCTAAGGAATTCGTCTGTGTAAATGTCCTTTAAAGTAGTGCCATCCCACCATTGAGAGGTAGGTAGCACCACCGTTGGAGGTGTTCGGGTCAATTCGAGGTTCGGGACATGGTGATCACCAGAGCAATGGGAAGACACCTTAGAAGCTACCCTCATGCCAGGTTCCCGGATCATGAGGACTTACTAAGACATCCTCTACTCGACGATCACCTTTCGAGGCAAGGCAATAGTGAGGCGTACCCTAGGGGTGGTGTGTGCGATTTGTGTGTCATGTTCATTTGCATTTATCTTGTCATGTTATCGGTGAGCTACACTTTTGTTTTTATTTTGTCCATACATTCTTTCATGCCATTATTTAACAGTCAAAATATTTGCGGGAAAGTAAAGATCTAAAGCTATTACAAAAGGCGCGGGTCCACATCGCCAAAATTTCTCGAACCCGATTTGACAGAAAAATAAAGAAAGTAAAAGAAAATAAGGAATTAAAAGTGCGAGAAATCAATTACATGGCTTCAGGAGAGATACATAAATATTTAAACGAAATAAAATAAATATGCGAATAAGAATTAAATCGAAACGAGGGCGTTGGACCCTTTTTTGCAAAATTAAACTAATGAGGAATTAATTAAAATTAAAAGAAAGAACTTGTTTTTTTGGTATTTTTTAGTATTTTAGGGTTTTAGTGAAAAAGAGAATTAATTGAAATTAAATGCTAACCCTAATTCTATTTGTTTTTTATTTATTAAGAAAAATGTTGAAGTTTTTAACCTAAAATTAACCCTAATTTTTATATGCAATTTAATTATAAAAATAAATATTTAATTATTTTAATTATTATGAAAGAAAAATAAAAAAGGATAAAAAATTAATATGAACCCTAATTCTATGTTTTTTAGATTTTTATCAAAAGAATTAAAATTACAACCTAATTAAAAAAACTAAATAATTTAGGAATTTATTTACAAAATATTAACTAATTAAATATATTTAATTTTTGGTCTTTTCTGATTTTTATGGTATTTTGTGATTTTATGAAAATATAATTAAATTGACAGAATTAATTAAAAATAATAATTGAAAGTGAAAAATATAAAGAAAAAAAAAGAATAATAAAAGAGTTTGCAAACCTGGGGGTTCAGACCCCAAATAGGAGGTGATTCTTTAGAAATCTGGCCCATTTGACCTTGGCCTTGTTGGACTTTTCCACTAGCGTGTAGCAGCGTTGACCAGGGTTCATCATATTCCTTAGATCTGAGCCTTTGATTTGATGCCCTTGGACGCGTGGATGGCTTGATGGAGAAGGTGCATTGTAATCCTCAAGGCGTGAACTGCATGTGAACATGAGTTGGAAAATAATATTGAAAGGGTGAAGACCTGGGGCTCGAACCCAGGTCATGTACTTTACCAACAACTATGCTTGCCAACCGTGCCAACCAACGCGCTTGTATATTTAACATCAAACAATTAATATAAAATAAAACAAACATTGATGATGTTTTTAGCGCGAAAATTTAAAAGAACCAATGGTTGCTGGCCACCACATCATCTTCTTCGTTGATTTTCTTTTTCCTGAAATACACAAACAATGAGCAACGGTTTTCAAACGTTGCTATAGGTCATCTATGGAAAAATAGCGAATGGCCCGGTGACGCTCATAAATTGAGCGCGAGTATGCCGTCTTCTTCGTCCAAACGCGCTTGTGTCAATGGTGGTACTCAGGGGTTCTAATTTTCCCTGGACTGGAAAACCCCAATTCAAAGTCCTTCAAACCCTAAAAAACGATAATGGTAGATTCGCGTAGGGTGCATAAAAATTCAATCAAACACATGGGTTAGCTTCAGAATAGCATAAGGAATGTAAATCACATATTAAAACTTGCAAAAAACGCATGAATTGAGATGCACGATTATGAATTTTATTTGAAACAGTTCAACTCCATTGTACCAATTCCGGGCGTATGAAGGTTGGAAAGTGATCCAGTTAGCTTCAGTGGGACACGAGGAAGCTTTTGCAATTGGTCTTATGCTTTGAATCAACCTGAAACCTGATTTTCAGTTTTGAGTTTTCTTGCAAAAAATTTCAAGTTGGTGAATGGTTTCTAGCGCAGCTCAGTGGTTCCAGGCATTAGGTTTTCGTTGTATGCTTATGTATGAATAAATTAGGTCAACAATTCTGATCAAAATCTCTTTCATTCATGGTTTTTGAAATTTGATTTTCAAAGATCTTTTTCAATCTTTTTCCATGTGCTTTTGTACAAATCATGATCAATTCTCTCCAAATCTTTCCACATTTAGCTAGGCACGAAATCTTGAGGATAAAACATGCACAAAAAGATTGAAAAACTTAGGTTAGCATTTTTCATGTATTTATTTTAATTTAAATGAATTATTATTAATAAAAATCCAAATAAATAAATAAAAAATGAATAAAAACTTCCCTTTGGGCCAAGTGGTCGTGCACATGCCTTGGATAGTGAATTGTGGAAGAAAAATAGGCCCATTAGCAATTTTAGGTCATTTGAATCAATGTTGAGTTTTCAAAATATCCAAAAATTTCCCAACTTCAACAAGGCATATCTTGCTCAATTTTTAGGCTTTGCTCATGTTCTTGGACATTTTGGAAAGGTCTTTGAGTCCTCTAACCAATGCCTTTGGTCCCATGTCATTTTGATTTACCAATCTCAAGTTATGGCCTTTGACTTAAAGTCCCTTTTTGTTGACTTTTGAAAATGACCTATAATGTTGAAATTGATAACTTTTTGTGAGAGCATTTCTTGGACTTTAAGTATGAAGATGAGTTGTAGGAAATGTCTTTCTCTTAAAAATGAGCTTTGGATGGAATTTTTCTGATACTCCATGTGAAAGTTATGCTCTGGTCAATTTGCAGTTGACTTTTTCAACTGTCCAAATAAGGAAACTTTTGCATCTTGATGATTTTTGAGCCAAGCTTTGAGAATCATGATCAAGCATTGATCAAATGATGTTTGTGGCTTCAAAATGATATGTTGACCAAAAATTTGAACTTTTGATTGTCAAATGACCATTTTGCCCCTACAGTTGACTGTAGTGCAATTAGGGTTTTGACTGTGCAATTTTGTGCTGAAAGTCTTGAAACTTGGTATGAGGATGCTTGACCATATTTATTGGCATGTGGGACTTGATTGGACCCTTGGAAACTTCATTTTCTTGATCAGAACCAAAACCCTAATCTTGACTGTTTAGGAGACCCTTGACTGTGCAACTCTTGGGGAGATTTTGAAGCTTGACTTGGCAAATCTTTGAAGAATATGGGAGGGAAAATTTTGGGGTACAACAGAAACCATTCAGTTTTCCCCTGATATCCTCAACAGAACGGAGTTTCTCATTAGATTGGCATACTCCCAACCTCCTGACCCAAACGCCTGAATGAAGATTCTCATTCTTGCTTCCACAATAGATTGGCATACACCCAAGCTCCTGATATTCTCGACAGAATGAAGATTCTCATTCTCAAAGTGGCATATAACCCGAGTTCCTGATATTCCCAACATAATGAAGATTCTCATTCTCAAAGTGGCATATAACTCGAGTTCCTGATATTCCCGACAGAATGAAGATTCTCATTCTCAAAGTGGCATATGACCCGAGTTCTTGATATTCCCGACATAATGAATATTCTCATTCTCAAAGTGGCATATAACCCGGGTTCCTGATATTCCTGACAGAATAAAGATTCTCATTCTCAAAGTGGCATACAACCTAAACTCCTGAATTTCTTCCAAATAGAAATAAGCTTTTCCCAGAGTCCTGAGCTTACTCTCCAGCAGGATAGCTGCTCCCCAACAATATAGCTATTCCCCACAGAGTTTTTACTCCCCAACAAAATCAAGATTCTCATCCTTGATTCTCCAGTGAAGTTGACCAGAACCTTCTTTACTCTCAGCATAAATTTGTCAGAGTTTTTAATCGCCTGCAGATCGAAGATTCTCGTTCTCGACTCCTCAACACAAATTCCTCTAGCAGAATGAAGATTCTCATTCTCAATTCTACAGCGGAGTTCTCCTCAAACAACAAAAACAGGAATCCACGGTAGAAATATTCTAAGCAAAAATTGAAGACACACATACTCTTCAAGAGTGGTCCAGGATTTATTTTCCCCGACAGCGGTCAAAGATTTTATTATCTCCAGCTATCCGAGATTTATCTTCCTCAGCAAGACGGCTAATCAGCATAGATGCACATACATTGCATTCATATATCATAAACATTGATAAAACACATATATCACATCGTACATTTCATGCAACATAACTTTGTGTTTCGGCTAATATTTTACCCTTTTCAGGATAAGATTAGCAAGCTTCGAATTCAAGAATCATGAAAACAGCTTACGGATGCTCCAAACATGGATGTCAATCTATCGCTTGTTCAGATTCAGCCTCTTGAAAAGAGTTTACAGATGTACCAAACATGGATGTTAATCTATTGCTTATTCAAACCCAAGGATAATGAAAACAGTTTACGGGTGCTTCCAAACATGGATGTTAATCTATCGCTTGTTCAGATTCAGCTTATTGAAAACAGTTTACGGATGCTCCAAACATGGATGTTAATCTATTGCTTGTTCAAACTCAAGGATCATGAAAACAATTTACGGATGCTCCAAACATGGATGTCAATCTATCGCTTGTTCAGATTCAGCCTCTTGAAAATAGTTTACGGATGCACCAAACATGGATGTTAATCTATTTCTTATTCAAACCCAAGGATCTTGAAAACAGTTTACAGGTGCTTCCAAACATGGATGCTAATCTATCGCTTGTTAAGATTTAGCTCACTGAAAACAGTTTACAGATGCTTCCAAACATGGATGTTAATCTATCGCTTGTTCAGATTCAGCCTCTTCAAAATAGTTTACGGATGCTTCCAGACACAGACGCTAATCTATCGCTTGTTCAGATTCAGCTCACTGAAAACAGTTTACGGAGGCTCCAAACACGGATGCTAATCTATTGCTTATTCAGACCCCCAGCTCAGAGACGTTCCCGACATGGTTACGTTTCTGATACTCATTCTTTCACCTACAACATACAATTCAACAAACATTTTTGGATGACATCTTTAAGCCCATCTCCGACAAGATTCTATCACATCTCCAAATGGCATCTTTAAGCCCATTCCCTCAACTATGCTTTGACGAGTGCAAATTTATGGGCACTCTAGTGTCCAATCATCTTTTAGCTTCGAGTCGCGAACGGAAAACTCGTCGATCTAACTCTTCAGGTTCAAGAAGATTGAACAGGGGAAGCTGTTGTACCCAAAAATTTGCCCTCCCTTTTTTACAAGAAATCGCAACCCTAGGGTTTTCTCATATTTTCAAGATTGGCTCAGGAATCGATCAAACAGACTTTTTTATGGCAGTAAATCAAGAATTAGGGTTTTCTCTCGCATTTCTCAGAAGAAACATAATTCTCAGAAATTCAATTAGCCGTCACATGTTTTCATACTTTTTAAGCCTACTGAAAGATTTCTGATTGTTATCAAGGCTTGTTTATCTGGGATAAGAGATAGGAGCTGAGATGGTCATTTGAAAAATATTCAGGTTTTGTCTGATCCAGGTTAACCAGACAATGTGCGTCTGTTAAGACATTTGCTTGTTAATGGAATGAAATGCTTGTTTGTTTGTTGGAATACACAATGCGTATTTTGATTGGAATGCTGTTGCAAGGTTACGAGATTGCAAAGTTTTGGGATTACTTGGAATTTAAGTTATCTGTATTGAAAATATTGGAATGCAATTTCAATTATTTTGATCTGAGAATCTTAAAGGGTTAAGTGAAGATGCAAGGAAAGAATTACAAGATATTGACAGTAGAAGGTTTTATTGGATATCAGATGATCTCATAAAAGCTTTCTTCATTCATTTCAAATGTTGTTACAAAAATAATTTATTATTTGAATACTGTAGGTTTTACAACTTATAGTATTTTTAAAAATAAATGATTACAATAAATGGAAAATCTATCTAAGTTAAAAATCTAAGTCTAAGCCATTGCTCCCATGCTCAAAGTCTTCTGCTTCCTCTGCTTTGTCATCACCCAAGTTGTGCTCACATGAAAGAAAAACAAAAAGAAAAGGATTAGTACAGTTGATTAATTAGATTTTTCAAACAGAAAAAGAAAGGAATTATTCATCATTAAAGTTTTCCGTCTGGAATCAGGAGTGCTATTTTTCATCACGTTTTATTTTTCTCTTTGCAAATCACAAGAAGATTGCTCTTCTTGGTTCACAAAGAGAAAAATAAAAATGCAAAAGAAGAATGCAAACAAAGAAAATGTATTCAAATGAAACAAGGCGCCAAACTACATTACAAAGTCAGCCAACCAAACAACAATGCAACTAAACCAAACAACTTTGCAATAAAACTAAACATTGCAACATTACAAAGTAAGCAAAACTACATACAAAGGCAGACTGAAACCTACTGTACAAACAACACAAGCAAGGTGCCAAACTGAGCTACAAAGCGCAAGGTGCCAAACTGAGTTACAAAACAAACTGGATGCAAACTGTACAAATGCAACAAGTACAATGCAGCAGGATAACAGTAAATTGCAGGAGGTAAACCAAAATCACAAGTAAAAGAATTGTCACAGCTTTTCATCATTTTCCAGTTAATAGGCAAACTTTTCAGAAAATAAGAAAAAAAGCAAATTTGCTTTGTCATTGAGAGAGAAAGAGAGAAAAGGGAGAACCTTTTTAGTATTTGTACAATTGGCTAAGAAAATGGATCAAGAAATAATACCATAAAACAGCAAGAAGAAAAGGCCCAACGGTTTCAAGCACAAACTATAAGTCCCAGCCTGCTAACCAAAGGTAGAGAGAGCTGTTATAAGACAAAACTCCAAGCCAAGCCTGAAAACACACAAGTTAAAAACCTGTAAAACCTTGAACAATTTCAACCAAGCTGAAAAATATACCAAAGCAACTGCACAACTCTCCCAAAAGCCAAAAAAAAACTGTTAACAGTTTCATCACCATCCCAAACCTGTTATCAAACTATAACAAGCCAATAACCTGCTAACAAAAAGCACACAACTCTCCAACCTGCACAATCAACCAAAAAATCCCAAATGGCCTAACAGTTTCAAAACTCCCAACCTGTATAACAAGTTCAAAACCTGCATCCTGCAAAACAAAGTTCAAACAACTCTCCCAAAAAACCATAAAAGCTGCAACTGTAACAAAAAACAACAAGAACAACACAACCAAATCCAAACTGCACAACCAATCTCCAAGCCAACCAACTGTAACAAACAGAAAAAAAACATAACAAAACTTCCAAAAAACCTGCAATTCCCAACAAAACCAGTTGGCCAAAACTGTAACAACCACAAAATCTGCCAGTCCAAACAAAGTCTAAACCAACAAACCAGTTTCAGAAACAATCAATCAAAAGCCTACCAAATTGCACAACATCAAAAAAACTGTCATCAAACTCAACATCCAAAAACCAAAACTTGTATTACAGTTCAAATCAGAAGAAAAGCTACCAACAAAGGAGTTTCAGAAGCCAAGTTTCATCAAACATTCAAATCCAAAGAGAGAAATATCAATGTTTCAGCAACAGGCATCATCATTAACAAAATCTAAGCACAACAACAAAGTTTCAGATTATCAAATAATCATCAACAATCATCAAACAAGTTTCAGAATAGCAACATTCAAATTCAAGAGAGAGGAAGAAGTTTCATAATAGCATCATCAACATTCAAGAGAGAGGAAAAAGTTTCAGAATAGGCATCATCATTAACAAAAACAATCAAGAACAATCAAAAGTTTCAGAATAGCATCATCAACATTCAAGAGAGAGGAAAGAGTTTCAGAAGTAAAAACAATCAAGTTTCAGAAGCGATTTTCATCATCAACTACGAACAATCACAGGTTTCAGAAACATTACCAAAAAATCACGCGTTCGTCATCATCTCCCCTCCGCCTCTAGCCACCAGGGAGGTCCGTCTCACCCTCTCTCCTCTCCATTTTTCCAGAAAATCTAACAGGTATACTTATCTTCCAAACCCTCTGCTGCATCTTAGACACATAACACCATAGGTTAAACAATGAAGCATGAACAAAACATGCGAAGCAAACATGAACAAACTGTTAAAATCAAAAGAAGAACGAACTATACCGTCTTAAAACGAATCCATGGATCTTTGTGAGGAGATGAGAGAGTGAGGGTTGCTTCGGCGGCTAGGGCTTAGGGGAGGTTAAAGCGTTTTTGAGTGAGAAATATGAAGAGGGAGAACGAGAACGGCGCCGGTGTGAAATAGTACACACAAACCCTAAATTTCTGAACCCTAACAAAATGTGAATAAAAATTTATGAATTGGGCCCTGTCCGCCCCTAAACACTTGAGCCCATATGAATTGCTAGCACGCCTCCCCCTCTTCCCTTTTTTATTTTTTGTTTCAGTAAAGTGTTAACACCTTGGGCCACCCA
Source organism: Vicia faba (assembly GCA_948472305.1). NCBI lineage: Eukaryota > Viridiplantae > Streptophyta > Magnoliopsida > Fabales > Fabaceae > Vicia > Vicia faba. The sequence continues at coordinate 994,298,350 of OX451741.1, forward strand.
AATCCCTTAAGCCCACACGAATTACTAGTGCACCCCACCTCTATTCTGACCCCTTCTGCCTTCTTTTATTTTTATCTTGGGCCTAGCATCCTCACAACCATTAAGCCCATTTCTTTTTTTGTTTTAATTCACCCTTTTTTATAAGATTCATAAAAAAAACTCAATACTTTTCTTTTTTATATAAATTAATATTTTAGTTAATTTTCTTTTTAATTTATCTTTTTATTTCTTTGTTAAAAATATACTAGTAAGATATTAAAGTTTCATTTTTGTAAAATAATTTTAATTTTTTTCTTAATTAGTTTTAATCATTTTTATTTTTATTATTTTTCTTACATTTGACAAGAAAACACCAAAAAATAATAGAATTTTTGTTTAATTAAATTTTCTTCCTTTAAACTTTTTTTAATTAATAAAATACAATAATAATAATATTTAATCTTTCTTTTTTAGAATAGATTTTATTTTCAAGTAAATGCATGCATTTCATAATTGATTGATTTTCTTTATTTCATAATTTGTTATGGCTTTATATTGAATTGCGGCAATTCGATTTGGTTGTAACATTTGGACTTTACTTATCTTATGAGATTCATCCCCATTTGTAAATAATTGTACCCCCATCCCCAGATACTTTTGTAATAGCTTAGACTTTTAATTCTCGCACTTTATGCTTTCAAATATGCCATGATTAGAGATTAGGGTTTGTATGCAAAAATCCAAAATCAATCGCTAGAGGACCTAATACAAGACCTAAATGCATGAAAATGACAAACACAATTCACACGTGCACCTCTAGGGTAACCTCGCTTGTTGCCTCAGAAATGAAATCATGTCCTTCGAATATGAGACACTCTAGCAAATGCCCCTTCGATAAACAAAGATTGTAGTCCCTCGATGACCCTCGATGTTGCCTTCGATAAAACAATCTCGTCCCTTACAAAATTGCTAGAGCGTCTCACAAGTTGCTTTCAATGATTGTATGCGATGACCCGCGCCTGTCCCGTTTAACGTCCTAATACAAGGTTGTTTACCAAATGCAATGGTAAAACAACACTGTCAAAAGGGTTAAAAATGTGTAGGAAATACCTTTGAGTAAAATAGGGTAGACAACTCTTAGTTACTTGATCAAAACTTGCAAAACATCCTTGCTATTTTCAAACACACCTCATAACACAATTTCAAAACATTTCCCAAATCAAACTTTCAAACATTGAAATATCTTTTCAAAGGACAAACACCTTTGTATATATTCAAACAAGAATCATTACAAAGGTTGCCACAATGATGGCCTCTTTTTCAAAGCATTTTCAAAAACCACACACAAAGCACCATTTCAAACAATTGAAAAGCAAAAGCAAGTGATCTAAACAAGTAACTAAGAGCCCATGGAAAACCATGGATGAAAAGGGTGCTAGCACCTTCCCTTTTCATAATCTACCCCCCGAACCCAGGAAAACATCTCAAAGGTATTTCCTGTGCTTTTTGACCTTTCTTTTGGATAAAATAAAAAGTCGGTGGCGACTCTTGCTAAACCGAAACATTTGCGAACACAAACGCAAAACCTCAAGTCAGTTCTCCCACCATATCACAAAAGGGTTACTATCTGGTTCCAAACTGGCCTCAAAACAGAAAGCTGGCTCACTCAAACTTCTGATAGTAATGGAAGGTGGCTCATTAGCCCACTTAACCTTGAACATGGAGGACAAAGTTGCTAGTGCATCAGATAGATTGTTTTCTTCTCTGGGAATGTGCTCAAATGTGATCTCTTCGAAGTATGAGATCAGCTTCATAACATGCTCACGATAGGGAATTAGGTTCTAATGGCAAGTTTCCCAATCTCCATTAATCTGGCTGATAACAAGATTGGAATCCTCGTAAACTTTCAAGAATTTGATGCGCAGGTCAATCGCCGCTTCAATGCCATAAATGCAAGCTTCATATTCGACCATGTTCTTAGTGCAATCAAAATAGATACGAGCCGTGAAAGGAATGTGGTATCCTTCAGGGGAAGTGATAATAGCTCTGACGCCGTTACCCATGGAATTAGAGGCACCATAAAAAACAAGCGTCCAATGTGATCCTGGCTCGGGTCCTTCATCTGGGCCTGGTATGTTACAATCCCGAATATACACAATTTCCTCATCTGGAAAATCAAACTTCATCGGTTCATAATCGTTCATGGGCTGATGAGCAAGATGGTCGGCCAATACACTACCTTTAATTGCTTTTTGAGTAGTGTATTGGATGTCATATTCAGTGAGTATCATTTGCCAACGGGCTACCCTGCCTGTAAGAGCTGGTTTCTCAAAAATGTACTTGATTGGATCCATTTTGGATATCAAGTAGGTGGTGTGAGTCAACATGTATTGCCTCAGACGTTTGGCGACCCAGGCAAGCGCATAACAAGTCTTTTCCAACAATGAGTATCTCGACTCGCATTCCGTAAACTTCTTACTCAAGTAGTAAATGGCCTGTTCTTTCTTCCCTGTCTCGTCGTGCTGACCGAGGACACAACCCATTGAGGTCTCCAACATAGTTAGGTACATGATTAGTGGCCTTCCTTCCACTGGTGGCATGATTATTAGAGGTTCCTGCAAATATTCTTTTATTTTTTCAAAGGCATTCTGATAATCCTCATTCCACTTCACTGTTTGACTTTTCTTCAACAACATGAACATAGGTTCACAAGTGACTGTGAGATGAGAAATAAACTTGGAAATATATTTTAATCTCCCCAAGAAACCACGTACTTCCTTCTATGTCCTTGGCTTAGGCATTTCCTGTATCGCTTTGACTTTAGCCTGGTCCACCTCGATACCTTTTTCACTTACAATAAAACCCAACAGCTTGTCGGATCTCACCCCGAAAGTGCACTTATTCGGATTCAACCTTAGCAAGAACTGCCTCAGCCTCTCGAATAATTTTTCCAGATGAACAAGATGTTTCTCCTCTGTGTCAGACTTAGCAATCATATCGTCTACATATAACTTAATCTCTTTGTGAATCAAATCATGAAAGAGAGTGACCATCGCGCGCTGATATGTTGCCCCGACATTTTTCAAACCAAACGACATCACTTTATAGCAGAAGGTTCCCCAAGGCGTGATAAATGTTGTCTTCTCCATATCCTCCGGGGCCATCTTAATTTGATTGTAACCCGAAAACCCATCCATGAACGAGAACACCTTAGAATGAGCAGTATTATCGACCAATACATCAATATGCGGAAGAGGGAAATCGTGTTTAGGGCTGGGCCTGTTCAAATCCCTATAATCCACGCACATCCTAACCTTACCATATTTCTTGTGAACAGGCACAATATTTGCAATCCATGGTGAATAATTGACAACCTTTAAGAATTTGCGTCCAACTGCTTCTGGACCTGTTCCTTGATCTTCTTGGACATCTCAGGATGAGTTCTTCGGAGCTTTTGCTTGACAGGGGAACAACCTTCTTTGAGCGGTAATCGATGCACCACTGTGTTTGTATCCAACCCAGGCATATCCTCATAAGACCATGCGAAGATATCAGAATACTCACGGAGTAGCTCAATCAATCTGACCTTTACACTTTCTTCGAGATCGGCCCCTATCTTGACTTCTCTTCTTACCTCTTCTGTGCCAATATTCACCACCTCAATTGAGTCTTGATTCGGCTGGATAACCTTCTCCTCTTGTTTCAACAGTCTTGCTAATTCCTCAGGAAGATCGCACTCCCCATATGCTTCCTCTTCAGCTTGATAGATAGGGGTATCAAAGTCATAATGAGCCATAGCAGAGTCGTTATTGATAGAATCGGGGGTGGAAGTGCATTTGCATGAATGACATTTTGGCGTTTTTTAGTGACAGTGTGTGAAAAGAGAAACATTGCCATGAAAAGAAAAATAAAAAGAAACAAAACTTTGAATGCAAAAACGTCCTTTATTTCATGATAAACTTGAAAATAAACATGGTGGACCTACATAAAGTATCCACTATGCCTTGGAAAGAGTGTAGGAATTATGATATGATTAATAAAAGAAACAAGAAAATTACTCCTCAGCGCTTGAAACTTGGATAATATCCACAGAAGTCCAATTGTTGAGTGTCTGGCCTGGAATACTTGGATGGATCCAATCTTCAACATTGTAACCATCAACTCTATCATCGCCAACTGCGTTGATGTGTCCTTCTTGAGTAGCACAAGGACGGGAAAACTTCACAGGAGTAGATAAACTGGATGCTCTGGGAGTTGCACTCTACTGACCTAGGTTAAAACCAAGACCAAATTTGTCAAACTTCGGAGTAACATCCAACACTTGACCCCAACCTTCAGGGTTACCACCTTCCACTACAGCCTTCACATCCTTGAGAGAAGACATAACAGTTTCCAGTTTCTTTTTCTGCTCTGGAGGAGGAAAGTTGACATCATGAACTGTTTCAAATGCCATGAACGGAGTTTCATGAATCTCACCTTCAACTTCAACATAACGGAATGATGTCAAATGACTTACAATGTACTCTTCCTCGCCACATACAGTTATCACCTTTCCTTCTGTGGGATACTTGAGTTTCTGATGAAAAGTAGAAGTGACTACTCTTGCTCTATGAATCCACAACCTCCCCAACAAACAACAATATGCTGGCTGTATATCCATCACAAAAAATGTAGCCGTGAAGGTGTGAGGACCAACCTTGATTGGTAGCTCCACTTCCCCAAATACTGACCTTCGATACCCATCAAACGCCTTCACCATCAAATCGCTATGGCGCAACTCTAGTCCAGAATAATCAATCTTCATTAATGTTGACTTGGGCAATACATTTAAAGACGATCCGGTATCTACCAAAACCCGGGATAAAGTAGTTCCCCTGCATTCCATTGAAATATGCAACGCTTTGTTACGGTCTGGTCCCTTTGGAGGAAGATCAAAATCGGTGAAGCCCAAACCATTCCCGACAGATATATTAGCACAAACATTCTCAAATTGATTGACTGTTATCTCATGTGGCACAAACACATTCTTCAACAACTTCATCAAATCATTTCTATGAGGTTCTGAATAAATCAACAGAGACAAGATAGACATCTTAGAAGGAGTATGGCTCAGATGATCAATTATGCTATAATCACTCTTTCTGATAATTCGCATTAACTCTTTAGCCTCATCGGGAACTGAAGAAGCTTCTGGTATCGGAATTGGTTGAGTCACATTGGCGGGCGTAACCCTGGGATTACCAATCGTTACCTGTTGTTTTCCTTTTTCCCCGCAGAAGCATCTTCCGCATCTTGCACATTAGAAGGACCAAATACTCTCCCACTTCTAGTCATTCGACCCACACCGGAAAAATTATGAACTTCCTCTTCATTATCTTTAACACGTTCTCCCTCAGACGAACGGGTACTTACCTCTTGCTTCACCCAATGGTAATAAACATCGGCACCGTAATTCCACGGGACAACCTTCTCACTGGTGTACGACATAGGTCCAGGTACCGTAATCAACAGAGGGGGTGCCCTTGATGGGGCAGGAGTGCATGCATGGGTGTAAGGAATAGATATCACAGCAATATCTTCTTCGGTAACATCGCGGTAGCTCGGTTTTCTATCAAATTGTAGAGACCCCTCTTTTATCAACAACTGGATACCTGCTTTCAAATTATCACATCCCTTCGGTTGCTTTCTACACTTGTCACACTCTGAAGTACAACCCGGGAAAATATAATTGTCAAGTAAATACCTCTTAACAAAGCTCAACAGAGTAGTTACCTATTCCACATCCATGATTAAATTCAACATTTCACCATTATCATCAATCATTTTAACAACACCCCCTTGATGCCTAGGCATTGGGTTCCGAGTAACGTTCAGACCAGTCACTGGAGTAAACTTAATCGCCTTAGAATCCAACAAGTCTTGTACTTTACATTTCAATGCAAAACAATTATCAGTAGAATGACCAACTCAGCCTAAATGGAATTCACATCTTGCATTAGCATCATAGTTAATAGGGAGCCTTGCGGGTGGTGGCGACATATTCCTTAGATTGATCAACTTCAAATCAAGAAAATGGTGGAGCGCTTCGGTAAGAGTTACCGGCAAGGGCTCAAATTTCCTGGGTTGTCTCTATTGTTGATTATTATACTGTCGGGGAGCATCTTGCTATCTTTGTTGCTGCGGCACTGCATTCGGTCTCTGCTGCGGAGGAGCATTAACGGGAATAGAAACAACATTGATTTGTTGGTGCTGACGATCCTCTCTTCTTCCTCTATGAGAGTAAACTGAACTTGCGTCGCCTTCACTTTTCTTAGGGTAATTGTTGAATGGTTTCTTACTGCCCTGGGATGAGCTGCTAGAACCTCCAATCTGAATCTTTCCCAATTTCAAACCCATTTCAATTCTTTCACCAACCATAACCAAGTCTGCAAATCCTGCCGAAGTGCTTCCTATCATGTGCTCATAGAATGGCCCTTGCAGGGTACTCATAAACATATCAATGAGTTCTCTCTCCATGAGTGGAGGTTGAACCCTTGCAGCCAACTCACGCCACTTTTGAGCGTATTCCTTGAAAGATTCTTTTGGTCCTTGCGACATATTCTGTAACTGAGTGCGATTAGGCGCCATATCAACATTAAACTGATAATGTTTGACAAAAGCCCGAGCGAGATCATTCTAGCAACGAATATGGGTTTTCTCCAACTTCATGTACCACTCCAGGGATTCCCCAGATAGGCTATCCTTGAAAAAGTGAATCAAGAGCCCTTGATACTTAGTATGCACCGACATCTTCCGGAAATAAGCAGTTGTATGGGTAATAGGACACGATGTTCCGTTGTACTTTTCAAATGTAGGAGGCTTAAAATTTGGAGGAACCTTCACCCCAGTCACCAACCCGAGATCATTAGCATCCATACCAAGGACTCCTTGCCCTTCCACAGCCTTCAGACGCTCTTCCAACAACCGATACTTCATATCCTTAATCTGAACCCCCGGCTCTGAACACCGCACAGAAAACTGATCTTCATCCTGGTCAAAGTCATAATCCTGCTCCTGATAATTCCTTATACCGCCCGAATTAGCTCTTCTGTTTTCCACAAGACGAGGTCTAGGAGACGGGGGAAATTTCCCTATATTGCACACAAAAGGGTTTCCCGGCATCCCGTGAAAACTTCCAGCAGCCTGATCTTGCACATCCCCCAATCCTACAGAGATGTCCTGATAAATCCCTTGATTTTCACCATCCCCCGGATGGCAGCGCTGGTTGTTGACAATAACAGCCAGTTCTTCCTATCGGCGATTCACGTTGGTGATGACCTCCATGAACTGAGTCATCTGAGTAGCCATCTGGACCCTCATTTCAGCAAGTTCAGCTTGAACCTGTTCCATCTGTCTTAGCAAATTATTTTTGGTGGAATACCGATGAGTAGTCGTCTTGAATTCTGAATAAGAAAAGCAGCAGAATAAGAAAACCGTCTTGAGATAACCTATAATGTTATGAAATTCATGATGTGCATGATATGTTTGTCATTCCCAAGTATCCAAGAGTTCTTTTGTTCATCAGTCACGGCGTGTAACCACACAATCAAAAGAGAAAAGATAATAGGATGAACACCTCAATTATTTACAAACAAAAGGAACGATGTCTAAGTGACTTCGGACAATTAAGAGAAAAAATGATAAACAACTAAATACATGTCTTAATAAAAAGTAAAAAGAACTGAATAATAACAACAATCAATTGGCCCCTTCCAACAATTCTGGGGTTGACCAAATATACCAAAAGTAAATAACATAACTAAATCTCCGGAACTAGACATGCTTCAAGGTGTTGACAATACTCTTCAAGTCTGGCTTTCTCCTTCAAAAGTTTAGATGAGACCATTTTAATCTCTTGGAACCGATCTTCTGCGACACGCTTCTGGGCCACTTCCTTCTCAAGCTGAGCATCCTTGTCTTTAAGCTGTTTCTCTAAGTTCTGAATCTTCTTCCGGTAGCTATTCTCAGATACCTGAAGCTTCCGACACTCTTGCTGAGTCTTACTCAATTCTTCTTCCATTTCAGCATGAGATCTCTTCCTAAAACTGGTTGCATCAGAAGTTTCTCCTTGAGCTTCCTTGAGTTTGTGAGCTTAGTCGGCCCTTTCTTGATCTGCCCAATAAAGTTTCATCCCCGCCTCACGGTCTTTTGCACGAAGCTGAATGTTCTCATTATGGACCTGGGTGAACATCTCAGTAGGCATCGTGTTACTTGGAACAGCAGGAGGTTACTCGTATAGAGGAGCCGACCTTACAAATGGTAACGGTAAGATCTTAACCCTGGCTTTAACCCACTCCAAGTAAGGAATTCTAGCAACAGGAACCTTCTTGCCCAAAGTAGTTCTATCTTTCTTGTGAATTCCTTTCCAAGCACTTTTCACTCTCTTCAACATCTTAGGATCACTTCCTCTACCGAAATACACTGATTCAAACACCTCCTCAACCTTTGGCGGTCCATCCATTGTATATCCCAATTGTCGATAAGCAAGCACATGATTAAAGTTGATGCACCCCTTAGTTCCTATGAGGGGAACATTAGAGAAATCTCCGCAACTAGTGACAACACTTCGCACTTCCCCCATATCATAATTCCACCAGATATCAAAAGAAGTAAGGTTGACAAGTCTTGATGACCATCAGAAAGAATGTCTAGTATCCACGAAAGGACCACTTACTGGTAGGTGCAACATAAGCCATTGATACAACATCGAATGACATAAACCTACATTACCACCTTTTCCGTGCCTGGAATGGATGGTATAGAGAGTATCTGCCAAGAGTGTCGGGATCGGGTTCCTGTTTCTGAAAACACAAATGGTCGCCAAATCCACGAAATTTATCTTATGAGGGAAGAGGATAATCCCGTATATCATGAGAGTGAACAGAGAACTGAAGTCACTCCAATTGCCTTTCTTTTCCCAATCTTCATCTTTCTTCACTAAGAAATCCAAATAAAACCCTGTAGTACCTTCACTGGACTTCCAATCTTCTTTCACCTCTTTACAACTCAAATGGAGAAGTTCAGCAATGACCTCGAACTTTGGCTTTTCCGACACTTGGATAAAAGGAACTTCATCAGACAATCTGATATTAAGCAGGTACGTGTACTCTTATAGGGTAGGAACCAGTTGATAATCTTAGAAAGTAAAGCACCGCAATTCTTTGTCATAGAACTGGAAAAGGGTGATCCAAGCCATAGGGAGAACTGGAGTATTAAGGATTAGTAGAAAGTTGCCATAATTTTTGTTGAAATTACTAAAAATATCACCCTTCAAATAAGAACTCAACCTCTTCAATTCGGACACATCAATGATAGGAATCTGATAAGAGAAAGTATGCTTGTTAAGCTCTTTAACATGAACTGAATCAAACTCAACTGGAGGAAGACCGACCATTTCTGATGGAAAGAAGACTCTTGAATGTCCCTGGAAAATGACATGCGTATGCTAGTTATTTTTTTACATCATTTTTTAGAAATAAATATGCTATGATGCAATATGACAGGATCAAAGTTCACATTGGATTGCGGCTGGACCATTTCAGAACAACATCACCAGAGATCGAAAGAGAAACTCGAAGCTTCAGAACTATCATGGGAACCTGAGTCACCTTCGCAACACAAAGTCACCGACATTACCTGTACCTGTAAGAAAAGTTTTCCCTCCACTCTCACGGGTGTAGTCTAGGTCAAGGTAGGGTTAAAAGCCAAATCAGAGTACGAGAGTTCAAATGTCGGTATTATCATATGATAACACCTATCTGAACTACCTCCGAAGTCATGTGTCTCATGGTCAAGTCTATAAAGCATCCGCCTCATAGCTGCCATGGCCACTCTATTCCTAGTTCCTATGGAATTCACCCATAGCCTAGGTACGAGGCCTTTTACCTCATGGAACAAACCCACCCACCATGAAAATCCAAAAACCAAACAATCCAGCCAAATCTAGTATGCAGAGAGTAAAGCGCACATAGAATGCAATGCAAACAGATAAATATGCAAAGCGGTAAATAAACACCAAAAAAGAGAGAAGAAACAAGATCTAGGATCGACTCCGGGATGGACCAGCAAAAGGTCAATTTGTCCCCAGTGAAGTCGCCAACTAAAACCACCGACGGAAAATCATCAAACAATGAAGTCGCCATCAAACGTCTTTTATCCCATATCGAGGGAAAGGTAAACATCGAGAAAACCTGGAAAGGGAGAAATCACGATCTTTCAACCGAGAGATCGGGTAAGGGAGTCTGTTACGCGAGGGGAAGGTATTAGCACCCCACACGCCCGTAGTACTCTACGCTATCCACTCTTGTTGTCTAATCTAATGGGTGTGGTCAAATCCTATGTCTATGGATTACAATATGAAAAGGGAATGCATGCAAAAGGAAAAGGAAAACAATGTAGGGAAAATAAAAAGATGTGCTCGGTTGGGCCCTACCCCAATGCCTACGTATCCCTTTTAAGGAATCAGAGCAGCCATAGTTCGGCTTACGTGTTTTGGTTGGTTTATGTTTTTTAATTAAGACAAACAAAGACAGTCAAGAGGGAAAAACATCGAATAGAACAACAAACAAATGAGATGGTAAAACATCGGCTAAATAATAACAAAGTAACATTTCAAAGATGGTGAAACATCAAATGGTAAAACAACACACCTAGCAGTGACATTGAGAGTCAAAGTTAGATAACAAACATGTGCGATGGCGAAACATCGGCTTCAAACAAATGTGCAATTGGCGAAACATCAACTAAAAGGTAACAAGTTATCATGGCAAATATGGCCAAACAACAACAAAACGAATGACAAAACATCACACCTAACGATGATATTGAGAATCAAAGTAGGATAACAAACATGCGCGATGGCGAAACATCGGCTTCAAGATAATAAGATATCATGGCAAAGATGGCGAAACATCAACAAAATGAATGACAAAACATCACACCTAACAATGATATTGAGAATCAAAGTAGGATAAAAAACATGCGCGATGGCGAAACATCGGCTTCAAGATAATAAGATATCATGGCAAAGATGGCGAAACATCAATAAAATGGATGACAAAACATCACACCTAACGATGATATTGAGAATCAAAGTAGGATAACAAACATGCGCGATGGAGAAACATCGGCTTCAAGATAATAAGATATCATGGCAAAGATGGCGAAACATCAATAAAATGAATGATAAAACATCACACCTAACAATGATATTATGAATCAAAGTAGGATAACAAACATGCGCGATGGCGAAACATCGGCTTCATGATAATAAGATATCATGGCAAAGATGGCGAAACATCAATAAAATGAATGACAAAACATCACAACTAACAATGATATTGAGAATCAAAGTAGGATAACAAACATGTGCGATGGCGAAACATCGGCTTCAAGATAACACAGACAAAGTAAGATTGGTTTGTATCTTTTACTTTGAAGAAGAGTTTGAGTTTATTAGAAGTTTCTTATGATTTTCCAAGAAAACGAGTTTTGTTTTAAGATGCAAAAATGTAAAGAAAGAAAACAACTAAGGGAAACTAGACTAGCACTATCCCTAGTGTTATCATGCAATGGTTGACCCTAAGGTTAAGGATAAAGGGAAAATCCTATCCTATGTTGCATGCTAAAGGGAACTCAACAAAACTATCCTATAGGGAACATGCAATAAGAACAAAGTTGTGATCTCAATGTCTAAAGTGAGTGACTCATCGATCAACAATTAAAGAGGAAAAGCAATAAACATCCTATAGGGAACAGGCAATGAGATCGAAGTCGTGATCTCAATATCTAAATTGAGTGACTCATCGATCAACAATTAAAGAGGAAAAGCAATAAACATCCTATAGGGAACAAGCAATGAGAGCGAAGTCGTGATCTCAATGTCTAAATTGAGTGACTCATCGATCAACAATCACAACACATGCATCAGATAAAAAAATCAGAGGGTCTCCTGACATATATCAGCAACAGAGATCCCATCATGCAATTAGAGAATTATGCAAAATGAAAATGGGAGAAAAGAAGTAGTATAGTACCTAATAGACAACTATCTGTAGCAATCAAGCAAGAATAAAAGAAACCTAGAGAAACTTTAAGCAAGCTGGCATCAGTAAACAAATTGAGTCAGGAATCTGTCAGATATGAACAAGTCCCAGGGGCAATGTATGGCATTCACAATCATATGTATATATATATCCTGCATAAACCATCAATCATGCCAAGCACAAAAAATAATGCCAGTATAATAGATTGTGTTCCACAAATAAAGTGAAACACAGAAAAGCCTCAAGCCAAAAGTGGAAACTTTCTTAGAGTACCTCGCACATTCAACAACCAAGTTAGTATTACAAAAGGTGAAGAAGTGAGAATAACATGGTGGCAATTACCAAATATTAGACATTACAAACAAGAGGAGACAAGCATATGTACCGATTAGGTCAAAAGAATCAGAGGAAATGTTGCTCTTTCCTATCACCATGTTGAATTGACAATTGAGTGTCAATCAAGGATCATAAGAGCTTGAGAATAATATGAACAAGAACCATGAAGGTCAGTAGCAAACACATTTCAACATGCACAATTAATTCAAACACAACTTCATGAATGCAATGGGAGATGAAACCTACATAAGGCATTAGATGGTTCAAAATATTCAAACATGAGGCTCCTAAGTGAAACGGCTTGAGCTATCATGGACAAGTCTGAACCAACATGATCATTAGGTTCCCAATTATAGGCCTCACTCAAGTTCATTGGCCATCAATCAAATTGCAACAAGCCATACAAACATGATTGGGTACCTTCACTTCAAAATTATACCAAAAATAGAAACAAGGATCCATAATTCAAACCAAAAATATCTCAACATCTTGGAGTTGTTTAGAAGTCAGAATGCAAGCCCTAAGTTCATGAATGATTGAGTAAGAGGTCAAATGAAATTAAAAATTCAAGACTAGTTGGCAAAACTACCAAACTAGACAAATTTTCAAAATCATTTGTGGAAAAATGCCAATCCAAGTCAAGTAATTTAAGAAAAATGGTTTTTAAATTCCCAACATATTCATGAACCATGATCAAGACCTGAAATCCAATTAAAATCTAAAGCACAAGGGTTTTGAACATGAAACTTGCACCATAAACAACAAAAACCCTTGATTTTGACTTTTAATCCCAAATATTAATTAAATAGGATCAAAACCCAAACAAATCAAACCAAAGTCATGCAAAATACCAAGAAACCCTAAATGTCAGAAAATGCATTTTTCATATTTTTTTGAATTATAAAAAATCAAGAAAGAAATTAATATTCAAACATGTATGTAATTAAGAAATATTCACATATCAAAAAAATATTTAAATCAAAAAGTTAGAAAAATGGCCAAACAAAACTGTATTCAAATATTAGGGCTAAAAACATACATCCCTGAATTTTTGTGAATTTTTGGATCAAAGGGAAATATTAAAAACAAAAAAAACAAACAATTAATACTGGAATTATTATTTAAAGGCAAGAAAATACAAACCATAACCAAAAATCATGAAATGTCCAAAGTAAAAATATATTCAGTTTCTATGATTAAAAACAAGATTACATGATTTTTTTTTTTGGAATTTTTGAACTAGTAGAAGTATTAAAAATAAAATAAAAACAAACAAACATTACAAATACCCTTTGAAATTAAATTTTTAATTAAAAATAAGAAAAATGATGAACCAAAGTCAGAATTAATTTTCACATTATTTTGGGAGTCTCAAATAATTTTTGTGGATTTTTTAGGTCAAAGGAACTATTAAAATAAAAAAATATCTTTGATCAATTAATTAATTAAACCTAACAAATTTTTTAACCAATCAGATTATTCCAAAAAAATATCAAAAAATTACACAAAGTCAAAAATTTTATTTTGAACTTATGATAATTTTTTCAGAATTTTCCAATCATTTTTTAGCAAGAAATAAAATCATGAAAATCAAATTATAAAACAAAAATTCAAATAATCCAAAAATTTCAAACGGACCAATCATGATGTGCCACCACATCATCTTCAACCTCCGGATGGTCAAAAACACGCGCATAGTCTCAGGATTAGGGCTCACTTTCAGATCAACATATCATGCTCAATTTTGCATCATTTTTGATGAAATCAAAGGCAAATTAAAGCTAGCATGGCAAGAAATCCATAGCAATTCGGATAAAATCAAATCATCAATCACATTATCCACAATCAAGTCATGAACATGAACAAAAACCTTCTGAATTTCTAGTTTCAGAACATCCAAACATGCACAATTCAACAAATTAAACGCTATAAAGCTTCAGAATCATTCCATAGACTTCAAACAACATGATAATGAACTTAAATCACACGAGGCATGGCTAGAAATCAGAATTCAAAGTTGAGATTTCATACCTTTGAGAAAAAACGGATCTACTGTCTCCTTCACTCCAGTTGCAATCTAATGGTGCTAGCTTGATCTACTTGCTTTGCTAAAGCAGAATCCACAAATTTTTTGAAGAAAACACCAAGGAATTGAGAGAATCGAATCAACTTGCAGAAGATGGAAGAAAATTTCAGATCTGGAATACTTGCAAATGGTGCGTTCTCTCTTTCTCTCTCTCTATCTATCTATCTCTCTCTCTCTCTCTTTGCTTGCTTTCACTTATATAGAGCTTGTAGAGAAGGCTAGAAGTGCAAGTTTGTCCTTAAATCCGTTGGAGGACAGGATTGGGAATTTTTGGACAAAAATGAGGTGCATAGTGAATCATGTGTTTTTCTCGTGCATTCTTCTGCCTTTTATGCTTTTTGTGAGCCAAATGAAGTCAGAAATGCATGCTCAACATGCCAGCCCACGATTACTTGAAATGATAGAGTGTTGGTGAATTGGCTATTTTGAGCAAGTTTTGCATTTTTTGATTCCAACATGTGCAATACCATATGGGGCACAAAATAGTGAGTGTGATGGGGCTCAGCATGTCACAAATTACCAATGGGCTTTATTAGAAGCAATAAGAATGACTAAAACTTGAGTTTGCAAGAAATGTCCATTTTTGCACATTGGCCAAATTTCAATAAAATGCTCCAAAATTCCAAAACTCATAACTTGCTCACACTTTTGAATTTTGGCACAAATAAATACAATTTGGAAAGATATTGAAAATATATACAAACCCTTAGTTTTGAGTTTTTGCAATTGAGTCCATTAAGGTTCTCAAAATTTGGCTTGAAATTCAATAATTTTGAAAAATGACCTATAATTTTGTAACTTCAAAAAATACCATAACTCTTGATTTCTTACCAATTTGGACATGAGACCAAAAGGAGATGAAATATCATTATCTTATCTTTCCAAGCATATTTCATTTGCATATTCTTGATCAAGAATGAATAAAATATGATTTTTTGAAATTAAGTCTTCATTTTCCAAAATTAGAAATTTTTAGGGTTTCTTCCAGAACAAGTTTCAACCCAAACTTCAATCTCTTTCATCCAATGACCAAAATGGACTTGAAATATGAAAAGTACATCCTTGAAATGATGGTTTTCCAAAAATTCACTTTGTCAATCTTGACTTTGACTGACTTTGACCAAAATGACCATTTTGCCCCTCTTGAATCAATTGATCCACTTCCTTTCGAAATTGATGATCAAAACTTCAACATATGATCTTCCAAATATATAGAGGCCATGTGAAAAGTTTCACTTCAAAATTTTCAAGAAATCCTGATGAAAATCCAAACCCTAATTTTGGTCAACACATAAGGAGACTGATGAATTATTTTCAAAACTTCAAATCCTCTGGGCATCTTGACCAATTCCTTGTACAAGGACCTCTTAAATACCAAAGAGATGTTATAGCTCCCTAAATTAAGTCTTGCACATTGGCCAACAACCTTGCTCAAACAAACCATAATCTGGCTGGTGAATCCAAAGAGTGATTTCACTTGTGATCAAACACAAGCTCCAATCTTCTAGGGGTCCAAAGAGATGAATAAAGCATCTTGAGATATGCAAAAACATTTGAGCTCAAAATATTCATAGGTTTAGATGATAAGATTCTTCTTGAGAAACTTGTCCATGTAATCAACCTTCAAAGCTTTGAGGAAAACTTGGTAACCAAAGTACTTTGATCATATCACAACGTATGAATGCAATGCACTATGATGTTCATGATGAAACATAAGCCAAAACAAAGAGGGTAAATTTTGGGGTGCAACACCAAGCACGAGGCAGGTCCAACACACACTAGAGCATCACTCACATGATCTATCTATTGGTAATTTTCTTTCGATCTCAAACTAGCTAAGTATACAATTTTCAAATTCATGTTAATCATACATTCATGTTATTTATAATGTTTATTATTGCTTTCATGCGTGACATGCAAGATTAAGCGTAGGGGTGAGATCGTTCCACTGCTTGGGCACGGTCTATATTTTCTTTCTAATCTCAGGATTCATGACGTTACAAGATGAAATGGATTTCGGTTCAAACCCAGGGGATTCGAATTAGGATGATACAACCATAGGCTGTCGAATCCAAGACTAGATTCGATCTAAATTCGGATTTTTTTTATTTCTCTAATAGATTTTTTTTTGCAGATCGAAGGTATATATCATGCACCTTCGACCAACTTCCTCATGGGATCGAAAGGAAGCTATAGGCTCCTTTTCGATCCATGCCTGCATGCCACAACTCGCATAGTCTCCTGCACCATCCCGCCTTTTTGGATTTTGTTTTGCGTTATTTCCTTTTATTTAGTTTTATTTACTCAGCAAAATATTTATAAAAAAATCACAAAAATTAGGTCTAGTCTTTTATAATTAAAATTAATTCTAATAACTAATTAATTAATTAATGTAACCTTTCCTTTAATTTAAAACTAAAATAGACTTAGGATGTTAATTAAATCATTTTCCCAAAAAATAAAACATCAAAAAAAAGATTTCCTTTTACCTTAGGATTTTTAGGCGTATTTTCAATTCGCGCGCTTATTTTAAATTTGGCATTTTATTATTAATGTACCTACTCATGGGTTATAATAGAATAACTAGGACATTTACTGCTTTTATCTCCCCATTTTGGACTTGTAATAATCCCCTCCCCAAAGCCTTGTAATAACGTAGATTTATAATTCCCGCACTTTTAATCCCCGTACATATTAAATGTTAGATGTATGTTAATAGGATTGCATGACAAGAGCATAAAAATCAAACGTTAGCAAACCTAACAAAAGATGAAAAAAACTGAATACAACACACTTGCACATATACACCTCTAGGGTACCCCCACTTTGGTTGCCTACAAAAAATAAAACAGTCATGTCCCTTGAAAGTAGGGACGCTTTAGCAAAGACCCTCGAATCAAAAGATCATAGTCCCTCGATGACCCTACGGTGTTGCCTTTCGGTAAATGATCTAGTCCCTTAAACAAAATTGCTAAAGCGTCTCTATATGTTGCCTTTATGACTGTACGATGACCCACAAAGGTCCCCCATACATCCAAATGACCATGGCTACCTACTTACTAATAGTAGGATAGTCTTGTCTAAAGTAAAGGAGGAAAAGAACGACCCTTTCGAGTAAAGTAGATAACTGTTAGATGCTTGCTCAAACAAACTTTTTACACCTACACAAAAGCATTTCAAAAACATTTTCAAATGCTTTATCAACACTCTTGAGGACTGATACAAAAGTTATCATAAAGAAAATCGTCGCACTAAGGCATTTAAAAAAAATACAATTCAAAAACACACAAAGCACAAGGTATTTAAAAAATGAGCTAAGCATCTAAGAGCCCGTAGAAAACTACAGATGGAAAGGGTGCTAACACATTCCCTTTCCATAATCTACCCCTTACTCAGAAAACATCTCGAAAGGTCTTTTTCTGTTCTTTTCACCCTTTCCTCTATTAGATAAAAGAAAATTTTGTGGCGACTATTGCTTACCGCAACATTTGCAAACACAAACGCAAAACCAGTATAACAAAAATGCTCACTGTATCATAGAACTGGCGACTCTGCTGGGTATAATAAAAAGTGGGGATACCTTAGAACTTAGTTCATATTTAATTTTCTTTCCTTGTATGCTTTGATTGCTTTATCTTTAAGAGTTTTGTTTGGGTTTACTTGTAATGATCCTTCACCTGGATCTGGGGAACCTTTTAGGTAAGTAGCAATAGATTAGGGACACTGTACAGGGTATACCAACACGGTTGAAACGATATCCACATTGGTGTGACATATTTGTTGGTACCAGTAGCCCTTGAGTAGTCAAGGAGAATACAAGGCCGCTGTATGGTGTTGTGAAGCACCAGTTGACCTTAGAACCTTTAATTGAACAACTTGGACATTAGGAAGTAGTGAGATAGCGGGCTTTAGTGCAGTCCAAAGTTGGTTGATACTAGATACTACACTCATTGAGATCTGACTTCTGAGATATTTCAGTCGCCAATAAAGAGGCTTGCGCTGAAACAATGCCCGGTGAAGAAAGATCAGTGATATTAAGATCCCCTAGAACTCGATTACTATTAATAGGACATGTTGAACCAACTATACTTCAAGAGGGTACTTACCTATGGAATCCATGCAAGCCTAAACCTAAGGATCTGTGTGTGTGTGCTTGTACATATCTGTTTGTACATAACATTATAACATCATAACATGGTATATCACACTAAACATTTCAAGGATTTGTAGGACTTATCTTTGTGTCTGTTTTGTAGGACATGGCTCCCATTCGAAAAAATACCATCCAAGTCAACCTCATAAGGGTACCTCCTCAACTAAAAGAGTTGGCATCAAGGGTTTCTGAGAATTCCCCATTCACTAAAAGACATGGATGACTTCTTAGTTTGGTTACTTCAAGCCCTGATGAAGACATGGTAAAAGTTCTCTTTCAGTTCTTTGACTCTTTACATCATTGCTTTACTTTTCCTGATTACCAGTTGGTGCCTACTATGGAGGAGTTTTCTCAATTATTGGGTGTACCTATTCTCAATTAATTACCCTTAAACGGTATGGAAAGATACCCAAAGCCTGAAGAAATTGCTCAAGCCTTGTATCTACAATGGTCCGACGTTGTGACAATTTGGGAAACAAGAAGCGGTGTCAAAGGGTTTCTAGCCAAGTTTTTGTTTGAGAAAGCTCACCATTATTGGGATACCTTGGACTTATAAGCCTTTGAAGAGGTGTTGGCCCTTCTCAACTATGGGATGGTACTGTTCTCTAATCCAGACCAACTCATAGATGTGAATGCGGTTAAAATTTCCATGTCTCGTAATTCGGTTCCTACCTTACTTGGAGACATTATGCACTCTTTTGACACCCGCACTATAAAGAGAAGAGGAACCCTCATGTGTTGCACTTCTCTATTAGCTAGGTGGTTTATTTCGCACCTACCTCGATCTATGTTGAAGAATGAGCAAGGCATGAGGTGGTCTAATAGGTCAATGTCTCTCATGTATTCGGATATTCACTGGTGTCCTTGATCTGTGGAAGACGTCACCATCATTAATCGCTGTGGGGAATTCCCTAATGTCCCTCTCCTAGGCATTAGGGGAGGAATCACTTATAACCCTTGTTTGTCGTTGCGACAATTTGGATATGCTAGGAGGCATGATCCTCATGATGTATTAGTTCAGGGAATTGCATTTGACTATGAGAACGATGTCCAAGGGTACCGTCAGAGGTTCATCTGAGCTTGGGGCATGGTAAACAAAGTGGACATCAAGACATTGGGGCATAAGAACTCCATCCCTTTGGAGCCTTATCTTAAGTAGGCGCGAGCACGCGCTCAAAATCTCATGATGCCTTAACCCGCCACCCTACCTATCATCATGGAAACTATCACCGAGACAGATGTACCTCATACTATTCTCCATCCTAACATGCCGACTACTCTCGAGGAACTGCAAAGATCTTAGATTCAACTCAAAGAGGAGCGGGACACCTTTGAAACTCAGTTATATGCCAGCGAGAAGAATGTTTTAGAGCTTACCATACAACTGCATGAAGAACAGAGTTTGAATGCCAACATTGCACCAAAGAGGATGCGCTCATGGGAAGCCTGAGTCCTGTTTGATTTAGGAGTTTTTATTTTACCTTTATTTCTTCCATTGTAATCCCAAGGGGCATCTTTGTAATCATTAAAGCTTATGAATGCAATTAATGTTGTTTTTTCTTCGTTTAAACAAATTTAAAATCTTAAAAGTCCTTGAAAACATTGCATAAGAATATCATGCATTTCATTGCATAAGCAGGTATTTCGAGACAGGTTTCTTATTCTTTTCGCTGTTTATTTCGGCAAAAGAAATGTCTCTTGAACAAACAGTAAAGGATCTTCAAGCTCAAAATGCTCAGTTCCAACAAATTTTCATGGCTCTGGCCAAGGGGCAAGAAGACCTGAAAGCTCTGATCATTAAAGAGAAGACCAAGAGGGCAAAGAAACCAGCTGGTGTCTTGAATTTGGGAAGAAGGTTCAGAGGACCAGCTAACCGAGCTCTAGATTTCGTAACCCCGTTAAATGAAGGGGACAATCAAGAAGAGAAGCCAACAGAAGAAAAAAACAATCCATGGACTGATGAGGAAGAGGTTGACTACTCTGAAAAATAGTATCCTCCTGCTGATGATAAATACAAACAGCTGGAGGATCATATCAATGCTATGGAGATTTAAAGGGTACTCGGGCTGGATTTTGAAGAGCTAGGACTGGTCTCAAGGGTGGTCATCCTGCAGAAATTCAAGATCCCTACCTTTTCTAAGTATGATGGTGTCTCCTGTCCTAAGCTCCACTTAAAGTCATAGGTCAGGAAGATTCAACCCCACACTACTGATAGGAATCTGTGGCTACATTTTTTCCAGGAAAGTTTGGCAAGGACTCAACTGGAATGGTTCTATCAGCGGGAGGGAACCAATAACCATAATTGGAAAGATCTGGCTGCTGCTTTTTACAAGCAGTACCAATATAACAATGACCTCGCCCTAACTCGTACACAATTGCAAAGTATGTCTATGAGTTCCGACAAAGGTTTCAAAGATTATGCCCAAAAGTTGAGAGACCTTGCGGGAAGAGTCCATCCTCCTTTGTCTGATAGAGAGCTGGTGGACACATTCTTGGGCACGTTATCTGGTCCATTCTCTAACCATCTGATTAGAAACTCGTCTTCCAGGTTTACTGAATTGATCTTGACTGGTGAACGGGTAAAAGCTGGCATCAAGAGTGGTAAAATCCAGAGAAATGCATCCTCTAGTACGACAAAGAAACCTTTCACTAGAAAGAAAGAGGTTAGTGCTGCTTATGGCCAAAGAAATCAAAACTAAACTAAACGTCGTTTAACGGTAGGGGCTGTTATAATTTCCAACCCGACTTCAAACCAACAACAAAACAATCAGCGTAGACCAGATGCGGCCAAAAGATAGTTCACCCGGATCAAGATGACCTTATCCCAGGTTTTACCACATTTGCTGAAGTCCAATCTGGTGACTCTAAAAGAGGCCCCTAAGAATCCTAATACTGCATCTCCTCGCTATAACCCAAATGCTCGATGTGCCTATCATTTCGAAAGTCCGAGGCATGATACAAATGATTGTTGGACTCTGAAAAATAAGGTGCAGGATCTTATCGAAGCGAAGGAGATTGAGTGTGATCCTCCCAAGACCCCCAACGTCATAATTGCACCAATTCCCAAGCATGAACCAGGAATCAGTGCTATTGATGTTGTTTCCGCTACAGAGAATGCTGACAGCGACTGCGATGTGGACAAATGGATCTTCCCAACCATCAATGATGGACTCAACAATTAGGAGGCCAAAGATTTTGTGCCTATTACTTTTATTCAAGAGTAATTGTCTTTTTTTTTGGGATACTTAATATTTAAACAATTTAAACTCTAAAGCCTCGTGTCTTACCCGAGGCACAATGGTTTATTTTGTGAGGGTTATTGCTTCATATTCATATGTCATTAATAAATCATTGGATGTTTTGCATACAAATTTGACGCTCTTATTTTTTCTTTTCTACCTTTTACTTTATCAAAAATAGCTATGCTCTTACACACACCCACAATTCAAACTGCAGATCCACATCCACTCTGGATCCCATTAATAACGGTTCTGCAATTGCCAATTATGACTTTGAAAACCCGATCTACCAAGCCAAGGACGGAGGTGAGGAAGATAGTGAAGTACAAGGGGAACTTTCCAGAATGCTACAACATGAGGAAAGGGAAATACAGCCTCATGAAGAGCCGGTTGAGACAATTAACTTGGGTACTGAAGAGGACAATAAGGAAGTCAAGATAGGTGTCGATCTGGAGCATAGTGTCAAAATGCATTTAATAGAAATTATACATGACTATGTTGAGGTATTTTCCTGGTCATACGAGGACTTGCCAGGACTTGACATTGATATTGTGGTCCATCGTCTACCGAAAAAGAAGACTTCCCTCCAGTGAAACAGAAAGTTCATCATATGCGGCCAGAGATGTCAGAAAAGATCAAGGTCGAAGTCATGAAACAGTTCAACGCCGGTTTCTTAGATGTCAACTCTTATCCATAATGGGTTGCTAATGTGGTTCCGATACCTAAGAAGCATGGTAAAATATGTGAGTGTCTGTGGATTACAGAGACCTGAATAGGGCAATTCCCAATGATGACTTTCTGCTTCCCCATATTGATGTTCTGGTTGACAAGACCGTACAACATAAGGTATTCTCCTTCATGGATGGTTTCTCCGGATATAATCATATCAAGATGGAACCCAAGGACATGGAGAAAACGACCTTCGTTACACAGTGGGGCACTTTCTTTTACAAAGTTATGCCATTTGGGTTAAAGAACACCGGGGCAGCCTATCAGCGTGCCATGGTAGCTTTGTTTCACGATATGATCCATCACGAGATAGAGCTCTACGTTGATGATATGATATCCAGGTCCCAGACTGAAGAGGAGCACCTTGATCACCTGCAGAAGCTGTTTGAAAGGATGAAAAAGTACAAACTGAGGCTGAAGCCGAATAAGTGCACCTTTGGAATAAGATCTGGTAAGCTCTTAGGCTTCGTTGTCAGCAGCAAAGATATTGAAGTAGACCCTGCAAAGGTTAAATATCTACAAGAAATTCCAACTCCTCACACTAAGAAGGAAGTTAGAGGATTCTTGGGACGTCAAAACTATATTGCCAGGTTCAGTTCCCATCTGACCGCTACTTGTGAGCCAATCTTCAAGTTGCTGAAGAAAGATCAAGCAGTAAAGTGGAATGACGATTGCCAGATTTCCTTTGACAAAATCAAGGAATATCTTCAAGAACCTCTAATTTTGACGCCGCCGGTTGAAGGAAGACCTCTGATCATGTACTTAACAATATTAGAAAACTCAATAGGGTGTGTGCTGGGGCAGCATGACGAGTCTGGTCGAAAAGAGCATACAATATACTACCTTAGCAAAAAGTTTACCGACTGTGAAAAAAGACACTCACTGCTCGAGAAAACTTGTTGCGCTTTGGCATGGGCTGCTTGCCGACTAAGACAATACATGTTGACTCACACTACCTTATTGATATCTAAAATGGACCCTATCAAGTACATCTTTGAGAAGCCTGCTCTCTCCGGAAGAATAACAACATGGCAAATGATTCTGACCGAATATGATATTGAATAAACAACCCAGAAAGCAATTAAGGGAAGTGTATTAGCTGATCATTTAGCTCATCAGGCCGTGGACGACTACCAATCCATGAATTTTGAGTTCCCGGATGAGAATATCATGTTAGTAACTGATTGTGAAGAACCTGGACCAGATGAAGGACCTGAAAAAGGATCCTGATGGAATATGGTTTTTGACAGAGCCTCCAATGCACTTGGAAATGACATTGGTGCTGTGATCATATCTCCCAAAGGCTGTCATAATCCTTTCACCGCCTGGCTATGTTTCAATTGTACTAACAATATGGCTGAATATGAAGCATGCATCATGGGTCTCAAAGCTGCTATCGACTTGAGGATCAAATTCTTGAGTGTATTTGGAGACTCGGCCTTAAGAATCATCCAAATCAAAGGAGAATGGGACACGAAGCATCCTAATGTTATCCCTTATAAAGAGCATGTGTTGACACTGATTCCACATTTTGAAGAAGTTACTTTTGAGCATTTTCCATGAGAGGAAAATCAACTAGAGGACGCGCTAGCTACTATGTCATCCATGTTCAAGGTCAGGTGGGATAACAAAGCTCCTCAGACTACTATTGAGAGAATGGATGAACCATCATATTGTTACGAGGTTGATACTGAAGAAGTAGTGGACAAACCTTGGTTCCATGAAGTCAAAAGATATCTCGAAGCCCAAGAGTATCCCGAGGGAGCTTCAGTCAATGATAAGAAGTTACTAAGAATATTCTCTGCCAAGTTCTTCCTCAGTAACAAAATCCTCTACAAGTGCAACCACGACTCTACCTTGCTTTGGTGTGTAGACAAGAGTGAAGCAGAAAAGATTATGGTTGAGTTGCACAAAGGTACCTTTGGCACTATGGCTGATTTACACGATGGCTAAAAAGATCCTACAGGCAGGATACTATTGGTCCACTATGGAAGCAGATGTTATCAGCATTCACGAACTTGTCACAAATGCCAGATCTATGCTGATAAAGTACACGTGCCTCCTGTTCCTCTAAATGTATCGAATTCTCCCTGGCCATTTGCAATGTGAGGCATCAATATGATTGGGGAGATTAGATATACAGTTTCTAATGAGCATCGCATCATCCTGGTTTCCATTTATTACTTTACAAAGTGGGTTGAGAAAGCTTCATTTGCTTCTATTACCAAGAATGTTGTGGCCCGATTCATCAGACATAACCTTATCTGTCGATACAGTATTCCAAAGATAATTGTTACAGATAATGGTACCAATCTGAACAATACTATGATCACTGAGCTCTGCATGCAATTCAAGCTCTAACATTATAACTCTTTTCCTTACCGACCGAAGATGAGTGGTGTTGTAGAAGCTGCTAATAAAAACATCAAGAAGATCATACAGAAGATGACAGTGACATACAAAGACTGGCACGAGATGTTACCATTTACTCTTCATGGTTACCATACCACATTGTGCACATCAACAGAGGCAACTCCTTTCTCTCTGGTATACGGTATGGAAGTTATCCTATCCATAGAAGTCTAGACCCCTTCCTTGAGAATCATGAAGGAAGCAGGTTTGAAGGAAGAGGAATGGGTCCAGACACGACTTGACCAATTGAACCTAATTTATGAGAAAAGGCTCGCAGTTGTTTGCCATGGTCTGATGTACCAAAAATGTATGATCAAAGATTTTAACAAGAAGGTCAGACGTCAATGTTGTACCCCAATTTTTGCCCCTAAGATCCCTTCATCATACCACGTTGATTGAAGAAAAACAAGATCACATTAGGGATTTTGGATCTTCTCCCTATCTTTAGCTTTTCTCTTTGAGGAATCCCCAAGAACCTTGACTTGTTTTCTTTTGCGATCATGAATATTTTGTCTTGATTTTCTTTCTAATTAATAAAATGAAATGTTTGTTTTTCTTACTTGTTAATAATGTAGGTAAAGGCAATGAGGTTTAGCAAGACGCTTCATGGGTTCATGAGTTTATTTCCATGCCCTAGTCATTTACTTGAGAAATTCAAACCTCACCATTGAAGTTGTTTTGGAAGAAATGGCATGGAAAGGTTTATTTTGGTTCACCACATTTCAAATTAATCAAAATTGATTCAAAAGTACAAGGGATTGATGGAAGAGGTTGTCATGATTGGACAAGGTCTTGTTCCCATTGGTCACAAGTACATATCTCTCTCAATTCTCAAGATATGGAAGTGGTTTTGATTTCTATTAGTTCTGGTTATCATCCTCAACAACTTCTATTTACAAATCAAGAGTGTTGGTACAAAAAGGTTGTTCAAAATTGTCAAAGTTCCTCAAAGCATTTTCTTGATCTAGGAGCCAGGGTTTTGAACTTTAAAGAAGGATATCTTGTTCATCTTTTTGTATTTTTGAGTGATTACAAAGACATCCTTCTCTTAAAAGGGTTATTAATAAATCAATTCAAAATTTTCAATGAGTTTTCATGTGGAAGAAACTTAATGATGAAGAAATATTACAAGTCCTCCAGATGAACCCCCATTTTCTCATGTGTAACTCCAAATAAGCATAAATTGGTCAATATTTATCACCTTGAGCCCACTCTTTTTCCACAATTATCTTGATTATGTGAACTTTATTCCTTCTTTTATATGAAAAGTGAGAAAATGGATGGAAGATGCCTTAAGGATGCAAAAGATTATAGGTCATTTCATGATTTTTTGCCAACTTCAAGAATTCATAACTCTCTCAATTTTTAGATATTTTGAATGGTTCAAGTTTCAAAATGTCATTCATGAGGTCTATTTCATGCCATATTTTTTGGTCAAGAGCAAATTCCAAGTGGAATGCCATGTTTGGATGCAAAACATTATAGGTCACTTTTGAAGAAAAAATTGAAATATTTCTAAGTATGGAAAGTCATCCTTTTTTACCCAAATTTGAATTAATCAAAATTTATGATCAAGAACCCATTTGATTCCATTCTTTTTCCATTGCAAAGCTCGTAACATCATCTTTCTAAAGCATCAAGAATCAAGCCCAAAGACCCCTTGGGTTGAAAATGCCATTGTTTTGAAATTGGTAACTTGGAACTGAATTTCTCACCAAGTCAGAATTTTGAAATCCATAATGTGGCCTCTAATCAGAAGATTTATATGTTTTTTTGATTTAAACTTGATTAACAAACTTTCCAGAAGTGTTTAGCACCTCAAAACGCAAAGATTGGATGGGTTTTGGTGAAAATGAGATCACAATTCACTCATGCATCAGGTTCACACGAATTCCCTTCAAAATGCATCATTCCATATTCCTTTTTATCCCATTTGCTTCTCCTATAAATACATTAGCTATCCCATTCATTTTCTTAAGCTTGAATAGCCAGAATCACCCTACAAAACTTGCTCCATAACTCAATTTTCTGTAACTTCGTAATCAGTGTTCAAGCCCTTTTCAATCCAATTTTTCTATCAATTCACCTTCCTTGATCTACCCTGAAGCTAACCATACAATTACCTTCAAGAATCGTGCCATATATTGCTCCATAGAAGTCCAGTTTTAGACCTCTGTAACTCAACTTCAATAGGTAGATTTCTCCATCAATTCTTCAAAACATTGATATCATTGTGAAGCTCTCATTGCCCTGGTTCTAGTCGCAACACTTAATTTTATCTGGAAACACATTTTTACAATGAAATTTCAAATCCATTTTCAAAACTTTCCTTCCAAATTGCTTGAGCTACAGTTTATATAAATTTGTCGCGAAGGTGTGGTTGTCTTCATCTTGAAGAGACGAAGCGAATGGCATAAGTTAGAGCATCTGATTTTACAGTTTGAGAGACTTGTAATTCATGTTGGCTAGAGGTTGAAGATGACCAATGTGTCATCTTGTAACCAATGAGGGCGCACCACTTGTTTTTTTTTAAATCTTATTTAATTAATGGTTCAGTGCTTTATTCACTAAAGTTCATAACATGCTCAGTGTGCCAGGTCCACTTTATCTGTTTACTAACGCATTTTGACATTGATCAGATGGCCCATATTTTTTTGGTTTGATATTTGATTTTCTGATTTTTATTTTAATTGTTTTAAATTTCAAAAAATCATAGAAAATTCATTTTTAGTCCAAAAAATCTGAGAAAGTTATGAAAAATATTTTTGATTTTTCTCTTTCTGATTTTTATTTTTTCACAATTTTATTTAGTGTTTTGATATTTTTTTATAAATTTTCACTTTATTTGAATTGTTTTAAATGTTTAAAAATACTTTTATGCATTTTTAAATTCTGAAAAAAATATGGAATGATCCAATGATATTGTGACAAATATTAGTGACCTCATTTATTTTTTATTTCTAACTTTGTTATTTTTTTAAAATCATTTTTGGTTTATTTTACTCATTTCTTTTAATTTTAAAAAATAGTTTCTGACTTTAAAAAATTACCAACAATTTTGTAAAAATATTTGAGTCCTTTTCTGATTTCTCTATGGTCTTACTTTTTATTTCTTGATTAATTTGAACATAGTTGATATTTTTCTCTTTTATTTCTATTTTAAAACATTTTAAAACCTTTTTAATGTATATATTAAATGCAACATTATTTTGTGATTATTTTCTGGATAATCTTGAGTTGAATTTTTGATTGTGAACTTTGTTAACATCATTGGATCCATGGTGTTGAGTTTAACTCCATAAAAATGGATGAATGATTTTAATAATAGTTTGATTAAAATTTAATTCAAATGTGGTTTGTATATTCTTCCCCACTCCTCTTCATCTTATCCCTTTCTTATTGCACTAAGTGTTATTGGAGCATGACCTCTATATCATGTCTCAAAACAAATGGTGCATAAATTGTTATTGACTGGCTTCAAAATAGGTGCGACTTCTATATAAGTCCATTTACGATTGCTTAACATAGCGCTAAATTTTGTCCCGATTTGAATAAATGATCATTCGTGGCCCAAACCTATGTTTGCAAGCCCAAGTATGTTAATTTGATCCCTTTGATCCAATAACTTAGAGATTCATTGTGTGGAGGCTTTGGTCCTACCAATCCTCTAATGAATCTACAACACTTTTTATCAACGCGGATCACTTAAACAATGTTGATCATTAAATGGTACTTTTGAGGATTCCAAATGGATGATATACTTGACAAAAAGCAAATGCAACTTGTTGTGTGGAGGCTTTGGTTCTACCAATCCTCTAATGAGTTCCAAATTCTATTTTCAAGATGGTCATCCAACTAACCACTAATTATTAATTTTTTTCACTTTATGCTTTTATTTTTTATGCTTTATGTACCATTTACTTTAAGCATTACATTTCATGTTATTTGTATTTTGCTCACTTGAGCATTTATATCCTTGTTATCTTTATTTTGCTAACTTGAGTCTTTCTTTTCTTTTTGTAAGACACCTAATAATCAACATGAACCATAAAAAAGCTTTAATGATACTTGGACTATTTGGTTACTAACCTTGGCATTACGGAGTATTGGAATTCTTGGACTTAGGATTAGAAACATTGGCCTATGTTGGAGACCTTGTGACCTTGATGAATATTTTGTTTGGAGTTCTTGAGGTTTACCTTAAGACATTGGGTTGTTTGTTTGTTTTGTGTGCAGGTTATTGTGATTACACTATTTGTTTGTAATCCGGAATTCACCCGTATACAGTCGTTACTCCGCCCAATTTTTGTGAATACTCAATACATTTGATGTTTGGTTCTCTCAAGAGGTCTAGTATCTTTGCATTCTTGGTTTCAATCCAAATAATGGGAATTCTATCTTGACTCATAATGTCAAGTATTGGCTTCTTGTTTGTTAGATGGTTCTTCTCCTTATCTTTTACCTTATGCTTTAGGATAGTCTCTTCTTCTCCTCCCATCTTCTTTAATTTAAAAAATCTTCTTCCTCCTTTTGAAAACTCTTATTGTTTTTAAACTTGAACTACTTTCATAATAAACTTGGACTTAGGTCCTTGAATTTTCAAAACATTTTCATGAATAAACCTCAATCAACTTAATAATACCTTGACATTTTTTGTGAGAAGACTAAAATTCAATAAATCTCATTTCAAACCATTTTTCCACTTTGCTTTTTATTTTATAACCTTTCTCAAAAGATTAGACTCTTGTCAATCCTTGTAGTGATGCAAACAACTATACATCTACAATATGTAGTGAAGAGAGATATTTTCCACTTGGGTGTTGAGTGAGGCATTATTGATTTTAAAATCCAAGCCATATCCTCCACTTTGAGATGATGCAAATTCTCCTTTCTCATAATTGTGGGTAGTAAATATGTTTTCCACACGGACGATGATGATGATGTCTTATCTCATAAAATTAACCAACACACTTGTGTTTTAAAACTTTTAAAAGGTGAACTATGTGTACCCTGATCTCCTATTTCACGGAAGGTGGTACATAGGCACTAAAGGTTTGCAACCGCGGCGGGTGCAAAAATCATAAAAAATATACTTCTTTTCTCACCTCCACCATATATTTTTCATACAACATTTTATAGCCAAAATATACAGATTTTTACAAAGAGGTTCCTGCAGAGTACCGTAGATGTTTAGGGTACTAATATCTTCCCTTTGCATAACCAACCCCCTTACCTTGAATCTTTCCCCCTCTTTTGGGTTATTCACTCTTTTCCCATTCCTTTGGAAACAGTAAAGTATGGTGGTGATTTTTATTTTGATCTGTATAAGTCTAGTAAATCCTATGGCTTAGTCTTAAACATTTCTACCGCTACAGAACAAATAGCGACTTCACTGGGGAAATATTGATCTCTTATTGGTCCATCCCTAAGTGGGTTGAGCCTATCTTTGTTTATATCTGTATATGTGCTATTGTTGTTTATGTGTTATATGTTGAATATATGTTTGTCTGGATTTTCCTGGTTTTCAGGGTGCTTGGTGATTACTTATAAGTCCTATACCCGGACTTGGGAAAACTTTAAGATAGGACGGGCGGTATAGTCATGTTAACTTTGAGGGAGTAATCCCTAAAAGGAGGCATGAGATACCCCACTCAGTGGAGTCCCCTTTGACTGTAGTGTCGTTTACCAATTAATCTGGAAAACATACTGCTTTCGACCTGGGAGCCTGCTGAAGCTGGGGACCGTAGAATACCTAACCCATCTTGGCATTTTAGGTGTAGTGTGGAAGCTATGATGGAGTAATCCAGAAATAGTTGTCACGTGATACTACGCTCGTACGAGTTTTTCTTGAGCATCTTACTAATTACCGAGTTAATAGGGAAGTTGGTAATATCTGAAGGAAGGATGTAGACTCTTGGAACCTCTAGAACCTTGTTCAGAAGGTGATAACTTTTAGACCATACCTTATGGATAGTGCCTTCGACCTCATGCTCGTAACGTTGAACCTATGAACCCTATATTTGTGATCTTGTGTGTAATTGTTGCATCACGCATCCATGCACCCATAAGCATCTTTTGAAGGAATTTCATTTCAAGGGACTTAAAAAGTTGACCATTTGGGAATATCTCAGGCACCCTTTGGCCATGGATTATGGAAAAAGAAAGACCGAAAAATACAGTTTCAAAGATCCCAAGATAGATGAGTTGATCAGTCTAATTCCCGAGATTGAATGTTCTGTAGATTTTTGGAAGAAGTATGGATCCATCATTCCTCTCATGAAGCTTAGGATGAATGAGGGTATTCTCTCGACCTTGGTCCAGTTGTATGATTCGATGTATTATTGCTTTACTTTCCATGATTATCAGTTGATGCCTACACTGGAGGAGTATTCTTATCTGTTCGATTTACCTATTACAGACCGTGTTCCTTTCACTTGTTTAGAGGGTGAGCCAAAATCACATGAGATTGCTGCTTTGATTCATCTGGGGAAGTCTAAGGTTGAAGCCCATATGACTACAAAAGGAGGGATTAGAGGATTACCAGCTCAGTTCTTACTGGAGAAAGCTCTTTACTTTGTCAGGATAAAGAGTACAGTCGCTTTTTAGGCCATCTTTGCTCTACTTGCTTACGGGTTGTTCTTATTTCCTAATGTGGACAAGTTTGTTGACGTTAATGCTATCAGGATCTTCATGATTGGAAACCCAGTTCCTACATTGTTGGAAGATTCTTATTACTATATTCATCTTCAGAATTCTTATCATGGGGGGATGATTATCTGTTGCACACCTCTGTTGCACTGGTGTTTATTTCTCATATGCCTCAGTCTGATGCTTTCTGGGATGTCAGGAAGGAACCCTGTTGGGCTCCTAAGATCATTGCACTTACTCACTCAGATATTGATTGGTATCACAGAGCTTACCAGGATGCAGAGATTACCGACATTTGTGGTAGTTTCCCCAATGTACCTCTTCTTGGTACAAAGGGAGGAATTAACTATAACCCTGTTCTTGCACGATGAAAACTTGGTTATCCGATGATGGATAAACCAAATAGTATTCATTTGAGCAGTTTCTTTCTTAAAGAGGGAGAACACCATAGGGAAGCTAGGGAGCAGATTGCGAAGACCTGGCGTCATGTTCATAAGAAGAGTAGGAAAGACTTGGGACCTAGGGGGGCTGTTTCTTTGGAGCCATATCTTTAGTGGGTTCAAACGAGAGCTATTCAGTTGAAGATGTCATATTCCCGGGAAACACCTATGTCTGATTTGTTTGTGAAGACCACTACTCCCCTATTGGATGATGTGGAGGAGATATAGCTTGCTTTGGTCAGGATGCAGCAGGAAAAGGATGCTTGGAAGAATAAGTGTCAGACTTTAGAGATTTCCTATAGAGAAGAGTTAAAGGAGGAAGATAACTTATTTGAGATTCTCGAGAGTCGGGTTATAGAGATGATAGAGAGGCAAGGGAATTTATTTTCTCCTAAGCCTCACTCGGATGCTAGTTTCTCACTTCCTGATTCAAGTGATTGGAAGGAGGTTGCCACCAGATATGCGGAAGAAAACCAGAGGTTGAAGGCTCAGATTGCCAGAATTACAGGGAAGCGCCAGCATATAGAGGTATCTCCATCAACTTTGCTTCTTAGGGTTTTAGACTTTACTTTAATCTTGTACTTGGGATTATTGAAACTTGTAATCTATTTTGAAGTTATGATAATAAAATTTTTCACTATCTCAAATGTGTTATTATTTTAGTATTTGCAATGTGTCTATAAATATTTAAGTCCCTTGAAATATTAAAAATAAATCATGTGGATTGCACATCATGCATCATATTGCACATATTTCTTGCATTTGTTATGCATATCCAAGTGTCTTAACAAGCTTCTTTACTTCGTTTAGCAAGTTGTCTCACCAGTACAACACTCGAGCCAATTTCAGAAGGAAGATGGAAAACTTAGAACAAGAGAACCGCGAGCTGCACGAGGAGGTTTCTGCTTTGAAGGCCAGCATGGCCAATCTTACTGCTCTGATGGAATATTCGGTGGCTGCTCAGAATCAGCCACCGAGTTTTCAACCTCAACCAATAAGGGTTACTACTGAAGCTCCGACTGTTCCTATGTTTGCTACTTCAGTTGTTGTTCAGAATCGTATGCCTCAAGGTTATCCATGGGGAATGCTAGAGAATTTTACGCCTGAATGTTTCAATCTTGGTCCTCAAGAAGCTCCAATTGTTCAGACTACTGTTACTCCCGTACCTCCTGTGGTGCATGTTGCTCCTGCTGCACCTTCTTCGGTTAATATGGTTCAATTTGTTAATGATGATATGTGTCTTCCTTTTCCTCCACCAAGTGAAGACTTGGGTCTTTATGACAAAATGGATGATTTTCAAGAGCAGTTTGACAAGATGCAGAGGGAGATGAAGGCCCTCAGGGGAAAGGAATTGTTCGGGCAGAATGTGATTGATTTATGCTTGGTCTTGAATGTTAAGATACCTGAAAAGTTTAAGGTCCCAGAATTCGAGAAGTACAAGGGAAACACTTGCCCTTGTTCTCATCTTGTGATGTATGTAAGGAGAATGTCTACCCATACTGATGATCAGCGTCTGCTGATTCACTTTTTTCAGGATAGTTTGACCTGTGCTACGCTAAAGTGGTATATGAGTTTCGATAGCGCCAATATCCATACTTTCAATGAATTGGGAGAAGCATTCATCATACAATACAAATACAACATGGACATGGCGCCTGACCGTGATCAACTCAGGGCCATGATCCAGAAAGACAGGGAATCATTCAAAGAATATGCACAGAGATGGCGTGAGGTAGCCACCCAAGTGATTCCTCCCATGGAAGAGAAGGAGATGACTAACATTTTCTTGAAGACTGTGGGTGCTTTCTAATATGAGAGGATGGTAGCAAGTGCATCAAGTGACTTTACTGAAATGGTAGGCATGTGTATCTGCTTAGAAGAGGCTGTAAGAGAAGGTCATCTAACAAAGGGTGAAAGTTCTGGAAATACGAAGAAGCCATCCTATGCGTTTTCCAAAAAGAAGGAAGGAGATACAAATTCTGTTATACAAGAAAGGAGGATTAATCCTCCTAGAAGAAATTATCAGCATCATCAGCAAGTCGCCTCAGTTACTGCAGTTGTTGGTGTAGCTCCAACTACCGTTGCTTATCAGAGACCATCCCAGCACGGGAATCAAGGGTATAATCAGAGAAGGGAAAGTTATGACCCTATCCCTATGAGTTATACAAAGTTACTACCAGTGTTAATTCAGAAGAAGTTGTTTGAGACCCGACCACCTCCCGCTGTACCATCACCGTTGCCTTTGTACTACAAAGTAGACCAAACATGTGCTTTTCATCCGGTAGCACCAGAGCATAATGTTAAGAACTTCTATCCTTTGAAGACTGAGGTACATAAATTGGTGAAGCCCGGTATTGTATCTTTCAAGGATGT
Organism: Vicia faba; assembly: GCA_948472305.1. Taxonomy (NCBI): domain Eukaryota; kingdom Viridiplantae; phylum Streptophyta; class Magnoliopsida; order Fabales; family Fabaceae; genus Vicia; species Vicia faba. Next base: position 994,332,828 of record OX451741.1, read on the forward strand.
GGGCCCTAATGTGAAATACAATCCTCTACCCAAGCATGAAGGAGAAAATGCTGTGAATATGGTGGCCGGTTGTCCAGGCGACTTCCATATTTTTGATGTTAATCTGGTTAGGGGAGATTTGGTGAAAATGCATGCAGACCTCTATGAATTTAGCTACTATACAAATGACCATGCCAATTGTGCTATTTGCAGTACAGACATATAGGGTTGCGATAAGATAAAGGCTGATTTGCAAGTGATGGTGGATAAGGGCCTCATCCACATAATCAGGCCTAGGGCAGAGTATGAAGAGGAAGTGAAACTGGTTTGTGGATGTCCTGGAGAGTTCAGAATTTTTGATGCGGAGTATATGAAAGAGGATGCTGTACAATTGCATGCTACTTTCTGCCACAAGGCTGGTCAGGTGGAACATTAGTATGGATCTTGCTGAATTTGATGCCGAGAGTCCCGAGGATGTTCAATTGTGAGGAAAGGTGTTCAGTTGTTGTTAGACAATGAAACCATCAAGGTTACAGGTCAAAGGAATAATTACCATGAAGTTGATGTGATTGAGGTCTGTTTGGCTGAAGAAGAGTCGGATAATGAGTATTCCTCTGATAATAGATCTACATTGAATGTTATACCAAGGAGCACACTTATGAATTTGAAATATCAAGGAACGCCCATGCGACCAAGTGGCATTATTGTGAAAGCGCTTGATGGATCAAGGAAATCTGTTATTGGTAAAGTGGACTTGCATATTCATATAGGCCCACATTTGTTTTAGATTACTTTACAGGTTATGGATATTGTACCTGCTTATAGTTGCTTGCCGGAACGACCGTGGATACATGAGGCAGGAGCTGTCACTTCGACTTTACACCCGAAGATGAAGTTTGTACGTGAAGGAAAAGTTGTTATCATAAATGGAGAACAGGCATTATTGATATCTCATTTGTCCTTTTTCAGCATTGTGGAGGTGGATGAAGTTGCTGTTGGAACTCAATTCCAAGCTTTATTCATTGATAACATAAGAGGAAATGAGAATTCTATGGTGTCTCTTAAGGATGCGTAGCAGGTTGTGCGTCATGGCTATAGTAAATTTTGGGGACATATTATGGATCCACCTGTAAACAAGAATAGAGTTGGCTTGGGGTTCTCTGTGAAGAATGATAAAGGAAATGGCATGAAGCTGAAGTCTACTGCAGGCAGGTATCAAGACATCTTCCGTAGCGGGGTTTATCTTCATCCAATTGTTTCCGGGATCAATGCCATTGTGGAAAATGAAGCAGAGCCAGAAATGCCAAATTATGTGACGCACGGAGTTAGGGTTCGGAACTGGATTACCATTGATGTTCCCTCTTGCACACATGTTTCAATGTAATTTTTTTTGTTAATCTTTTTGAAAAACTTTCACTCTGCCCAAGGTGAAAGTATTAATATCGTATGGGCTTATCTATTTGCCGTGGCTTTTAAAATCAATAGTAAAAGTTGCCTTTGTTTCCCAAATTGTGTTTTTATTTTTTGCTTTTTCTTAGAAAATGGTAATTAGAAAAAACCTTTCAAAATAAATAATAACTAAAATTCAATCTGCATGATCACTTGTTATATGTGTCAGTTTCTAAAAACAATCATAAATCATATGTGCAGATTAATTAAAAAACCCGTGGAATTCAATGACCCTAGACTCTCTCAAAACTTTGAGTGTCCTGTGTATGGGGCCGAGGAAGAAGACTATGATGAGATTCCAGAAGAGGTCTCACGGTTGCTTGAGCACGAGGAAAATGGCATTCATCCATATAAAGAGCCATTGGAGGTAATCAATTTGGGTTCAGAAGAAGATCCAAAGGAAGTCAAGATTGGAGCATTGTTACATCCTGATTTGAAGAGCAGGTTGATTGATATGTTGAAAGAGTATGTGGATATTTTTGCTTGGTCTTACCAAGATATGCCTGGTCTAGACACATATATTATAGAGCACCGTTTGCCACTAAAGCCAGAGTGTCCGCCAATCAAATAGAAGTTGCGAAGAACTCAACCAGATATGGTAGTGAAGATCAAAGAGGAAGTTCTAAAGAAGATTAATGCCGGTTTTCTTGTGACATCAGTGTACCCTCAATAGATTTCCAATTTTGTTCCAGTACCGAAGAAATATGGAAAAGTTTGCATGTGCGTAGATTACAAAGATCTCAATAAAGCTAGTCCAAAAGATGATTTTCCATTGTCACACATTGATATGTTAGTGGATAGTACAACAAAATTCAAAGTTTTCTTGTTCATGGACGGATTTTCCGGGTATAATCAAATAAGGATGGTGCCTAAGGACATGGAAAAAACAATGTTTATCACACCTTGGGGAACATTTTGTTACTGAGTGATGCCCTTCGGGTTGAAGAACGCTGGTGCAACGTACCAGAGGGCTATGACAACCCTATTCCATGATCTGATGCACAAGGAAATTGAGGTATATGTTGATGATGTGATTTCTAAATCCCAGACTGAAGAAGGGCATGTAGAAGATTTGTTGAAGTTGTTTCAGTGTTTGAGGAAGTATCGTCTTTGCTTAAATCCAAATAAATGTACCTTCGGTGTTTGATCAGGGAAATTGTTGGGTTTCATTATTATCCAGAAAGGAATTGAAGTTAACCCTGATAAAGTCAAAGCAATTCAAGAAATGCCAGCACCGAGAACTGAAAAGCAAGTCAGAGGGTTCCTCGAGCGTTTGAATTATATTTACAGATTCATTTCCCACATGACTTCAACGTGTGAATCAGTCTTTAAGTTGTTAAAGAAAGATAAAGGTTATGTGTGGACAGATGACTGCCAAAGGGCATTTGAAAGTATTAAAGAATATCTGCTTGAACCTCCTATCTTGCTCCCTCCTGTTGAAGGAGGACAATTGATTATGTATCTAACAATGTTAGATAATTCCATGAGCTATATTCTGGGACAACAAGATGACATAGGGAAGAAAGAGTATGCCATTTATCATCTCAATAAAAAGTTTACTGATTGTTAATCGCGGTATTCCATGTTGGAAAAGACATGATGTGCTCTGTCTTGGACGGAAAAACATTTGCGGTAGTATATGTTGAATCACACTACTTGGTTGATCACCAAAATGGATCCAATCAAGTACATTTTTGAAAATCCTGCTCTTACTGGGAGAATTTCCCGCTGGCAGATGCTGTTATCTGAATATGATATCGAATACCGCACTCAAAAAGCTATTAAAAGCAGCGTGTTAGAAGATTATCTTTCTCACCAGCCAGTTGATGATTATCAGTCTGTGAAGTATGATTTCCCTGATGAGGATGTGATCTTTCTGAAAGTGAAAGATTGTGATGAACCGTTGCCTGAAGAAGGTCCTGATCTTGAATCTCGATGGAGTATGATATTTGATGAGTTTTGAATGCTTATGGTAAAGGAATTGGTGTTGTGATTGTCACTCCACATGGATCGCACATTCCTTTCACTGCAAGGTTGACATTTGATTATACTAATAATATGGCAGAATATGAGGCTTGCATCATGGGTCTCAAGGAAGCTATTGATCTCAGAATCAAAATTCTAGATGTGTTTGGAGATTCAGCTTTGGTAATAAATCAGATTAAAGGAGAGTGGGATACTTGTCACCCTTGCTTGATCCCTTACAAAGATTATGCTAGAAGATTGTTACCCTTCTTTAATAAAGTTGAATTCCATCACATCTCCAGAGACAAAAATCAAATGGAGGGTGCTCTGGCAACTTTGGCTTCTATGTAACGAGTGAATATTTGGAATGATATACCTCAAATTATAGATCGACGATTGGATAGGCCCGCTCATGTGTTTACAACGGAAGAGGTAGCAGATGAGAAACCTTGGTATTATGATATCAAGCATTTTCTTCAGACTCGGGAATACCCGATTGGTACATCGAATAAAGATAGAAATACATTGAAAAGATTACCTTGCAACTTCTTCCTCAATGAAAATGTGTTGTACAAGAGAAATTATGACATGGTCTTGCTCAGATGCATGGATAGACACGAAGCAGACCTGTTGATGCATGAGGTTTATGAAGGTTCATTTGGCATTCATGCCAATGGATATTCGATGGATAAAAAGATGCTAAGGGCAGGTTATTATTGGCTAACAATGGAATCTGACTGTTACAAATTTGAAAAGAAGTGTCATAAATGCCAGATTTATGTGGACAAGGTTCATGTGCCTCCGACACTTCTCAATGTTATTTCTTCTCTGTGGCCCTTCTCTATGTGGGGTATTGACATGATTGGGATGATAGAACCCAAAGCTTTGAATGGACACCATTTTATCTTGGTAGCAATTGATTACTTCACCAAATGGGTGAAAGATGCTTCATATGATAATGTTACCAAGCAGGTGGTTGTACGCTTCATTAAGAATAATATTATATGTCGGTATGGTGTTCCAAGCAGAATTATCACCGACAATGGCTCAAATATGAACAGCAAAATGATGATAGAACTTTGTGAAGAATTCAATATTGTCCATCACAACTCCTCTCTGTACAGGCTGAAGATGAACGGGGCTGTTGAAGCTGCTGATAAGAATATCAAGAAGATCAACTAGAAGATGGTTGTTACCTATAAATATTGGCATGAAATTATCCCTTTTTCTTTACATGGATATCAGACATTTGTCCGCACTTCAACAATAGCAACCCCATTCTCCCTTGTGTATGGAATGGAAGTTGTGCTCCCAATAGAGGTTGAGATTCCCTCTTTGTGTGTGATAATGGAAACCAAGTTGTTAGAGGCTGAATGGGTCCAGAACAGGTTTGACCAATTGAATTTGAACGAGGAGAAGAGAATGACAGCTTTGTGTCATGGGTCGTTATATTAGAAGAGGATGGAGAAAGCTTTTGATAAGAAGGTCAAACCCCATGAATTCAGAGAAGGCGACCTCGTGTCAAGAAGATCATGTCTTTTAATGCTGATTCTAGGGGCAAGTGGACTCCCAATTTTGAAGGCCCATATGTTGTCAAGAAAGCCTTCTCTGGAGGCACATTAATTCTTGAAACTATGGATGGCAAGGAGTTCCCACGTCCCGTGAATGATGATGCAGTCAAAAAATACTTCGCCTAAAGAAATAAAAGAACATCTCGCTAAGTTGAAAAACCAAAAGGGCGGTTTAGGCAAAAAAGAGTGTCTCGGTAGGCCGAAAACCCGAAAGGGTGGTCTAGGCAAAAATTAGAGACATAAAAAAAATAAAATTTCCCGCTAAATTGAAAACCCGCAAGGGTAGCTTAGGAAAAAGTTAGGGAATTTCTTGGCAAGTAACTACATCAGATAAGACTTGATCATTGAAGCAACAACCTTCTTGGATCCTCACCATACTTCAATGGATGCTTTTGCTCAGGATTTCAAAATTTGTTAGAGGGGATAGTGGTCATTATATCTCAATGTATCTTTTCCATTATATATTACCATTTTCCGAACTTTGTAATCATCCATGGAGTCTCTCCATTCACAGACTACCATTCTATCAATAAAATTTGAGCTTTTACCTAATTCTTTGTATTTCTTATTTTATTTAGCTTGCAAAGACTCCATTTATTATTGATAATAATTTTCAAAGCGAAAAGATTAAATAACAAAATTGTTTTTCAAAAAGAATTTACAATTTACTTTTACTTTAGATTTTGTGATTCAAGAGGAAAACAAAAGTGGTGATCCCAGGAATGGACGAACTCCAATAGTTTTGAGAAGTTTTGTTTCCCTCGGGAAGGTTTTCTCAGGACGTTTTCGTTGTATTGGGTGTGTGACTCCAGTGTCCCCAGTCAAGTCTTGGTTCATTTTTAATTTTTTAGTTTGCATGATATGAAGACTCAATTCAAGATTCTCCAGTGAAGGTTTCGCTCATTTGATAGAAGTCCTTTCTCCCCAGAGAAGTTGTACAATAATTACTCTCGAAGAACACGTATCTTCGGTTTCCCCAGCGAAGAACGTATATTGGTTTCCCCTTGATAATGTGGTGTTGACCTCCCCAATAAAGTCAGCATGAAGTCCCTAGTAGATGTCTCGATGATGAAGCATTATCTCCGTTAGTGAAGTCTGTATGTTTTTTCTCCTTTAAAGTTGGCCTAAATTCCCCAGTGAATGTTTTGACGATTTGGTTTCCATCTTCCTTATTCGAAATCAGTTTTGCAATCTCCAGTAGAAGTGTTACACTTGAAAACATTTATTTCCCCATTGAAGTCTGAGTGCTATTCCCCGGTGAAGCCTGGAGAATGATGTATATCCCTGTATCTGTACTGTTTTGTCGCTATGTTTGTTTCTCCCAAGTAAAGTTAAGCCATGCAGTAGGACTTTGTTTCCTCAGTTGGTGCTTATTCTCTTTTGGAATGATCGTATGGGATGTGATTTAGCTGAGTGTTGTGTGCTCCCAAGTTTGTTTTGTTTGTTTATCCCCAGTATTATATGTTTGTTTGGTCAGCATATGCACGATAACCCTCATACATTCATATGTATATCATACATAGTTAAGTTTAGAAAACCATTTCTCATTTACATTCATTAATATTTTGTTGACATATTACCCTGTTTTGCAAAGTTGTATTATCCTCTCCCCAATAGAGTATCAACCATAAGCAAAAAGTGTATATTCTTTCAATTTCCCCACTGAGTTATCCCTCGTGGAAGATTTTTGCTTTAGCCTTCCTACACAGCTCTTTATCTGGATGATTTGGGTTTCCCTCTTGAGTTTATTTCTCAAAGAATTTATTTTGGTAATCTGTTTTACTCCAGTTTATTTCTGGTTTGAATCTTTGTTTCCCAACAATATTATTACTTTGGATTTCTGCAAGCTTTGAGTTTTGGTTTGAGAATGTGCATTTATTTTGCACGAGAAGATTTTATCTCCTCAGCAGGAATATATTGGCATTTCCCCAGGAAATCATACCTCTTCCCCCAGAAAGCCATATTGTTTTCCCCAGGGAGTCATTTTACAATCCTTCTTATAACCGCAAGTAGCAGGTCTCTTTATTTGAGCAACTTATACTTCCCCGTAAATGTCGACATTACTTTTTTTTGCTATCGTCTCTATAAGTGGATAGTTTGCAGTTCGTTGTCAAATTACACCAGTGGATAGCCAGTCGTTTAATATCATAGATAGTGTTTGTTAAGAAATATTTGTAAGTGGTAGTCTCTTTATTTGAGACAGCTTATACATTACCCTTTTCAGGCAGAATGTCTTGGTTAAAGAAGAATTTGAGACCTGTTCTAGGTGAAATGCCAGAATTTTGGAGAAACTTGTTATTCTTTTTGCTACCTTCAGTGAACGTTGGTAGTTCACTGTCAGTGAACGTCGGTGCTATGTTATTTTCTCTCTACCTTCAGTGAAAGTTGGTAGTTCATCGTCAGTAAACGTCGATGATATTTTCCCTTACTACCTTCAGTGAAAGTTGGTAGGTCATCAGCACTGAACGTCGATGATTTTTATCTTTTTGCTACCCTCAGTGAACGTTGGTAGTTCATCACCAGTGAACAACGATGCTATGATATATTCTCTTTCTACCTTCAGTGAAAATTGGTAGGTCCTCGGTAGTGAACGTCGATGATTATTATCTTTTTGCTAACCTCAGTGAACGTTGGTAGTTCATCATTAGTGAATGGTGATGCTTTGATATATTCTCTCTCTACCTTCAGCGAAAGTTGGTAGGTCACCTTCAGTGAACGTTGGTAATTGTTATCTTTTTTCTATCTTCAGTGAACGTTGGTAATTCACCATCAGTGGACGTCGGTGTTATGCTATTTTCTCTCTACCTTCAGTGAAAGTTGGTAGTTCATCGTCAGTGAATGTCAATGATATATTCTCTCTCTACCTTCAGTGAAAGTTGGTAGGTCACCTTCAGTGAAAGTTGTTGATTGTTAACTTTTTTCTATATTCAGTGAACGTTAGTGCTATGATATTTTCTCTCTACCTTCAGTGAAAGTCGGTAGTTCATCGTCAGTGAACTTCGATGATATTTTCTCTTACTACTTTCAGTGAAAGTCGGTGGGTCACCTTCACTGAAAGTTGGTGATTGTTATCTTTTTGCTATCTTCAATTAATATTGGTAGTTCATCATCAGTGAACGGAGGTGCTATGATATTTCTTTTCCTTCTACCTTCAGTAAATGTTGGTAGCTCACTGTCAGTAAACGTCGGTGTTGGTATTTCTTTCCTCTTTCTACCTTCAGTGAACGTTGGTAATTTCTCCTTCAGTAGAAGTTGGTGTATCCTTTGAACTTTTACCATCCTCTATGAGTCGGGTCTTTTGATCCACCACTGATTTATTTTCCCGGTCGGGTTTTTTCTTTTGTTTCTTTATTTCCTTTGTTACATCCCCAATGGTGTTTTGCATCTCTTTGATTCTGTTAATATGTATGCATAAGCATTGCATGGCATCTTAGGACCAAAAATAGGGTTTGTTTTATATTTAAGTATCTTCGATCGTGTCGACACGAAGATTTTTAACCTTCGTATCTCCAGATAGAAGAAACTTAAATAAGGGTAGCTGTTGTACCCCAATTTTTTCCCTTAAGATCCCTTCATCATACCATGTTGATTCAATCACAACAAGATCACATTAGGGCTTTTGGTTCTTCTCCCTGTCTTTAGCTTTGCTCTTTGAGGAATCCCCAAGCACCTTGACTTGTTTTATTTTGTGATCATGAATATTTTGTCTTGATTTTATTTCTAATTAATAAAATGCAATGTTGGTTTGTCTTACTTGTTAATAATGTAGGTAAAGACAATGAGGTTTAGCATGTTTCTTCATGGGTTCATGAGTTTATTTCCATGCCCTAGTCATTTTCTTGAGAAATTCAAACCTCACCATTGAAGTTGTTTTTGGAAGAAATGGCATGGCAAGGTTTATTCTGGTTCACCACATTTCAAAGTTATAAAAATTGATTCAAAAGTACAAGGGATTGATGGAAGAGGTTGTCATGATTGGACAAGGTCTTGTTCCCATTGGTCACAAGTGCATATTTCTCTCAATTCTCAAGATATGGAAGTGGTTTTGATTGCTATGAGTTCTCATTATCATCCTCAACAACTTCTTACAAAGCAAGAGTGTTGGTACAAAAATGTTGTTCAAAATTGTCAAAGTTCCTCAAAGCATTTTCTTGATCTAGGAGATAGGGTTTTAAACTTCAAAGAAGGATATCTTGTTCATCTTTTGGTATTTTTGAGTGATTCCAAATACATACTTCTCTTCAAAAGGGTTATTAACAAATCACTTCAAAATTTTCAAGGAGTTTTCATGTGGGAGAAACTTAATAATGAAGAAAGATTACAAGTCCTCCAGATGAACCCCCATTTCTCATGTGTTACTCCAAATAATCATAACTTGGTCAATTTTTATCAAATGGAGCCCACTATTTTTCCGTAATGATCTTGATGATGTGAAATTTGTTCCTTCTTTTATATAAAAAGTGAGAAAATGGATGGAAGATGCCCTAAGGATGCAAAAGAATATAGGTCATTTCATGATTTTTTTTCCAACTTCAACAATTCATAACTCTCTCAATTTTTGGAGATTTTGAATAGTTCAAGTTTCAAAATTTCATTAAAGAGGTCTATTTCATGCCATATTTTTGGTCAATAGAAAATTCCAAGTCGAAGGCCATGTTTGGATGCAAAACATTATAGGTCACTTTTGAAGAAAAATTTGAAATATTTCTAAGTATGGAAAGTCAACCTTTTTTCCTCAACTTTGACTCAATGCAAATTTCAGCTCAAGCATCAATTTGATTTCATTGTTTTTCCATTGCAAAGCTTGTAACCTTATCTTTCTAAAGCATCAAGAATCAAGGCCAAAGACCCCTTGAGTTGAAAATGCCATTATTTTTAAATTGGTAACTTGGAACTTAATTTCTCACAAGATTTATGCTGGTTTTTGATTTAAACTTGATTAACAAACTTTATAGAAGTGTTTAGCACCTCAAAACACAAAGATTGGATGAGTTTTGGTGAAAATGAGATCACACTTCACTCGTGCATCAGGTTCACACGAATTCCCTCCAAAATGAACCATTCACTCTTCCTTTTGATCCCATTTGCTTCTCCTATAAATACATGAGCTATCCCATTCATTTTGTCAAGCTAGAATATCCATAATCACCCTACAAAACTTGCTTCATAACTCAATTTTCTGTAACTTCGTAATCAGTGTTCAAGCCTTTTTCAATCCAATATTTCTATCAATTCACCTTCCTTGATCTTCCCTGAAGCTAACCATACCATTACCTTCAAGAATCGTGCCCTATATTGCTCCATAGAAGTCCAGTTTCAGAGCTCTACAACTCAACTTCAATAGGTAGATTTCTCCATCAATTCTTCAAAACTTTGATATCATTGTGAAGCTCTCATTGCCCTGGTTCTAGTTGCAACACTTGCTTTTATCTGGAAACACATTTTGACTATGAAATTTCAAATCCCTTTTCAAAACTTTTCTTCCAAATTGTTTGAGCTACAGTTTATATAAATTTATCGCGAAGGTGTGGTTGTCTTCGTCTTGAAGAGACGAAGCGAATGGTATAGGTCCGAGCTTCTGATTTTACAGTTTGAGAGACTTGCAATTTATGTTGGCTGGAGGTTGAAGATGACCAACGTGACATTTTCTAACCAATGAGGGTGCGCCACTTGTTGTTTTTGAAATCTGATTTAATTAATGATGCAGTGCTTTATTCACTAAAGTCCATAACATACACAGCGCCCCAGGTCCACTTGATCTGTTTACTAACATGTTTTGACATTGATCAGATGATCCATATTTTTTTGGTTTGATATTTTATATTCTGATTTTTATTTTAATTGTTTTAAATTTCAAAAAATCATAGAAAATTCATTTTTAGTCCAAAAAATCTGAAAAAATTATGAAAAATATTTTTGATTTTTTTTATTTTTGATTTTTATTTTTTCACAATTTTATTTTGTGTTTTGATATTTTTTTATAAGTTTTCACTTTGTTTGAATTGTTTTAAATGTTTAAAATTAATTTTATGCATTTTTAAATTCTGAAAAAATATGGAATGATCCAATGATATTGTGACAGATATTGGTGACCTCATTTATTTTTTTATTTCTGACTTTGTTATTTTTTTATCATTTTTGGTTTATTTTACTCATTTCTTTTATTTTAAAAAATAGTTTCTGACTTTAAAAAATCACCAAAAATTTTGTAAAAATATTTGAGTCCTTTTCTGATTTTTATATGCTCTTACTTTTTATTTGATTAATTTGAACATAGTTGATATTTCTCTCTTTATTTCTATTTTAAAGCATTTTAAAACATTTTTAATGTATATCTTAAATGCAACATTATTTTGTGATTATTTTCTAGATAATCTTGGGTTGAATTTTTGATTATGAACTTTGTTAACATCATTGGATCCATGGTGTTGAGTTTAACTCCATAAAAATGGATGAATGATTTTAATAATAGTTTGATTAAAATTTAATTCAAATGTGGTTTGTATATTCTTCCTCACCCCTCTTCATCTTATCCCTTATTGCACTAAGTGTTATTGGAGCATGATCTCTATATCATGTCTCGAAACAAATGATGCATAAATTGCTATTGACCGACCCCAAAATAGGTGTGACTTCTATATAAGTCCACTTACGATTGCTTAATATAACGCTAAATTTTGTCCCGATTCGAATAAATGATCATTTGTGGCCCAAACCTATGTTTGCAAGCCCAAGTATGTTGATTTGATCCCTTTGATCCAATAACTTTGAGATTCATTATGTGGAGGCTTTGGTCCTACCAATCCTCTAATGGATCTACAACACTTTTGGTCAACGCGGATCACTTAAACACCGTTGATCATTAAATGGTACTTGTGAGGATTCCAAATGGATGATATACTTGACAAAAAGCAAATGCAACTTGTTGTGTGGAGGCTTTGGTTCTACCAATCCTCTAATGAGTTCCAAATGCAAGTTTCAAGATGGACATCCAACTAACCACTAATTATTAATTTGTTTCACTTTAAGATTTTATTCTTTATGCTTTATGTACCATTTACTTTAAGCATTACACTTCATGTTATTTGTATTTTGCTCACTTGAGCATTTATATCCTTGTTATCTTTATTTTGCTCACTTGAGCCTTTTTTTTAAGACACCTAATAATCAACATGAAAAATAAAAAAGCTTTAATGATACTAGGACTATTTGGTTACTATCCTTGGCATTTTGGAGTATTGGACTTCTTGGACTTAGGATTAGAAACCTTGGCCTATGTTGGAAACCTTGTGACCTTGATGGATATTTTGTCTGCAGTTCTTGAGGTTTACCTCAAGATATTGGGTTGTTTATTTGTTTTGTGTGCAGGTTATTGTGATTACACTCTTTGTTTGTAATCTGGAATTCACCCGTATACAGTCGTTACTCCGCCCAACTTTTGTGAAGACTTAATACATTTGAATTTTGGTTCTCTCAAGAGGTCTAGTATCTTTGCTTGTTTGGTTTCAATCCAAATAATGCGAATTCTATCTTAACTCTTAATGTCAACTGTTGGCTTCTTGTTGGTTAGATGGTTCTTCTCCTTATCTTTTACCTTATACTTTAGGATAGTCTCTTCTTCTGCTCCCATCTTTTTTAATTTCAAAAATCTTCTTCCTCCTTTTGAAAACTCTTCTTGTTTTTAAACTTGAACCACTTTCATAATAAAATTGGACTTAGGTCCATGCATTTTCAAAATATTTTCAGGAATAAACCTCAATAAACTTAATACCTTGACATTTTTTTGTGAGAATACTAAAAGTTAATCAATCTCATTTCAAACCATTTTGCCACTTTGGCTTTTTATTTTAAAACCTTTCTCAAAAGATTAGACTCTTGTCAATCCTTGTAGTGATGCAAACAACTATACTTCTACAATATGTACTTAAGAGAGATATTTTCCACTCGGGTGTTGAGTGGGAATTATTGATTTTAAAATCTAAGCCATATCCTCCACTTTGAGATGATGCAAATTCTCCTTTCTCCTAATTGTGGGTAGTAAGTATGTCTTCCACATGGACGATGACGATGATGTCTTATCTCATAAAATTAACCAACACACTTGTGTTTTAAAACTTTTAAAATGTGAACTACGTGTACCCTGATCCCCTATTGCACGGAAGGTGGTACTTAGGCACTAAAGGTTCACAACCGCGGTGGGTGCAAAAATCATAAAAAATATACTTCTTTTCTCACCTTCACCATCTATTTTTCATACAACATTTTGTAGCCAAAAATTACAGATTTTTACAAAGAGGTTCCTGCAGAGTACCGTAGATGTTTAGGGTGCTAATACCTTCCCTTAGCATAACCAAACCCATTACCTTGAATCTTTCCTTCCTCTTTTGGGTTATTCTCTCTTTTCCCATTCCTTTGGAAACAATAAAGCGCGGTGGTGATTTTTATTTTGATATTTATAAGTCTATTCAATCCAATGGCTTAGTCTTAAACATTTCTACCACTACATTCAAGTATATCATGTTGGTGATCTGTTAATCAAGCGCATTATCCGGCTGCAAGGTGATCCCAGGCGAAAATGGACTCCCACATACGAAGGGCCATTTACGGTCAAGAACATATTTTCTAGTGGAGCCATGATCTTAACCACTATGGACGGTGACGACCTTCCGCACCCTGTAAACGCGGACATAGTTAAAAGATACTACGTATGAACCAAGAACCGCTAGGTTGACTTGCCTAGGAAAAAATAAGGGAATCCGGCGAACGAAAAGGGTTCAAGAAAAAATTAGGGATATACACACAAAATATTTGTACACCCGGCAAGTTGAAAACCTGAAAAGGCGGTTTGGGCCAAAAAGGGTATCCTGGTGGACTGAAAACCTGAAAGGGAGGTCCAGGAAAAATTTAAGGATGTTAAGCGTATGACTATGTCCTGTTGGATCACGTTATAGTCAATCTTCAGTATCAACTGTCAGGCTCAAGTGGTACTAATCAATCCAGTCAGCTTCGAACAAGCAGCAAAGAGATGAGACGCTCAAAGACATAAAGGCAATAGCAGAATGGGAACCCAATGGGATTATTTCACATAAATGTTTTTTTTGTACACTATTTTGTATTAGTTTCATTATTACGACGAAATTCTCCTACTAGGATGTTTGTCTCCTTGTGCAAAAAATGGCTATTATAGGCACAAATTCGTCATATTAATACAAAATTATCTCTTTGAAAGTGCAAAACTATTTGTTTTCTTTTTATCTTTCAGTTTTGTTTGCAAAAACGTCCAGTGATTATTTTAGAACATATGCATTTGAATGTGATTACTATTTACAAATACATGCATAAAAAACAGAAAGACAATTACTAATGGCTTTAAGAAACGGGACAATGTCTAAAGGCCATCCACAAAATCCCCGCAGATATTTTCTCTCGCATAAACTTTCCCTACAAGGTAGAGAGGCAGGGGCATCCTACTATAATATCACTACCATATTCTCAACATACAACCTAATGATGTCAGGTGTTCTTATATCCATGGCAGAGCAAAAATCTCCAATTACGGTTCCAAAAAAAAATTCCCCACTGAAGTCGCCAAGCTTCTCAGGATTCCCCAGCAGGATTTCACAAAATCCCCAAACAGTGCACAGAGTTTTCTTTCCCCAATAGAGTTTATTTCTCTAAAAACGAAAATCTATCTCCCAACATTTAACTTCAACATATTTGAAGACCTACATTCTCCATCCCCAACAACAATCGGGGATTTATTTTCCCTAATTCTGCAACACTACAATAGAACAACTGACATGTTCATACATTGCATTCATACATCATTTTACAAGCATCATAGCATATGAAGCACAAATTCATATATAACAATCTCCTTTATTTTAAGAGCATCATGTAATTCATACATCATGTCATTGCATGAAATTGGTTTTACCTTTGCAGGTTAAAATTAGCAGACAAACAAACACTATCAACTTATACAACAAGTTAAAGATTAATGCCCAAAACTAGATGGGGAAACTATCTAGACTACCAAGTGGTATAAACTCCCGAAGAAAGATCGGTTTACCAACAAATACAACAGGCCACAAATTAATACCCGAAACCAGACGAGGAAACTATCTATGTGACCAACATTTTCAAGTTTCGGATTAATACCTGAAACAAGATAGGACAACTATTTGTGGATGACCGATTATAGACTAATACCTGTAACAAGCCATCAAAACTGTCTACATGAGCAGATTGAAGATTAATACCTGTAACAAGCCAGAAAACTATCTTTCTTTCTAAGGTCAGAGATTAATACCTGAAACCAGACTGGATAACTATCTCAACAACCGACAAAAACCAGTCCCAGATTAATACCTGTAACAAGCCAGGACAACTATCTTTGGACGATCGATTATAGATTAATACATGTAACAAGCCAGGAAAACTATCTACTTGAGCAGATTGAAGATTAATACCTATAATAAGCCAGGACAAATATCTATGAGCGACTGATTATAGATTAACACCCAAAACCAGACAAGAAAACTATCTACATGACAAGATGAATCAATCTTACATGAGTTTCTTCTCATGATCTCCAGATCCAGTCTAACACTGACTCATCCTGAAGCAATCTTACACAGATTCCTTCTCAATCTCTGGATGCAGTATGAAATAGACTCATCTTGAAGCGGCCCTACACCGGCTCATTCTAATACATTTCCAGATAAACAGTTAACTTCATCCTCCCCAGCAAGTTACTGTGAAGCCTGGAGTTCAACCAGAAAACAACAAACTTTTCCACAGATAATTCCTCAGTAGAGCCTTGGATAATTGAAGTTCCTAGACTCTATTCCCCACAGAGTTTTCCTCAAGCAGGAGAACAACAGAAATAAACTTTCCCCAGTGAACTCCTCCTTAGACAGCAGGAACAAAAATTCCCCATAAAGAGACCTCTTATGAAGTCAACATCTCCTTTGGATGGCATCTTTAAGCCATCTCCAACAACTCTCATTCATCTTCTCCAAATGGCATCTTTAAGCCCATTCCTTACACAATCAACCATCACATCATGCGAGTGTAAATTTCTAGGCACTCTAGTGTTCAATCGTCTTCCACCTTCAGACCACGAAAGGAAAAAAAGCCAATCTAAATCTTCAGATTTAAGAAGATTGAACATGGGAAGCTGTTGTACCTCAAAATTTGCCCTCTCATGTTTTACAAGATCTTCCCTTTACATGGAGGTTACAAACACTTGCTTAAAGAAAATAAAGTTTTTTGAAGATGGTCAAGTGTCTTTCGATGGGCATTTGAACAAGGTCTTTTGACTGGCTTCTTGATAAAGGTCTTTTGACTGGCATCTGAACAAGGTCTTTCGACTGGCATCTTCATAAAGGTCTTTTGAATGGCATGTTGACAAAGGTCTTTCGATTGACATCTTGGCAAGGTCGTTCGATGAGCATCTGAACAAGGTGTTTCGATTGAACCTCTAAAAACCTTCGATCAAGCTTTGGTCCACAAGTTTCATTCCAGCAGTAGCCCCTACATGCTTGTCTTTGTCTCATAAGGAAAAAGGCATCTTCATGCTTTCCTTGGATTCACAAGGAAAAGGCTTCTTCAGACTTGCTTTGGATTCACTAGACAAATGACTTCCTACATGCCTTTGATTCACAAGGCAAGTGCTTCTTTCATGTGTGCTTCGACCCATAAGGAAATGACTTCCTTTGTGCGTGCCTTCAGCGCACAAGGCAAAGGCTCCCTCTTCAACATGCCTTCAGCGCACAAGGCAAAGGCTCCCTCTTCAATTTGTCTTTGATTCACAAGGTGTAAGTGTTTGCTTGTTGGCATTAATTTTTGGTAAAACCATATCTGCGAATGTCATGACTGATGTCATAACATTCTGGGATAAAGACAAATTCTGCAAAAGGAATGTTCTACAGGAACAACTCAGTATGAGTGAATATCATGATGATTAAGCTATGATCATATGTACTGAATTCTACCAAAATCAGTGAGTAGGATACATGATGTCATAACCAATGTCATAACCAATGTTAAAACATCCTGTACTGATCAAGTTGTTGTGCAGATTTATTGTTCTTGAGAATTTTCAGGAATATGGTGTGCTATTCAGAGTTGAAGTATATTGACTAGATCAGATGCTCACGTGGATATTAGGTTAACCTTGCTTAACCCTAATCTGTTATGATGAAATCCCAAGACCAAGTCTTTAGGTTAACTTTGGCTAACCCTAGCTATTTTTATGAAAACCCAAAATGAAGAATAGACTGCATATATATTTCTCACGAATCCTAATGGTGTGCAGCGCTTTTAGAGAAGATCAATAAGGCATTTTGTAGATAGTTTTAGTAATTACTGTGAGCCAAGCAATTATCACTTGATAAGTGACTTGGAGTAGGATTTGGTTGTAAGGGTTGTTTATCACTCAAAGCTTTGAAGCACGAGTGTTGTGTCTCTTGATTAAAGCTTTGAAGCAAAATCAAGTGTGTGTATTGAAGAATGTCTTCATAATCTTATTAATCAGTAGATTAGTATCACTGATGTGATTGAGGGGGAGTGAGTAGGAACTTAGGTTTAAGTAGGACTTAGATTGAAGTTGCATTGGGTAGGTCTTAAGTGAAGGAGATAAATTGGTTGGTTTATTCCTAAATTAATACCTCTTATAGTGAATTTCCTCCCTGGCTTAGTAGCCCCTAGATGTAGGTGTTGTTATACACTGAACTGGGTTAACAATTGATTGTATTCTTTACTGTCTTTTAAATTACTGTTTGGTTTGTGTACAATTTGTCAGATACGGTGTCATAACATTCACTGTGACATTAAGTATTTGTTGCCAGAATTTCAATTGGCATCAGAGCAGGCACCCTGCCTGTCTTTCTGGGTAAGATCTAAGGATATTATTTTCTGGCGCTATGGACAAGGAAGGAGGATTTGGGAACAAACCACCTATTCTGGATGGATCAAACTATGACTACTGGAAACCTCGTATGATTTCCTTCTTGAAGTCACTGGACAATAAAGCTTGGAGAGCTGCTGACAAAGGATGGAACCATCCCACCATAACTGGGAAAGATGGGACGACTAGTCTGAAACTTGAGGAAGAATGGATCAAAGAAGAAGAAGAGTTATCCCTGGGTAACTCTGAAGCATTGAATGCCTTGTTCAATGGAATTGATAGAAACATATTCAGACTAGTACATCAATGTGAACTGGCCAAGGATGTTTGGGACACTCTCAAAACCACCCATGAGGGTACATCCAAAGTTAAAATGTCAAGACTTCAGATGCTCACTACCAAATTTGAGAATCTAAGGATGAAGGAAGATGAGACCATTCATGAGTTTCACACGAACATCTTGGAAATTGCCAACACCTCAGGAGCATTGGGAGAAAAGATGTCAGAAGAAAAGCAGGTGAGAAAGATTCTCAGATCCTTGCCTAAAAGGTTTGCAATGAAAGTGACTGCTATAGAGGAAGCCCAGGATATCTGCAACTTGAAGGTTGATGAACTCATTGGATCACTTCAGACATTTGAGATGGGGATCAGTGACAATGTTGACAAGAAAAACAAGAGCATAGCCCTTGTATCCAATACTGAAGATGAAAGCAAGGAAAGTGATGAAGAAAATATATCAGAAGCTATAGCTATGCTTGGAAGGCAGTTCAACAAACTCATCAAGAGAATGGACCCAAAGTCAAGGTCAAATGTCAAGAACATTTCCTCTGACATTAGCAGATCCTATGACTCCAGCAGAAGAACTAAGTCTGAAGAAAAGGGAAATCAAAGCAGAGGAATCCAATGCCATGGATGTGAAGGATATGGGCACATTCGAGCTGAATGTCCTACCTTTCTAAAGAAACAAAAGAAAGGAATGTATGTTACTTGGTCTGATTGTGACTCAGAAAGTGGCTCTGAAGAAGAATCTGCTAAACTAGTTATTGCACTATCTGGTGTTTGTAACTCTGATAATGATTCTAGTGATGAGGAAGTGACATTTGAAGAACTTGCAGACTCCTACAAGAAGCTATGTATCAGAAGTGCTGAAGTCTGTCAGCAAAATGAGAAACAAAAAAAGCTCATAATGAAGTTGGAGGCTAAGAAGAAAGCAGATACTGCTACTATAAGCCATCTCAAAGGTGAAGTTCTAATGTTGAACTCCAAACTTGATCAGATGACTAAGTCTGTCAAGATGTTAACAACTGGAACTGACAAGTTGGAAGAAATCCTTCAGGCTGGACAAAATGTAGGAAACATGTCTGGTCTAGGATTTGTGGCTGCAAAGAAATCTGTTGTTGACAAGAAGGAGACCAGGCCTGATAAACAAATGTCAAAGCAGATGTCGCAACATAGGATTCAACATCAAGAACAGAGTAATATGAAGAAAAAGTATCAAAGATGGAGATGTCATTATTGTGGGAGGTTTGGTCACATAAAGCTATTCTACTTTAGATTATATGGATATCCTAATCAGACCCCATATGTCAAACCTAAGACTAACAAGGCACCATATACTCAACAATGGAAGAAAAAAACTACAGCCCTGATAGCTCACACCTCCCTTAGAGTTTCTGCCAAGGAAGACTGGTACTTTGACAGTGGATGCTCTAAACACATGACTGGAATCAAGAATATGCTGAATGATGTCAAACCTCATACTACTAGTTATGTCACTTTTGGAGATGGTGCTAGAGGAGAAATCAAAGGAGTTGGAAACTTGGACTTCCCTGGAGTTCCAAACCTAAATGAAGTGTTGCTGGTAAATGGTTTGACTGCTAATCTCATAAGTATCAGTCAATTATGTGATCTAGGATTCAAGGTCAACTTCACCAAGTCTGAATGTCTTGTAACTAATGAAAAACAAGAAGTTGTAATGAGAGGAGTCAGATCAAAAGACAACTGTTACTTATGTGATTCTAAGAACACTAACTACTCTTTTGTGTGCTCTATAGCCAAAGAAGAAAAGGAAGTGAAACTGTGGCACCAAAAACTTGGTCATTTACATCTTAGAGGGATGAAAAAGATCATATCCATGGAGGCTGTCAGAGGGATTCCAAGGCTTCAGATTGATGAAGGGAGACTCTGTGGTGAATGTCAGGTTGGAAAGCAAACTAGAATGTCACATCCAAAGACAAGACATCTGACCACCTCTAAGGTGCTAGAACTTCTACATATGGATCTGATGGGTCCCATGCAGGTGGAAAGTCTTGGTGGAAAGAGATATGCCTATGTTGTTGTGGATGATTTTTCCAGATTCACCTGGATAAACTTCATTAGGGAAAAGTCTGATGTATTTGATGTATTTAAGGAATTGTGCAAAAGAATTCAAAGAGAAAAAGAAGGATGCATTGTCAGAATCAGAAGTGATCATGGTAAGGAATTTGAAAATAGTAAGTTTGATGAGTCATGTTCCTCAGAAGGAATCAATCATGAGTTCTCTTCACCTATAAATCCTCAACAAAATGGAGTTGTGGAAAGGAAAAACAGGACTATACAGGAATCTTCCAGAGCAATGATACATGCCAAGAAGCTCCCTATTCATTTTTGGGCTGAAGCTATGAATACAGCCTGTTATGTCCACAACAGGGTCACCTTGAGAAAGGGAACATCATCCACCCTTTATGAACTATGGAAAGGAAGAAAGCCTATAGTGAAGTACTTTCATGTCTTTGGGAGCAAATGCTATATTCTGACAGATCGTGAACAAAGGAGAAAGATGGACGCTAAAAGTGATGAAGGAATATTCCTAGGATACTCTACCAACAACAGAGCATATAGGGTGTTCAATTCCAGGACCAAAGTTATGATGGAGTCTATAAATGTCATAGTTGATGATCACCATGAGGAAACAAATGTCCCATATGATGTTGAGACATTCTTTGAGACTTCAACACAAGTGTCTAAAAAGGATGATGTGCCTAATCCTACTCCATCAGATTCTGAATCAAAGGAAGCTAACAAAGATCCTTCCATCAGAATTCAGAAAGATCATTCTAAGGAACTCATCATAGGAGATCCTAACAGTGGAGTCACTACAAGATCTAGAGAAATCATCACAAACTCTTGTTTTGTGTCTAAGATTGAACCAAAAAATGTTAAAGAGGCTTTGGCTGATGAATACTGGATTGGAGCAATGCAAGATGAATTGAACCAGTTTAAGCAACATGAAGTATGGGAGTTAGTTCCTAGACCAGAAGGAACAAACATCATTGGCACAAAGTGGATCTACAAGAACAAGTCAGATGTTGAAGGAGTTGTCACCAGGAATAAGGCAAGGCTTATTGCTCAAGGATACACTCAAGTTGAAGGAGTTGATTTTAATGAGACTTTTGCTCCTGTAGCCAGACTGGAATCAATCAGACTTCTCTTGGGAGTTGCTTGGCTCCTTAAGTTCAAGCTGTTTCAGATGGATGTGAAGAGTGCCTTCCTAAATGGGTACTTAAATGAGGAAGTGTATGTGGAACAGCCTAAAGGATTTGAGGATCCAAACTGTCCGGATCATGTCTACAAAATGAGGAAAGCATTATATGGTCTGAAACAAGCTCCTAGAGATTGTTATGAAAGGTTGACAAAGTTCCTCACTGACAAAGGATACAGGAAAGGAGGTTTGGATAAAACTCTTTTTGTCAAGGATGAAGGAGGAAAGATAATGGTAGCTAAAATTTATGTTGATGACATAGTGTTTGGAGGAATGTCAGATAAAATGGTTAAACATTTTGCTAACCAGATGCAAGCTGAATTTGAAATGAGCCTCATGGGAGAATTGACCTACTTTCTTGGACTACAAGTCACACAGATGGAAGACTCAATTTTTCGGTTTTAAAGCAAGTATGCAAAGAATATTGTCAAGAAGTTTGGGATGGAGAATGCCAGTCATAAAAGGACTCCTGCACCTACTCATTTAAAGTTTTCCAAAGACACAAGTGGGGCAAATGTGGATCAAAGCTTGTATAGAAGCATGATAAGAAGTCTACTATACTTAACAACCAACAGACTTGACATTGCCTTTGCAGTTGGAGTATGTGCAAGATACCAGATTGAACCCAGAGTAAGTCACATCAACCAGGTGAAAAGAATTCTGAAGTATGTGAGTGGAACTTACAATTATGGCATGTTGTACTCTCATGGATGTGAACCAATTCTGTCTGGTTATTGTGATGCTGATTGGGCTGGTAGTGCTGATGATAGAAAGAGAACCTCTGGAGGATGCTTCTTTTTGGGAAATAATCTTGTTTCTTGGTTCAGCAAGAAACAAAACTGTGTGTCTCTATATACTGCTGAAGCTGAATACATAGCAGCTGGTAGCAGCTGTTCTCAAATGAACTGGATGAAACAGATGCTGACTGAGTATAATGTCACACAAGATGTCATGACATTGTACTGTGACAATTTGAGTACTATTAACATATCCAAGAATCCTATACAGCACAGCAGGACTAAGCATATTGACATTAGACATCACTTCATCAGAGATCTTGTGGAGGAGAAGGTGATTAAGCTGGAACATGTTGCCACTGAACTACAACTGGCTGATATTTTTACCAAGGCACTTGATGCTAGTCAGTTTGAGAATTTAAGGGGCAAGTTGGGTATTTGCCAATATGAACAGATTTAGCAATTAATTTTTCTTAATACAAGGTTTGAAAGAGATATTTTAATCAAGTTTTCCAACTGCTATGAGATTCTTGTCAAAGAATTCATAGTAAATTTGTCTGGTGGATGTGCTGATGGAAAGTCAGCTGATTTTAAGAGTGTTTATGTGAGAGGAAGGAAGCTAAATTTCTCTCCTACTGTGATAAACAAATACCTAGGGAGGCCTGATGATGCTCAGCCTGAGCTTGAAGTTACTGACAACCAGGTTTGTTAAACCATCACTGCCAAGCAAGTCAAGCATTGGTCTTGAAAGAGAAGCTAACTGTAAGCAAACTGAGTGTGAAGTTTTCCATACTGCACAAAATTGGTGTAGCTAACTGGGTTCCCACCAACCACAAATCCACCATCTCCACTGGTTTGGGAAGATTTATCTATGCTGTTGGAACCAGAACAAACTTTGATTATGGCAACTACATCTTTGATCAAATAATGAAACATGCTGAGAGTTGTGTTATTAAAGGCCCTATTGCTTTTCCCTCTCTGCTGTGTGGTATAATCATTGATCAGTATCCTGATATTCTGGTTGAAAAGGACTCTGTATGCAAAAGAGCCCCTGCACTTGGTTTTCACTATAAGCTGTTTCAGGGAACACATGTCCCTGACATTGTTATGACATCTGTTGAGACATCAAATGTCAAAGCTCATTCCAAGAAAGCTGATGTTATAGCTGTTCTAAAAGAAACCTGCAGAGAGCTTGATGCAAGAAAAAGGACTCTTGAAGATCTGATTACTAGTCTGGAACAGGAGGAGAATGAAGAACAAATGAGGGAAGAGGATGCTGATGAAGAACAACATGATAGTTCTGCAATAAGCTCACCAGAAGATGCTGCTGAAAATAGTGCTTCCTCAGGGGATGACAGTACCTAAAGGTCTGTGTTTGCTGAGTTGTAAAGATTGATGCTGGAACTTGCTGCTGCTATTTGATACCTTCTCTCTGTTTCTGTGTATTTTGGATTTTCTTTTGATCACTGTATAACTTGAAGTACTAGATCCTTTGGCCTCTTTATGGCTAAAAAGGGGGAGAAGTAATTGTGGTAATTTTGGTAGAATTGGATATTGGGAGTTAGATTAGCTGTTATTAAAAATTCTGCTTCATGTTGCTTCTGTATTCTAATCTCTGATTGTTTAGGGGTTTTAGCCAAAAATTTGCCAAAGGGGGAGATTGTAAGTGTTTGCTTGTTGGCATTAATTTTTCGTAAAACCAGATCTGCGAATGTCATGACTGTTGTCATAACATTCTGGGATAAAGACAAATTCTGCAGAAGGAATGTT
This sequence comes from Vicia faba, assembly GCA_948472305.1. NCBI lineage: Eukaryota > Viridiplantae > Streptophyta > Magnoliopsida > Fabales > Fabaceae > Vicia > Vicia faba. The sequence continues at coordinate 994,356,732 of OX451741.1, forward strand.
CTACAGGAACAACTCAGTATGAGTGAATATCATGATGATTAAGCTATGATCATATGTACTGAATTCTACCAAAATCAGTGAGCATGATACATGATGTCATAACAAATGTCATAACCAATGTTAAGACATCCTGTACTGATCAAGTTGGTGTGCAGATTTATTATTCCTGAGAATTTTAAGGAATCTGGTGTGCTATTCAGAGTTGAAGTATATTGACTAGATCAGATGCTCACGTGGATATTAGGTTAACCTTGCTTAACCCTAATTTGTTATGATGAAAGCCCAAGACCAAGTCTTTAGGTTAACTTTGGTTAACCCTAGCTATTTTTATGGAAGCCCAAAATGAAGAATAGACTGCATATATATTTCTCACGAATCCTAATGGTGTGCAGCGCTTTTAGAGAAGATCAATATGGTATTTTGTAGATAGTTTTAGTAATTAATGTGAGCCAAGAAATTATCACTTGATAAGTCACTTGGATTAGGATTTGGGTGTAAGGGTTGCTTATCACTCAAAGCTTTGAAGCACGAGTGTTGTGTCTCTTGATTAAAGCTTTGAAGCAAAATCAAGTGTGTGTATTGAAGAATGTCTTCATAATCTTATTAATCAGTAGATTAGTATCACTGCTGTGATTGAGGGGGAGTGAGTAGGAACTCAGGTTTAAGTAGAACTTAGATTGAAGTTGCATTGGGTAGGTCTTAAGTGAAGGAGATAAACTTATTCCTAAATTAATACCTCTTATAGTGAATTTCCTCCCTGGCTTGGTAGCCCCCAGATGTAGGTGTTGTTATACACTGAACTGGGTTAACAATTGATTGTGTTCTTTACTTTCTTTTAAATTACTGTTTGGTTTGTGTACAATTTGTCAGATACAGTGTCATAACATTCACTGTGACATTAAGTATCTGTTGCCAGAATTTCACAAGGCCAAGACCCTTTCAACTGGCCATGGATTCACAGAGAAATAGCCTCCCTCACGCTAGTTTCCATAAGGCATTGGCTTCCTTTGTTCCAGTTTCGAATGGGCAATGGCTCCCTTCAAAAATGCTTGCGTCTATTCTATCCTTGAACCCTTCAGCACATGATTACCACATTATGAACACACATTGGTGGCCCATTTGAAGAATGCAAAAGGCATACAGGTGGGCTATTTGAAAGACACACAAAAGGGCCATTCAAAGGATATACATGTGTTCCATTCGAAGGAGACACATAATTATTGAAAATAAGTTTGTCTTATGATGAGTCTTTGTCCAAGAGGTTTGTTGGCCAAATTCCAACATGCTGCTAAGCCCAAGCCTCCTCCACAATCACATTCATGACAAAAGAAGGTTTGACTGGCCAAAAAATAGTTTTCTTTTGCGCTAGTTGAAAAGTTTCAGATCGGGCTACCAAGACAAATAGGGGCTCAATCGAAGAAGCCCCAATGATGAGGATTGGAGCCATTCGAAGGAGGCAACTCTGGGCCAATCAAAGAGTAAGGATATGGTATACTTCGAAGGCATGTTAACAAAGTGTCCTTCGATTAGCATATCAAAATAAGGTTTAACTCAAAGGAATGTCAATAAAGTGTCATTCGATTAGCATATAAGAGTAAAGTTTACCTCAAAGGCATCACAACAAAGTGTCCTTCGATTAGCATATCATAATAAGGTTTACCTCAAAGGCATGCCAACAAAGTTTCCTTTGTTTGAAATATCAAAACAATATGTCTTTTGATAAGCATATCAATAATATCAAGCAATCAATGCAGAAGTTAACTTAATCTAAGAAGTTCTGATAAGGAAGGTTCTGAAAAATTCGAATCAGAACTCATAGCCATCGAAGAGGATAATGCTTGGGGGGATGATCGAAGACGTTCTGATAAGGAAAACTCTGAGTAGTTCGAATTCATACAAGGCGCCAATCATCATCTGTCCAGGTTCATTCAAAATTCCAAAAGGGAATGAAAAGTCTCTAAATGGCAATCTTTAAATTTGTCTGATTTTATTTTCAAAAGCCATGTTTAATGGTTGGTCTTTAAGGACATGTTTTCTTTCCCCATTTTATTGTCTCCTCCACCTCCTATAAATACAAGACACCAACACAAGCCAAGGGTACTACATACACACACACAAGGAGAGACTGCATGCACACGCTGCCTCATAAGCCACACCAAAGTTATCAAAAATCTCATAAGTGATCCAAAATCGAAGCAAGCTTCAACAAACACTCCATTCACTCCCTAAAGTTTGCAGGAAGCATTCCCAAGCAATAGGTAGGTCCAACACACACTAGAGCATCACTCACACGATCTGTCCATTGGTAATTTTCTTTCGATCTCAAACTAGCTAAGTATGCAATTTTCAAATTCATGTTAATCATACATTCATGTTATTGCTAATGTTTGTTATTGCTTTCATGCGTTACATGCAAGATTAAGCACAAGGGTGAGATCATGCCATTGCTTGGGCACGATCTATATTTTCTTTCAAATCTCAGGATTCATGACGTTACAAGATGAAATGGCTTTCGATTCAGACCCAGGGGATTCGAATTAGGATGATACAACCATAGGTTGTTGAATCCAAGACTAGATTCAATCCAAATCTAGATTTTTGTTTTATTTCTCTAATAGATTTTTTTTGCAGATCGAAGAAATATATCATGCACCTTCGACCAACTTCTTCATGGGATCGAAAGGCAGCTCTAGGCTCCTTTTCGATCCATGTCTACATGCCACAACTTTCATAGTCTCCTGCACCATCCTTCCTTTTTGGATTTTGTTTTGCGTTATTTCCTTTTATTTAGTTTTATTTACTCGCAAAATATTTATAAAAAAATAATAAAAATTAGGTCTAGTCTTTTATAATTAAAATTAATTCTATTAACTAATTAATTAATTATTGTAACCTTTCCTTTAATTTAAAACTAAAATAAACTTAGGATTTTAATTAAACCATTTTCCCAAAAAATAAGACAACACAAAAAAGATTTCCTTTTACCTTAGGATTTTTAGGCGTATTTTCAATTCGCGCGCTTATTTTAAATTTCACATTTTATTATTAATGTACCTGCTCATGGGTTGTAATAGAATAACTAGGACATTTACTGCTTTTATCTCCCCATTTTGGACTTGTAATAATCCTCTCCCCAAAGCCATGTAATAGGGTAAATTTACAATTCCCGCACTTTTAATCCCTGTACATATTAACTGTTAGATGTATGTTAATAGGATTGCATGACAAGAGCATAAAAATCAAACGTTAGCAAACCTAACAAAAGACAAAAAATAACTGCATACAACACACTTGCACTTATACACCTCTAGGGTGCCCCCACTTTGGTTGCCTATAGAAAATAAAACAGTCATGTCCCTCGAAAGTTGGGACGCTTTAGCAAAGACCCTCGAATAAAAAGATCATAGTCCCTCGATGACCCTACGGTGCTGCCTTTCGGTAAATGATCTAGTCCCTTAAACAAAATTGCTAAAGCGTCTCTATATGTTGCCTTTATGAATATACGATGACCCACGAAGGTCCCTCATACATCCAAATGACTATGGATACCTACTCACTAATAGTAGGATACCTTGTCTAAAGGAAAGGAGGAAAAGAACGACCCTTTCGAGTAAAGTAGATAGTTGTTAGATGCTTGCTCAAACAAACTTTTTACACCCACACAAAAACATTTCCAAATGCTTTATCAACACTCTTGAGGACTGATACAAGAGTTATCATAAAGAAAATCGACGCACTAAGGCATTTTCAAAAAAATACTTTTCAAAAACACACAAAGCACAAGGTATTTCAAAAATGGGCTAAGCATCTAAGAGCCCGTAGAAAACTACGGATGGAAATGGTGCTAACACCTTCCCTTTCCATAATATACCCCCTTACTCAGAAAACATCTCGAAAGGTCTTTTTCTGTTCTTTTGACCCTTTCCTCTGTTGGATAAAAGAAAAGTCTATGGCGACTCTTGCTTACTGCAACATATGCAAACACAAACGCAAAACTTGTATAACAGTCAGTTCTTCCACCATATCACACTTGTCTTCAGAGCTGGAAGAAAAAGCTTATCTGAGAAACAAATCTTGACTTCTGAGCTGGAAGCAAAAGCTTATTCGAGAAGCACACAGAGATCCTTTTCTAGCGAACATTCATCATTCATCAGAACTGTTTATGTTTCTTTAGAAGCAGATGCAATAGTTCTTCTGAGGCGTGCCACATGTAACGTCAGTTTACTTAATTAATTATTTAATTAAATTATTTCCAAGTTATTTGTTGTAGTTGTGAAATGTTGAGGATTTTTGGTATTAATTGTTAGATTATTATTAATTAATTAATTAGTTGATTAATAATAATAATGATGATGATGTTGAAATTAATAGAAGATTCACGTTGGCCTATGTGGTATGTAGTAAAGTGGGGGTGTGCTAATTGAGCCCAATAGAAGTAATATTATTATCATTAAGTTTAGTAATAATAGAAAAATGGGTTTTTGTAAAGAAGAAGAGGAATAAGGGTTGGAAGAGATAAATAACGTAGAAGTTGCAGAGCAAAGAAGAAAAGAGGAAAAAATGGGATTCGATCAGAAAATTGTAGAGCAACCTTCAATCCAAGGTAAGGGTGGGGTTCTGACTCTATAATTGGATATATGATGCATGTTACGTAGGAATTGGGTTGTGTAAAATTGTTAGTGTATGTGATGGAAGGGAAGGAATTATTAGTCGCATGAGGAATATATACGAAATCACAGAACGGGAGGAAGAAGGGTCGGTGTGCCGAGCGGCACATGCGTATTGGTGAAGGGTTCCGACCAGCACCATGTTCTCTGCCGAGGGGCACAATTGCACATGCGGAGGGACATGGCTCTGCATGTTAAGAGGCATGACCCTTAACCATTAATTCTTTAATTATTTTACTGTGTGTTTGTTACTTTAATATTTTGTTACAGAATTTAAATGTAGCATGGTTAGAAAAGCGTGAATAACAGTAGAGGCTATTTACTAGTAACAGTAGTGAACAATTTACAGATTAATATAAATATAGCAGTTAAGATTATTATGTTGCATAATTAATAACTAGTATAGTTTTAGTTGCAGAACTAGCAGTAAATAACAATAGTATTAGTACCCAAAATATATTAGCAGTAGAGATAACTTAAGTAGCAGGAAAATAATAGTTTCACTAAGTTAGCAAAAAACTATTGATGAGGCTTATGGAAGAATAATTTAGTGGAAGTACCTTAGTAGGAACATGTTAATAATATTATCGGCATGTGTAAATTGTGTTGTTGTTATTAATTGTTAAAGTTGCATGTGATGAATTTTGGTTGTGTTGCCGCTATTGATTGGTAATTACTAAGTTTTAGGCTTATGCCAATGTTGTCATGTTGTGTTGTTGATGTTTCATATAATCTTGTTGCCACATACATCACATATCAAGTTGGAGCTGATGCTCGTTAAGATGGACTGGATTGGCAAAATATCAAGTTGAAGGCTTATGCCTTGTTGATGCCTCTATTTATTGGCATATTTCTAAGTTGGGAGTTCTGCTCCATTGGTACCACATGCATGTGCATAGTAACAAGTTGCATTTCATGTTGCATATTGAGTTTTTGTGTTGGTAAATTATTTATTATGTTTCGTTGATGTTTCGTTGTGATTGACGTTGTTTAAAGTTGCGAAGTGGTTATTTGGCATAGACTAATTCTAATGTAATATTATCATAGATCTAATTATATTGTTCGATATCTCACCCCTTCTATTTGAATGTTACCCCGATGTTGGTAACGTGCAGGTAATCCAGAGTGAAGGTGGTTTACCTTCAGTAGTCCGAGTCGGTGTCATTACTCTGATATGTAACACTCAGGGAGATGAATGCTTGTTGTTTTATTATTATTATTTCAGTTGAATGAACTTTAATTTTTTGTTCGTTAAATACTTGTTATTGAAGTTGTTTCAGTTTGACAAAGATGATATATTCTTTTAAGTTGAATATTTGACTCCGCTGCGTAGTTATGAAAGTTGTTGGTTTTTAAAAGAGTAAATTATGTTGCTGTTGGTTCATTCTAGTTTAATGTGTTATGTATCTGTAATGAATGTCGTTGTTTTAAGCTGAATGTGTAGCATCCTGATCCGATTGTCGGAATTTTATAACTTTGATCTTTATATTAATTGTCGGGTAGAATTGGGGTGTTACACCATAAATGATTCTGATGATATTTCCATAACCTTGACTTTAGAGTCTTCATCACTAGGTCTTCAGAATCTTTTATTCATAACCTTTTCTTCATAATGTTTTCTTCATAAGGTTTTTCTTCAGAACTTGTTCTTCAAAATCTTTTCTTCATAACCTTTTCTTCAGAACTAGCATTGTTCAGAGCCTGGCCACTTAACGCATTGTTGGAGTACACAATTGATCTCCAAACATACAAAGCTTTGTTATCATCAAAACTCAAGGATAGTTGTTGAACCAAAACTTGTTCTAAGAGAAGCGTCCTGGATCGTAAGTATTCTCAACCCTTAATCTATTTTTATTTTATTGAAATTACCTATTGATGTGACACTAATGCATTTAAATTACTGGCCATATAAATGACTGTGGATTGTGGGTGGCTGAATGGATGACTAAATGTCTGTTCTGGAGTGATTATGAAGCCATAACTGTAATTTGAATTAATTTGATCATTATTTCTAAAACATTTTCCTCTAATTATATTCATAATTTTCCTAAATATTTATAATTATATGCATGTTGTAACTCTTACAAGGATGAAACATTTACTTTATCTTCTTCAATCATCTAATAACATTTTGTTGGATGAAATTGTGTCAAAGGTTCCAAATTATTGGGATGTTCAGGAAAAGATAAGAAAGGCATTGGTGAAATTATGAAGTTTTTGTGAAGTATTTTGGATAATGTTGCATTTGTAAGAACAAGATTTTGTTCTGCATCTGGCCTTGGGTTTTAATGATAACATTACATGGGTGATTAAATAACGATTTAGTACCCTAATGGTTTGTTTAGTGTGTTTCTTTTTCTAACAGGTTCTGACTCTGAAGATTTGACTAGTGACGTCATTAGATTCCAGACTCAACACACTAAGAGATACAAGTGTGTGTGTCATTGCTTATAATGCTTCTAAAAAAATGGTTCTGATGAACATTAGTTTCAAAGCTTCTGACTGTGACTCTGATTGTTGAGGTTCTAAATGGTTTTCAAGCTCTGAAGATCCCAAGATCTCTTTCTCCAAGGTTCTGAAGACCATGTTCTGAAGACTGTGAAGAAAAGGTTCTGTTGAACAAGTTTTGAAGACTCTGCAAACCAAGGTTTTGAAGACAACAGTTCTGAAGACCAACATACTGAACACTTTGAAGACAAAGGTTTTGTTGAACAAAGTTCTGAAGACTCCAAAGACCAAGGTTCTAAAGACTTGTTTTGATCCTTCTAAGCATGCTTCAAATCATATGCACTCAGAAGCCTCTGAAGATTAGAAGAGAAGATCAAAGGGTTTACGTGGGAAATAATACAAGATCACCTTCTTCCTCTACTATGATTTTGTGGCATAAGAATTTTACTATTAGTACGATGTTGTCTACCACTCACAATGACTATTATGCAAGAAGAATGCTGGAAATATGTTTTTCCCATTCTACCCTCTCCTAGATTTCTTTTTGGCTATAAAATGAAGACTTAGATGAATTGGAAAAAAAGGAATTAACGCTGATTTATTTTTCTAAAATGCTTATAAAATAGCATTGTAAATATTTTGTAAAGTTTTGTAAATCAAGGAAAGTTTATTCATTAACTAGCTAGCAAGGAACTGTTGTTTTCTAACTTGCTGTTAACACTGTTGTGTTATCATCTGTACTTTGTTTCTGTGTAATCTACTTTCAAGAAGCAATCTTTTAAACACACAAACTTGTATTCAACAATGAGTTGATTATTCCTTGAGAGACTAGGGAAGTTATAATTATTAAGAAGACATTGACGGTAAGTCTTCTTGGTTGTGAACATTGACAATTAGTCTTTGTTTGTGTTTGTAATCAGTTTGGTTATAGTGGATTAAGTCCTTGTTGAGAAAGGAAAATTACATTGGTGGATGGACTGGATTAACTTAGTTAATATTAAACCAGGATAAAATCATTTATTTTTGTTCTTGTGTGAAATTCAAGTGCTTGGTTTTGAAAAGATTTTATTTTTGAAACTCAATTCAACCACTCTTTTCTTGTGTTTCTTGCACCTTCAGCATTATGTTGGTTTTGTTCTTAGATTTTGGATAATTTATTGTATTTTGGATAACTTATTTGTGTTAAGCTGCTTCAGTTTAGATAATTTGGCATTAACTTGGTCTCCTTTTGAAGTTAAAGATAATTTGGTTGTTGTTCCTTCTTTGGTGGATAATTTGTTTGTATTTTGGATGATGTGATATTTCACTCTATTTAAGTATGAATTTTTTATGAAGTATTTGGGATAATGTTGAATTAGGTTGGTTTTTTTCTTAGATTTTGAATAGTTTGATTATATTTTGGATAATCTGTTTGTGTTAATGTGCTTAAGTTTGGATAATTTGGCATTAACTCGGCTTTCTACTAAAATTAAGGATAATTTGGTTGTTGTTCCATGTTTGATGGATAATTTGTTTGTATTTTGAATGATGAAATATTTCCCTCTATTTAAGTATGAATTATTTATGAAGTAGTTGGGATAATGTTGCATTATGTTGGTTTTGTTCTTAGATTTTGGATAAGTTGATTATATTTTGGATAATCTGTTTGTGTTAATCTGCCTGAGTTTGGATAATTTGGCATTAACTTAGTCTTCTTCTAAAGTTAAGGATAATTTGGTTGTTGTTCCATGTTTGGTGAATACTTTTTTTTGTATTTATGAATGCACTAGCCTCTTTTAGATGTTTTACATGATGTCAAAACTAAGATTGATTTAGCTTTTCTGTATATTAAACAATATCTTTGAGTATTTGTGTGCACCATTGCATTAGAAGTCAATCCTAGAAAGCATCAAGTCTGGAATAGTTGCCATTTGATATCATGCACTGAAAATCAGTTTTTGCACATAAAACAGGTATATATGTTGACACATGCTGAAAAACAGGTCTATATGTTGAGACATGATGTCTATGTGTTGACACATGCAGTCTATGTGTCGACACATCCATTTGTTTTGTCAACACATGTGATGTTGTTTTTAAAGCCTAAAATTTTATGTTTTACGTGTCGGCTCATCCATCATTTCGTGTTGACACATGCTGCAGAAAACCTCTATGTGTCGACACATACACATTTCATGTCGGCTCATGTGTTGTTGTTCTAAAGCCTAAAAGTTTATTTTTTACGTGTTGACACATGACGCACATGTGTCGACACATACTGAACTAAAATTCAACAATCAGTATTCTTTTCATGTTTCTAGATTTTCTTTTTGCTAAAAATCTCACACCTATATATACTTCATACATGCATCATTTTCAACTTGGTGAAACTATAAACACTTGCTTGATTGCTCTTCATCTTCAAACTTGACCCTTTGCATTCACACAAACAAAATACACATAATAATTCATTGATTTGGCACCATCTAGACTTGGTTGATAACATTCAATTTAGGTTGGTTGTAATCTAAGATTAGGTTGAGAATCAAGGGGGCTTCATTCAAAAAAACTGAGTGTTTCTCCTCCAAGATCATTGTGGATTAGGGGGGTGTTTCAATAAGGAAATTGAGCTGGAGTTTTCCTTCAATGTCACAGTGATTTAAAGGTGTTGGACAAGGCTACACAATTTGGATTCGATCGAGTGAAGACCTTGAAGAACAGGTGGTTCTTGCAAGCCTAGTAGTGTGAGACAGTGAATCAAATTGGTAGATCTTGTCTTACGCTAACACATCGCTTTGGGAATAGAGGGTACAATTTGTGAATAGGGGTAAGAAAGCAATAAAGCTCTAATTACTATTACAAATCATTGAATATGAATTTCAATAATAATTATGTACAAAATATAAAGATAATGCAAGAAATTGTTTTCTAGGGTTTTTTGATAGAAAAGTTTAATGTTATCCTAATTAAACTAACTAATTTAACTACAAGAAAAGTTAATTGATTATTAACAAAACCTAAATCTAAGTTAATTAAAAAAAACTAAGTCTAATTTAATTTTTTTTAGAAGATGATTTTTGTTAAGGTTAATAAAGAAAACATTCTATAAAAGAAATGATAAAATTTAATAAAATAAAATATTCACATAAAAATATTTTTTATTTAAGAAAAAAAATGTTTTTTATATTTTTGGGTTAAATAAAAAAAACATAAATAAATAAATGAATTATAGAAAATAAAATATAAAGAATGTAAAAGTTTTGGGCTGGGTATTAAAAGTAATTGGAGGGGTAAAAGGTGACAAACAGGGCGCTAGGCCTAAATGTGTTTTTTGGTATGAGTCAGATTAAATAAAAGAAAATGGAATTGGGCCAGTTAGTAAGAGGAATAAATGGGGTGAAGAGTTAGCAAAAAAAAAAAAAAGAAGGGGCCCAATACTAAGGAGCCCAACGCTTGTTTTGATCATGTGTGGCCAACTTATTATGATGTACCATGGACCTACTCATGTGGAGTGTTGGATTTAATCATACAATGATCCAATGGTGATAAGATGAGGGAACTTGATACACGTGCCTGGCTTGTATGCATGGAACCTGAAATCAGAAAATGTGAAAAAACTAAGTTGTACCACTGGGGCTCGAACCCATGTCTCTACACACTAATGCCTTACACGCGCTTCTCCTGCCATTGGGGTGGTTATTTCATCCGATCAAAATACATGTTGCGCTAAATTTAAATAAAACTCAGTCCTAGTTACAACTTCATTTTCTTCTTCGAGCCAATTTCTTCATCACCATTTTTTAATTTCCGAACTTACTCATTTCCCAACAATTTCAGAAATTGTAAACATCAAACTTGTTAGAAATTTCATCATGATTTCAAATATGTAAATAACTTAAGCTAACACTCAAAGATGAACATGAATTTTTCTTGGTACCAAATTCTGACCTAATTTTTTTGTAACTTCAACTTCAAAATTCGCATCACTCAGGCAAGAAAAACGAAAACTAAGGGCATGGTTAACTTCAGAGCAATGATACCTACATTTTATCTTTACTAAATAACTATTAATGATGCTTGTATGAGAAGTTCAAAGATGAGAAAACTTACCTCAAAAATGGAAATTGTGTATGAAGTTCGAGCACTCCTGGAGGTGTTGTGATGATTTGGGTATTTTCACTAGACTCTTAGGAAGCTAATGCAAAGCTTACTTTATGCTGAGAGTGCTTGAATCTTCTTGTAGAAGTCAATGTGCAGATGACTATTTTTGGAAATGGAGGATGATGATGGAGGTGTTACAGTTATGTAACAGGGTTCTGGATAGGTTCTAAATGATGTATGGAATATTTTGAATGATTTTGAATGAGAACACGCGAGTGAAATGTTAGTTTGGGGTTCAAGGTAAGAAATGCCCCAAAATTGGAGTTTGAGAGCAATTCTGAGTTTGGTAGTGTTTGAGGGAGTTTTAAGGATTGTGAATTCGTGTTTGGCTTTCAAAATAGTGCCTCTATTTATAGGCAAGAGGTTTGAGGGATTGAAGTGATCAGATTCACAAGATCACATGTTATGGTTTTTTTACTTGTTTTTGAAGTAATCTTGACAAACATTGTCCCAAGGTGAAGTAAAAAGTAATATAGAGTAGTTAGAGGGTTTAAAAATGCTCAATGGATCAAGTATGTTGAGTGTGTTCAGAACAAACAATTAGAGGCTCAAGACAAGTTGACTTTGTGATTAAAGCAACTTTACAAGAATGACAATGTTACTTTGTGCCAAAAATGGATGAATCTCTTGGACAACGAATCAAATGCTTGGATCATAGCTCTAACAGTTGTGTAAACAATTAATTATGGAGTGATTTTCAAGTTATAAGCCCGCAAAGCAAGATTTATGCAGCATGGCTTGAGATTTGATCAAGTGTTCATCATCAAAAGGCCCTAAAATTCAAGAATGGATGTCCAACTTCTTCTCTTCGAATCTCCTAGCTCAAGCATGATCTCCTTAATTTTTTAGACATTTTGGAAAGCATGAAATATTTTCTACAACCTTCATGTTTACCACTTTGGCTAAATCAAATTGGAGCTAGGTGAAAATTTGCCAAGAAGTTGGGACATAAAATCTGCCTATCTTGCCCAAATTTTCACTAAGTGTTTTATGAAAAATGTCACGACTTCATGGACTTATATCCTCAAATCTAAGAATTTTTTGGACATCATCCCACTTATAAAAAGTTGTAGAGTTCATCAAGATCTACAAATTTCATGTTTAAAGTTTTCCTTGAATCGTCTTGCATTTTGGTGAAAATTTGTCACGAAGTAGTGAAATTATCAAGGTTAAAAGACTTAGAATTTTCCTAAGTCTTGGAAATTTTGACTTTTTTTTTTCTTGACTTTCTTGAATTTTGATGATCAAGTTTGATATTTTTGAATGTCTTGATGAATCTTGATCTTTGAAATTCAATGTTGACCAAAAAGTCAAAGTTTGACTTTTGGTGTGTCAGTTGACTTTTCATCAGTTGATCAAATTTCCATATCAATCATTTGATCTTGAGAAATGAATTGAGCCATGAGATTAGGTCAAGATGTTGTGTTTGAATCTTTGGGATCATGCTTTAACTCACTTGGTCATGTACTAGGTCAAAAATCAATGATCAATCATTCTCAATCAAAACCCTAATTTTAACAATTTTTCCCCTTTGATGATTTGAGTGTTTTTCTTGAGGAATTGTGATCAAAACTTAATCAATTGATGATTATGACTTTAAGATGTTTTATTTTTGCAAAAAATCATGAAGTTTGACTGTATATTGACCATAGTTGACTTTTTACCCAATATAACTGATTTCTAATCATGTGAGCAATGATTGGGCAAATTTGTGATGCAAGACCTAAAACTTGGTATGAGCAATCTTGGAGACCTATAATGAACCATGAAAGTAATTTGAGGCATCAAAAGTCCAATTTTCCTTGAGAAAACCAAAACCATAATTTGGAGGCTCAATTCTTAGGAGGTGAGCTTGTGTGATCAAACCCTTGAGAACCCTTGAGCATTTGAGATCTTTGGTGAGAAATGTTTTGAGAAAAGAGAGAGCAAGTTTTGGGGTAAAACAGCTTCCCATGTTCAATCTTATTAAACCTGAAGATTTAGATTGGCTTGTCCACCATTCGTGACTTGAAGGTGGAAGATGATTGAACACTTAAGTGCCCAGAAATTGGCACTCGTTTGTGCATGAAGTAAAACTGTTTGCTAATAATATCGGGAATGGGCTTAAAGATGCCATTTGGAAAGATGATAGAGAGTTGTCAGAGGTGGGCTTAAAGATTCCATCCAAAGTAAATGTTGATAGAAAAATCTGAATGAGTCTACGCTCGACTATATTTGAGGAGTATCAGAATAAATCTGCGCTTGATTTAAACTTAGCTAGAAGATGTTTGCGTCCGCATTTAACTGGAAAAGAATCAGAATAAATCTTTAGTTGATTTAAAATGAAACAACAGATGTCTGAATTTTTGTTATTGATTGGGTAAGAATGAGAATAAATCTTTAGGCGACTTAAACTAAACTAGAAAAAGTGTCTACCAAAAAAGAATCAAAATAAATCTGAACAAAAAAAAAGTGTCTATCGGAAAAGAATCAGAATAAATCTCTAGAAGATTTAAACTGAACCAACATATATCTTGTCTTTGTCTTTAACTAGATAAGAATCAAAATAAATCTGAACCAGAAAAAGTGTCTACTGGAAAGAATCAGAATAAATATTTGGATGATTTAAACTAAACCAACAATATCATGTCTTTGTCTTTAAATGGATAAGAATCAGAATAAATCTGAACCAGAAAAAGTGTCTATGGAAAAGAATTAGAATAAATCTTTAGGCGATTTAAACTATACCAGCAGATGTCTTGTCTTTTTCTTTAACTGGATAAGAATCAGAATAAATCTGAACCAGAAAAAGTGTATACTTGAAAAGAATCAGAATAAATCTTTAGGCGGTTTAAACTGAACCAGCAGATGTCTTGTCTTTGTCTTTAACTGGATAAGAATCAGAATAAATCTTAACCAGAAAAAGTGCCTACTAGAAAAGAATCAGAATAAATATTTAGGTGATTTAAACTGAACCAACAGATGTCTATCTTTGTCTTTAACTGGATAAGAATCAGAATAAATCTGAACCAGAAAAAGTGTCTAACGGAAAAGAATCAGAATAAATCTTTAGGCGATTTAAACTAAACTAGCAGATGCATGTCTACCAGAAAAGAACCAGAATAAATCTTTAGGCGATTTAAGTTGAACTAGCAGATGGCTTGCTTTTGTATTTGACTGAATAAGAATCAGAATAAATCTGTAGGCCACTTAAACTGAACCAGAAAAATTATGTACCAGAAAAGAATCAGAATAAATCTTTGGTCGATTTAAGTTGAACCATCAAATCTGTTTTGGAATGACCCTCTGAGGAAAATGCTTAAATAGACCTTTGTCAGATGTAGCCTTTGAGGTGATTGTTGGGTCGTATGAGTAGTTGGTGACGTTCGTCTATTGATTGATCTTTTCCTGAAAAGGTAAAAAGTTAGTTGTATGCAATGTTATGATGTATGAAATGCACCACGTAATGATGTTCTCAAAATAAATGATATTATACTATATGCGTTTTGTATGCTTATGTTATGATTAATGAGTGTATAATGTTGGAAAATAAATCCATGACTATTGTTGGGTATGAAGAGTATGTCTATCTTCGATCTTGGTTACTTGTTTGAGGGAAATCTGTAGGGAATGTATTGGTTTCTATTTGGGGAGTAGAGTTTACGTACATTGGTCTTCCGTTGCTCTATTGAGGAATTTATTCTTTATATACCCTAAATGGGGATAAAAGATAAATTTAACTGGTATCTGGTCAGGTTCCAGGTTTCGCAGCAACTTTCTGAGGATATTGATGACTTTACTGGGGAGAAATTTTTTGTCAGTGATTAGCTGGGGAATTTGTAGTTTGTTGGGGAAATAAACCCTGTTGGAGAAATAAACCCTTGTTGATGGAAAAGTGCTCTGCTGAGGAAACCAACTCTCTTGGGGGAATTGAGTTTGGCTAGAGAGAAGAACTCTTGCAAGGTTTCTTTTTCAATTTTGGAGGATCGAA
Source organism: Vicia faba (assembly GCA_948472305.1). NCBI lineage: Eukaryota > Viridiplantae > Streptophyta > Magnoliopsida > Fabales > Fabaceae > Vicia > Vicia faba. The sequence continues at coordinate 994,371,957 of OX451741.1, forward strand.
CTCATCTAGGGAAGAGTATTTCCATGAGATATACTGATTTGGAACTCCGTGGTTAGTGATATTGCCGAGAAAGAAATTATAATCTTTTATCTGTTGGAGTAATCTTTCGGGGAGATTGTGGGGAATGTACCCTTATTTGCGAAGACTACTCTGTGGGGGGTAATTTCATAGAAGTGGCTCTGGAGACTTCACTAGGGATAACCTTATGAAAGGAACTATGTGAGGATTTACAGACAGCTTGAGTGTCATCCCAGCTCGTAGGGTTTTAAGTAAATGTTTGTTCCTGTTCTTATGTATATATTTGTTAACAGTTAATCATGTTCATATGCATATGTTCATTCAATTTTAGTCATTAGACGTTTTTGCAAACACACTATAAAAAACGAAAAGTTTGGACTTCAAAGTATATTTGTATTGATCATTTTCCTATAAGCAGGCGATTTTGTATAAAGAGACAAAAATCCTAATAAGAGGAAGTCGTCGTGAAATGAAAAAGTACAAAGTGAAAACAAATATATATATATATATATATATATATATATATCTGTGATACGGTGAGAGAACTGACTTGAGTGTTTTGCGTTTTATCGCAAATGTTGCGGTTAGCAAGAGTCGCCATCGACTTTTCTTTTATCCAAAAGGAAAGGTGAAAAAGCGCAGGAAAGACCTTTGAGATTGTTTCTTGAGTTATGGGGGTAGATTATGAAATGGGAAGGTATTAGCACCCTTTTCATCCATGGTTTTCCATGGGCTCTTAGTTACTTGCTAGATCACTTGCTTTTGTTTGAAATTGTGCTTCGTGTGGCTTTGAAAGTATTTTTTAAAAAGAGGCCATTGTTTAGGCAATATTTGTAATGATTCTCGTTCGTAAGAATGTATACAAAGATGTTTGTCTTTTTGAAAATGTTTTCAAGTTTGTAAGATGTTTTGAAATGTGTGTGTTTGTTTTTGAAAATAGCAAGGATATTTGTTTGAAATGGAGCAAGCAACTAAAAGTAATCTACCTACTCAAATGTCTTTCTTATTCATTTTCTTTTCCTTTGATATTGTTGTGTTACCATTGATTTGGTAAGCAACCCTATCTTTGGATGTAAACGGGACGGGCGTGGGTCATCGTATGACCATGATTAGCAATGTTGCAAAGTATCTTAGCATTTTGAGGGACTAAGATCATTTTTGTAAGGCAAATTTAAATAGCGTCATCGATGGACTATGATCTTGTTGTTTGTTTTTTTTTGCTAAGATACCTTACATGCGTAATATGGCCATTTTGTTCAAGGCAACCAAGTGGAGTAACCCTAGGGGCGTTTGTGTGCAAGTGTGTCATTTTCATGCTTGATTTTGTCTTAAATTAGGGTTTTCTATTTGATTGGTTTTATCTTGCCATACAAACCCTAATTATTAACATATTATATAAAGCGATAAATTGCGGAAAGTAAATATCCTACGCTATTACAATCATTTGGGGATGGGGTGTACAAATTTACAAATGGGGATTGCAAGAAATTAAAGTCCTAATTATCTGTTACAACCATATTGAATAGCCAAGAAGAAAATATATGAAGCATGTAAAAATAAAGAAAAACTGAAAGGAAAAGAAAACATTTTGGATCATTATGTGTCGACACATGCCGTAAAATCAAGCTTCTCGAATGCACTGTTGCTTTAATGAAGTCTTTGGTTCAAGCCCTTAGAAAATTTCAAGGTATAATGATAATACTTACCTTGAACTTAAGATATAGATGCTCAATGGTAAAAAAGAAACATTTTATATTGTCCAACTCTATATTCAAGTCTTTTCAAAGCAAAAATTCAATTTTCATTTGAGTGCAATCGATTTGGATGTTAGTGCAATCGATTCCATGCTTCAGTTTTTCAAAACATGGCTACTGACTTCCAGTGCAATCGATTTGCATGGTTGTGCAATCGATTGCACACTCAAAATATTTGGAAATCTGGTTACTGGAACCTCGTGCAATCGATTTGCATGGTTGTGCAATCGATTGCACACTCAATTTTTTTTTGAAATCTGGCTATTGGAACCCTCGTGCAATCAATTTGCATGGTTGTGAAATCGATTGCACACTCAATTTTTTTTTGAAATATGGCTACTGGAACCCTGTGCAATCGATTTGCATGGTTGTGCAATCGATTGCACACTCTATGGTTTTGAAAAACAGCAACCTTACACCTGCCTGTTCATGATACTATTTCATGGAAAAAATTTCACTCAATATTGGAAATTGTTCATGATTTTTTTACAAACATTTTCTTCAAAGGTCATTGCATTTTATCCTCAAAAATGAACCAAATGATGATGATTGAAATGAAGAGTTTAAAGTTAAGGAGACTTACCTTGCAGCTAGAATTTATGTTTTGAGCTTGAGGTGTTGCCTTGTGGACTGTTATGACCTTTTTCAGTTATGGGATTTTTTGAGAGTTTGTCAACAAAACTTCTGGTTTTCTTTCTATTTTTTTTTCTAACCTCTTTATATTACAAATGATTCTTCTATTTATAGGAAAGAGGTTTGAGCATATGAGCTGACTAAGTTTGCAAGACAACATGTTATGGTTTGGTTGGATTACAGAAATCAAACTATGTCAAGTACTCCATAGTCCCAAGGTGAAGTACCAAAGTTGCTGGTATATAGGAGCTACTTCCCATGATTTATGGTGAAGTATCATCAGCAACAAGCAAGGTATAGGCTCTAGACAAACTTTGTACAAAAATCTTGATTTTCAAGAATAGCAATGGTGCCTTTATGCCATAAATGGAAATATCTTTTGGAAAATGGCTCAAACACTTGGGTAATAGCTTAAGCTCTTGTGTAAACATTAAATTATATAGAGATTTTCAAGCAAGAAGGCCTGCAAAGTAATATTATATAGCACATCATGCCAATTGGATTAGTGCTCTTCAACAAAAATGGATTGTAATTCAAGAATGGATGCTCAACTTCATGCCCTTGAATCTCCTAGCACAAATATGATAAATTCATGCTCTTGGATGTTTTGGAAAGCTTGAAACAACCTCTATAACTTTCATGTTGGCCATTTTGACAAAATCATCTTGGAACTATGTGAAAAAATGCCAAGAAGTTAGGATAAAATCCTGAACAAAATCTGTTGAAAATTTCTCTAAGTGTAAAATGAAAGTGTCATGACTTCATGAATTTATAACTCAAAATCAAAGCACTTCTAGGAGAAGTTGTGTAAAGGAATGTTGTAGATATCATGGATATCTACAACTTTCATGTTGAAAGTTTCCCTTGAACTGTCTGGCATCTTGGTGAAAGAATGGCATGAAGTGATGAAATTATCATGTATAAAACACTTAGAAAATTTCTAAGTCTTGGAAATCTTGACTTTTCAAGTTAACTTTTGACTTCCTTGACTTCTTGATGATCAAGCTTGATATTCTTGAATATCTTGATGAAATTTGATCTTTGGAAGGTAATGTTGACCAAAAAGTCAAAGTTTGACTTTCTAATATGCAATTGACCATTTTGCCCTTGTGTCAATTCCAAGCCTAAATTGATGTATGAGTGCTGCAAACATGACGTCATAGAAGATCTTATGAGAGAATCCTTGAGAAATGGGAGGGCAAATTTTGGGGTACAACAACTGTCCCTGTTCAATCTTCTTAAACCTGAAGAGTTAGATTGGTGAGTCTGCCATTCGTGACTTGAAGGTGAAAGATGATTGAACACTAGAGTGCCCAGAAACTTGCACTCGGAGATGGATGGTGAATGGGCTTATAGATGCCATTTGGAGGAAAGTTGATAAACATTAGAAGAAATATCAGCATAAATCTCTTATTGATTTATTCTAAAGCTTGATGTTTTACCTGTGAGAAAAAGAGTTAGTAAAATGCAGATGCATGCATGATATTCACCAGGTGTGGTATTATGCTAAATGCATAGGGTATGTACATGCTATGATGTATGATCATGAGATGTATGTTTCTGTCTGGGAAAATAAATCCCTGACTGCTGCTGAGGAGATTCTGGGGGGTTGAATCCCTGATTGCCGTTGGGGATGAAGAATATGCATATCTTCAAACTTTGTTGAAAGGATGCTTTCATTGGGGAATATCTCTTGAGTGTCAGCTGTTATCTGGTCGGATCCAGGCTTCACAATTTGCTGAGTATGAAGTAGTCAACTGCTATCTGGTCGGATCCAGGATTCACGACAACTTACTGGGGGAAGAGATGAATTAACTGTTATCTGGTCGGATTCCAGGCTTTGCGGAAAATTTCTTGAAATTGAATAGTTATCTGGTCAGATCCAGGCTTCACAACAACTTGCTGGGGATACAAAAGTTAACTGTTATCTGGTCGGATCCAAGCTTCGTAGTAACTTGAAATGGTAACTACTATCTGGTCGGATCCAGGTTTCATGGTTTTTAGAAAGCTATACTATTACCTGGTCGAGTCCAGGCTTCATAGTGTCTCTCTGGGGATCATAGTTAATTGTTATCTGGTCGGGCTCCAGGTTTCACAATAAACTGTTTGAAAAAACTGTCAACTGGTCGGGTCCAGGCTTTGCAGATTTCTGAGGTTGATGAGGTTAATTGCTATCTGGTCGGGTCCAGGTTTCACAATAAAATGTTTGAAAAACTGTCATCTGGTCGGGTCTAGGCTCTGGAGATTTTTGAGGTTGATGAGGTCAATTGCTATCTGGTCGGGTCCAAGTTTCACAATAAACTGTTTGGGGATTTAGTTGTTATCTGGTCGGTTTCCAGGTTTCACAATGAATCTCCTAGGGTAATCGCTATCTGGTCGGATCCATGCTTCACAACAACTTGTTGGGTTAGAGGCAAACTCTACTGGGGAAAAGAAATTAAACCTTGGTCGGATTGAGTTCAGGTTCTTCTATATATTTGAAGAGTTAAACTATTATCTGGTCGGGTCCAAGTTTCATAGCATCTTGAAATTGAGATCAAGTATTATCTGGTCGGGTCCAGGTTTCAGATACTCAAAATGTTATCTGGTTGAGTCTAGGTTGCAGTAACTTGAAGAAGTCAAACTATTATCTGGTCGGGTCTAGGTTTCATAGCATCTTGAAATTGACATCAACTATTATCTGGCCGAGTCTAGGTTTCAGATACTCAAAATGTTATCTGGTCGAGTCCAGGTTTCAGTAACTTGAAGAAGTCAAACTATTATCTGGTCGGGTCCAGGTTTCATAGCATCTTGAAATTGAGATCAACTGTTATCTGGTCGGGTCCAGGTTTCAGATACTCAAACTGTTATCTGGTCGAGTCCAGGTTTTAGCAACTTGAAGAAGTCAAACTATTATCTGGTCGGGTCTAGGCTCCAATAATAACTTGAAAATTGTGCTAATACCTGGTCGGATCCAGGTTTCATAGTATCTTTTTTTTTGGAAATAGTAAAGGCTTTGCTGATGGCTTTACTGGGGATCAGGGGTTGTGGCCCTATGATTTGCAACAATTTGAAAGAAAATTCAAACTGGAGAGTGTAGATTCAGTCGGGTAGGACAAACTGAACTTGGGGAGGATATACTCAACTGGGGAGGATAAACTCCTCTTGGGGATAATAGCCTTGGCCGGGGAAGATATGCTCAGCTGGGAAACTTTATGGTGTCTTGATTGTTGTATGTTGGGGAAATTTTAACTCGGTTGGGGAGTTATGTGGTTCCTCGATGATTGTTAGGGAAATAAAAACCTGTTGGGGAAAGGTTTATTACAGCCTTCCTCATGGGGATAATGATAATGAGATAACTCTGTGGGGATATTTCCTACACATTAAAGAGATGCTTACTGCTGCTTAGCAGGACACATGTGCCAAATAGTTTTTAATTATGTTCATTTCCATATGTTCATTCAATTTTAGTCATTGGACAAATTTGCATTCAAAACAAAGACATAAATTTTGCACTTCAAAGTGTATTTGTATTGATATTTTGCCCATGAATAGGCATTTTTATACAGAGAGACGGAGATCCTAGTAAGAGGAAATTGTAGAAAGGAAAACAAACATTGAGAATGAAAACAAAATAGCCATGTGAAATGATCTTATTTCCTTCCAACTCTACTATTGCCCCAATGTCTTCGAATGTCTCTTGCCGTTGATAGAAGTTGATTGGATTGATCTTGGACCGTTTGAACTTGGACCTTGATGATAAAATTGACTGTATTGTTTCCACGAGACATAGTCATACGCTTTTAATCCTTAACTTTTGCCTGGACCGCCCTTTCGGGTTTTCAGCCCACCAGGATACCGTTTTTTTCCCAAGTCGCCCTTTCGGGTTTTCAACTTGCCGGGTGTACAATCTTTTGCATATATCCATAATTTTTTCCCAAACCTTTTGGTTTTCCGGGATGCCCTTATTTTTCTTAGGTGTGTCAACCTAATGGGTCTCTTATGCATAGTATTTTTTAACTATGTCAGCGTTTATGGGATGTGGGAAATCCTCGCCATCCATGGTAGTCAGCATCATGGCACCGCCAGAGAAAACTCTCTTAACAACAAATGGCCCTTCATAGGTGGGAGTCCATTTGCCTCTAAGGTCTCCTTGTGGTAGAATGATGCATTTTATCACCAAGTCACCAGCTTGATATACTCGAGGCTTGATCTTTTTGTTGAAATCCTTGATCATCCGTTTTTGGTACGTCTGACCATGTCAAACAACAGCTAATCGTTTTTCGTCAATCAAGTTCAGATGGTCCAATCTCGTTTGAATCCACTCGTCTTCGCCTAAGCCAGCCTCAATCATAATCCTCAGCGAGGGAATCTGAACTTCCACTAGCAGAACAACTTCCATGCCATAAAACAAGGAAAAAGGAGCTTCCCCAGTTGAGGTTCTAGCTGAAGTACGACAACCATGTAGAGAAAACGACAACATCTCATGCCAATCCTTATAGGTTACTACCATCTTCTGCATAATCTTCTTGATATTTTTGTTGACCGCTTCGACTGGGCCATTCACTTTTAGTCTATATGGAGAAGAATTGTGATGCTTGATCTTAAAATGAGTGCAAAGCTCAGTAATCATAGCATTATTGAGGTTAGTCCCATTGTCAAAGATGATCCTTTCGAGGATACCATAACGGCAGATGAGGTTGTGTCTGATGAATCTGGCTACCACATTCTTGTTGACTGAGGAAAATGAGGCGGCTTCGACCCATTTGGTGAAATAATCGATAGCAACAAGAATGAAGCGATGTTCGTTGGAAGTTGTGGGCTTGATCTATACAATCATGTCAATGCCCCATATTGCAAATGGCCATGGAGCAGTCATGAAATTTAGAGGGATAGGAGGCACATGGACCTTGTCAGCATAGATTTGGCATTTGTGACAGGTCCTTGAATGTTGATGGCAATCAGTCTCCATTGTTGACCAATAGTAACCTGCTCTTAAGATTTTCTGTGCCATCGTATGCCCACTTGAGTGAGTACCGAAGAGACCATCGTGCATGCCTTCCATAATTTCCTCTGCCTCCTTCTTGTCCACACATCGGAGTAGAGTCGAATCATGGTTGCGTTTATATAATATCCCGTTACTTAGGAAGAATTTGGCTGCAAATCTTCGCAAGAACTTTCTGTCATTGATAGATGTCCCCTCTAGATACTCTTGTGTTTCAAGGTATCTCAACAACTCATGGTACCATGGATTTTCTGCATCAGTGTCAAGCTCATAGCAATGTGCAGGTTCATCAAATCTTTCAATTGTTATCATAGGGCTTCGGTGTCCCATCTGACTTTGAACATTGAAGATATGGTTGCCAAAGCGTCCGCCAACTGGTTTTCTTCTCTAGGGAAGTGCTCGAACGTGATCTCTTCGAAGTAAGGAATTAGGGATAGCACAAGTTCCTTGTAAGGGATAATATTAGGGTTTTAGTGTCCCAATATCCTTTTACTTGGCTGATCACCAAGGAGGAATCTCCAAACACATCCAAATGTTTGATCCTTAAGTCAATGGCAGCTTTCAGACCTAAGATGCATGCTTCATACTCATCCATATTGTTTGTGAAATCGAAGCATAGTATGGCAGTGAAAGGAGTGTGTAAACCTTCAGGAGAGATGATCACAACACCAATTCCATTACCTAAGGCGTTGAAAGCCCCATCGAATACCATAGTCCATTGGGATCCTTGTTCAGGTCTGTCATACGGTCCAGGTTTCGCACAGTCGGTTACTAGCATGATGTCCTCATCAGGGAAGTCGAAGTTCATTGACTGATAATTATACACGGCTTGAAGGGCCAAATGATCTGCTAGTACACTTCCTTTGATTGCTTTTCGAGTCGTATATTGAATGTCGTACTCAGTCAAGATCATTTGCCATCTGGCTATCCGTCCGGAAAGGGCAGGTTTCTCGAAGATGTACTTGATTGGGTCCATTTTAGAAATCAACAAAGTGGTATGAGTCAACATATACTGTCTTAGCTGGCGAGTAGCCCATGCCAGAGCACAACAAGTTTTCTCGAGCAGTGAATATCTGATTTCACAGTCGGTAAACTTTTTTCTCAGGTGATAAATAGCATGCTCTTTTCGGCCAGACTCGTCATGTTTGCTCAATACACACCCCATTGAATTCTCTAGTACTGTCAAGTACATGATCAAGGGTCTTCCTTCAACTAGAGGCATGAGAATTGGAGGTTCTTGTAGGTATTCTTTGATTTTGTCAAAAGCAATCTGGCATTCATTGTTCCATCTGACTACCTGATCTTTCTTCAAGATTTTGAAGAGTGGTTCACAAGTAGCAGTCAAGTGGGATATGAAACGGGCAATGTAATTGAGACGAACAAAGAATCCTATGACTTCTTTTTCAGAATGAGGGACTGGCAATTCTTGGATTGCCTTTATCTTGTCAGGATCAACTTTAATGCCTTTATTGCTGACAATAAAACCTAAAAGCTTTCCAGAGCGTACTCCAAACGTGCACTTGTTAGGGTTTAACCTCAGCTTGTACTTCTTCAGCCTCTCGAATAATTTCTACAGGTGCTCGAGATGTTCTTCTTTAGTTTGTGATTTGGCAATCATATCATCCACATATACCTCTATCTCATGATGAATCATGTCATTAAATAAAGCTACCATAGCCCTTTGATATGTTGCCCCTGCATTCTTTAGTCCCAACGACATGACCTTGTAGCAGAAGGTGCCCCATTGCATAATGAAAGTAGTCTTCTCCATATCTTCGGGAGCCATCCTTATTTGATTATAACCCGAGAAGTCATCCATGAAAGAGAAGACTTTATGCTGAGCAGTATTATCAACTAAGACGTCAATGTGTGGTAGAGGGAAATCATCTTTGGGGCTTGCCCTATTCAGATCCCTATAGTCTACGCACATGCGAACTTTCCCGTCTTTCTTTGGCATTGGCACCACATTGGAAACCCATTTAGGATAGGATGTCACAGCTAGGAATGCTGCATCAAATTGTTTCATCACTTCAACTTTGATCTTTTCAGACATATTAGGCCTCATGCGGCGAACCTTTTGCTTGACAGGCAGACAATCTTCTTTTGTCGGTAGACGATGAACTACGATGCCAGTATCCAACCCAGGCATATCTTCATAAGACCAAGAAAAAACTTCCACATAATCATGTAACATCTGAACAAACCTGCTCTTGACACTGCTTTCCAAGTTAGCACCGATCTTGATTTCCTTCTTATCTGACTCAGTACCTAAGTTGATAACCTCAACTGACTCTTCATGTGGTTGAATAGATTTTTCCTCTTGTAATAGAAGTCTGTCTAGTTCTCCCGGTATGTCACAATCTTCCTCGCTTTCGTCTTCGGCTTGGTTGATAGGACATTCAAAGTCATAGTCGGCAATAGTAGAGTCGTTGGCAATAGGATCCAGAGTGAATGTGGATCTGCAAGAGTGTGTGTGTGTGTGCATGTAAGATACATGGCTATATTTTTTTTGAAAAATGTAATTGAAAGAAAGGAAAGATAATGAACACAAATATTCGAATGCAAAAGAGTCCAATGTGCTGAATGATCATATGATTAGTTGAACATAAATAAAACCCTTGAAAAATGGACCAAAGTGCCCCGGGCCAGGCAAATGGCTGAAAAGTCATTGTTAAAATATTATAGGAAACAAGTTCTTGAATTGAAAGAAAAGCAATAACAAGTAGATTACTCCTCAATGAAGGAGATGGGAATAAAGTCCTTTGTATGACAATTCTTCAGCTCCGTAGTAGTTGGATACACCCACTTTTCAAATGCGGCTTCTTCTTCAAAGTCACCCACGGCGTTGACTTTGTGGCTTCTAATGCGGAGAGGTAGCTTTCCAGCACGAGCACGCCTCACTTCCTTCTGAGATTTTCCAGTGAAGCCCAAACCAAACTTGTCCATTTTAAAAGGGATATCGAGGAGTTTCCCCCAAGTATCACAGTTTCCTTCTTCAATTGCCGCACGGGAATCCTTGATTGAAACCATCTTTGGTGTGGCCTTAACAGCTTTAGGCTCATCAGAAGAACATTTAGTAGAAGAAATCATCGGTGGTACAACCTCAAAGGCTTGACATGGGGTTTCAATGAATTCTCCGTCCATCTCTACATAGTTGAAATAGTTAAGGTGGCTCACCATAAACTCTTCTTCCCCACAGATGGTGACTATTCTTCCCTTGACTGGATATTTGAGTTTCTGGTGGAGGGTTGAGGTTACTTCCCCAGCCTTATGAATCCACGGGCTACCTAACAAACAAGAATAGGCCGGACGAATATCCATAATATAGAAGGTGGAGTTGAATATTTTGGAGCCCACTTTGATTGGAAGATCTACCTCCCCATGAACAGTCCTCTTTGATCCATCAAACGCCCTTACGATGACATCACTTGGCTTCAGGATTAAATCTTCACAGTCAAGAAGGTCTAACGCCCCCTTTGGTAATACATTCAGAGAAGAACCAGTGTCGACTAGCACATGTGCTAAGGTAGTCCCTTTGCACTCGATAGAAACATGTAAAGCTTTGTTGTGATTCTTCCCGAGAGGTGTTAGGTCAGTATCTGAAAACCCCAAGCCATTATCAGTTGTGAGGCTAGCCACGCAATTCTCAAATTGGTCTGTTGTTGTCTCATGGGGAGGTCTTCACATTTGTTGATCAAACTCTTGCCAAATGGAGTCTTTTCAAACATAATTTTGTGGCTATCCATCAGGCGTTGTATGCCTTTCTTCAGCCCTTCAGAAACATTGTGTCGTCTTGTACAGTACACACAGTCTTTTTTACAGCCAGGGAAGATCCCAGCTTTCAACAGATTGTTCTTGATTATATTCCGTGGAGTAGTCAAATCTTCAACAGAGGTAACAAAAATTGTATCTTCGACAGCATTAACACCTTTGTCATGCTTCAGAATTGGAGCGATAATTACATTCGGAATTGGAGGAGGATCAAATTCAATAGTTTTTTTATCAATTAAATCCTGGATTTTGTTCTTCAAGGCCCAGCACTGGTCAATCTCCTGCTCGGGGCTGTTTGAATGGTAAGCACATTTAGTGTTTGGATTATACTTTGGTGACGAGGTGTCAGGGTTGGTGGGAGGATCGCGCAACATTACTAAATTAGCCTTGAGCAAATTTTGAAGGGATTGAGACACTGACATGCCTAACCTTGTAAGTTGTCTTCTTGGAGTTTCAAAATGTTGATGATTTACGGATGGTCTTGGAGTAGGAGTTGGATGGGAGATTCGGACAACATTGACAGACAGACGATCATTCTTCTTGGTATGGACCCTTTCCCCATACATATCATTAACTTCCTTCTTTGCAGCAAAAGGTTTCTTGATAGGATTGATGGTGGAGGTAGATGCCACAGAGATCTTCCCACTTTTGATGCAACTTTCCACTCTTTCACCGGTTAAGATTAGTTCGGTGAGACCAAAAGAAGAGCATCCAACCAATAGATTAAAGAAAGGACAAGATAAAGTGCCCATGAACATGTCGATGTGCTCCCTATCAGTCAAGGGAGGTTGGACTCTACTAGAAAGGTCTCTCCACTTTTGCGCATATTCCTTAAATCCTCCATTCTTTCCCATAGTCATATCTTGTAACTGAACCCTTGTTGGTGCCAAGTCGGCATTGTATTGATACTGGTGGTAGAAGGCAGTAGCTAGATCCTCCCAAGTGTTGATACGAGAACCATCTAAATGATAAAACCATTCAAGTTGTGTTCCAGCCATGCTCTCTTGGAAAAAGTGAACCCAGAGCTTCTTATCAGCAGTGTGCGGCTGTATCTTGCGTACATAAGATTTCAAATGGAGTTTGGGACAAGAAACCCCATCGTACTTTGCAAAGATTGGTACTTTGAATTTGTGGGGAATGATTACCCCAGAGATCAAACCCAAATCATCAAAATCTAAACCGGGGACGGCTTGGATTTCAACAGCTTTCAATCTGTCTTTTAACTGCTTGTATTTGATGTCAGCGGGTGGATACTGCTCTTTGAAATAATCATCATCAGATTCTTAATTATTAGCACATTCAGCCTGAGTACTCTTGACCTCACTGACCTGGTTCTCGTCCTCTTCAAATGAATCTTCTTCAACTGGGATTTGACGGATTGTCTCCTTGAATCTTCTACCCATGTTGAGTAGGGCTTTCTTCTTTGGATTTTTCTTAACGGCCAACAAAGATATCATATCTTGATGCCCCTTGGCTAGGACGAGTAGAGTTTCCTAAAACTGAGAATTCTGGGCTTGGAGTTATGTCACAGTTTTCTCTGGATCCATCTTGCTGAAATAAACAGCAGAAAGATAAGGAAACATGTTATGCGAAAACCTGTCATGTTATGATGCATGGAATATGTATATGCAAATGATTTCAAGGATTAATGAAATTTAAATTTGTATAGACAAAAGAATGAACGTTATTTCTCATTATACAAAACAAGAAAGATTACATCATGCCTCTTGGGCTTACAAAATAGCTTTCTAGGATAAAAAGACTGAACGCATCCTCTTTGGCGCGAGATAAGCGTTCACATTCTTCTCTTCTTGTAGCTGTTTTGTAAGCTCCAAGACCCTCTTCTCACTAGCATAGAACTGAGCCTCGAAAGTGTCTCATTCTTCCTTCAACTGGATCCAACCCTTTTGTAAGTATTCGAGGGAGGTAGGCATATCAGGATGGAGGATAGTGTAGGGAACATTCCCTTCGATCATAGGCTCCATAATGATTGGTAAGATGGAAGGATAAGGCATCACAAGTTTATGAGCACGAGCTCGTACCCATTTAAGGCAAGGCTCGAGGGGAATGTAATTCTTGTGTCCTAGCGTCTTACTATCCACTTTGTTCACCATCCTCCATGCTCGGATAAATCTCTGACGGTAACCTTGATTGTCGCTCTCGTTGTCAAATACCAAACCTTGAATAAGCATCTCATGGGGACCATCCCTTCTGGCGTAACATAACTGTATTAAGGCTAAGAAATGGTTGTAGGTGATACCTCATCTAATGCCAAGTAAAGGGACATTAGGGAATTCTCCACAACAGTCGACGATAGTAACATTCTCCAAAGAGCGGGAACACCAATGAATATCTGAATGTATGAGCGTCATCAACCTATGTGACCACCTTGAACCTAGCTCATTCTTCAATACAGATTGAGGAAGATGCGAAATAAACCATCTTTCCAAGAGAGGAGTACAACATATGAGGATACCTCTTTTCCTCGTGGTACGAGTGTGAAATGAATGAAGGATGTCCCATAGCAAAGTAGGCATTGGGTTTCGATACATGAAGATTTTGACGGCGTTCACATGTATGAGTTGGTCAGGATTTGGAAACAAAACCATTCCTTAGATAAGGAGAGCCACAATTTCCTCAAAGGCTTGCAAATCCAACGAGTTCCAACAGTTTTGGGCTTTCTCAAACAATAACTTTGCTAGGAAACCCTTGACACCACTCCTGGTTTCCCAATTAGTTGTGATATCAGATGGTTGCAAATGTAGAGCTTGAGCAACCTCTTCTGGCTTTGGATCTCTTTTCGTACGGTTGAAAGGTAGTTGATTGAGAATGGGAATCCTCAAGAGTCGGGAGAATTCTTCCAAAGTTGGCACAAGTTGATAATCGGGAAATGTGAAGCAATGGTGTAGGGGATAAAAGAATTGAAGGAGCACCTTAATCATGTCTACATCAGTGTTGGAAGTGACCAAGTTTAGTAGCCGACCATGTCTTTCGGTAAATGGAGAATTTTCAGGAATCCTTAATTCTAACTCTTTGAGTTAAGGAGGGATCCTTACGAGATTGACTTGAATGGTTTTCCTGTGAATATAATCCATGTTCTACAAAACAGAACAAAGATAAATCCCAAGATCCTTGAAATGGTTAGTGGGTATGAGTATGATGTTATGATGTTTATGATTTCATGTACAAGTAGATATATGCAAACAAAGCAAACAAGTCCTTAGGTTTAGGCTTGCATGGAGTCTCATAGGTAAGTACCCTCTTGAAGTTTAGTTGGCTCAAACCTGTCATAGTAATAATAATCGGGTTCTAAGGAGCTCAATATCATTGATTTGTTTTCTCCGGCATTGTTTCAGCGCAAGCCTCTTTAATGGCGACCTAAATATCCCAAAAAACCAAACCTCAATGAGTGTAGTATCGAGTATTTACCAACTTCGGACTGCACCAAAGCCGGTCATCTCACTACGTCCTAAAGGCCAAGTTGGTCAAGTAAAGGTTCTAAAAGTTCATTAGTGCTTCATGACATCACTCAGCGGCCCTGTATTCTCCTTGACTACTGAAGGGCTACCGATACCCACAAATATGTCGCACTAATGTAGCTATTGCTTAGACCGCGTCGGTATACCCTGCACAGTTTCCACAACGTATTGCTACTTACCTATAAGGTATCCCAAATCCGGGTAGAGGATTCAAACCCAAACAAAGAACCAAAATGTAAAGCACACAAGTCAAACAAAGCAAGTAAATGTGATCTAACACTAAGGTAACCCCACTTTTAAAATTCCCCAGCAGATTCGCCAGTTCTGTGATATGGTGGGAGAACTGACTTGAGTGTTTTGCATTTTATCGCAAATGTTGCAGTTAGCAAGAGTCACTACTGACTTTTCTTTTATCCAAAAGGAAAGGTGAAAAAGCACAGGAAAGACCTTTGAGATTTTTTCTTGAGTTTGGGGGGTAGATTATGAAAAGGGAAGGTATTAGCACCCTTTTCATCCATGGTTTTCCATGGGCTCTGAGTTACTTTCTAGATCACTTGCTTTTGTTTGAAATTGTGCTTTGTGTGGTTTTGAAAGTATTTTGTAAAAAGAGGCCATTGTTTAGGCAATCTTTGTAATGATTCTCGTTCGTAAGAATGTATACAAAGATGTTTGTCTTTTTGAAAATGTTTTCAAGTTTGTAAGATGTTTTGAAATGTGTATGTTTGTTTTTGAAAATAGCAAGGATATTTGTTTGAAATGGAGCAAGCAACTAAAAGTAATCTACCTACTCAAATGTATTTCTTGTTAATTTTTTTCCTTTGTTATTGTTGTCTTACCATTGATTTGGTAAGCAACCCTATCTTTGGATGTAAACGGGACGAGCGTGGGTTATCGTATGACCATGATTAGCAATGTTGCAAGGTATCTTAGCATTTTGAGGGACTAAGATCATTTTTGTAACGAAAATTTAAATTGCGTCATCGAGGGACTATGATCTTGATTTTTTTTTGCTAAGATACCTTACATGCGTAGTATGGCCATTTTGTTCAAGGCAACCAAGTGGAGTAACCCTAGGGGTGTTTGTGTGCAAGTGTGTCATTTTCATGCTTGATTTTGTCTTGAATTAGGGTTTTCTATTTGATTGGTTTTATCTTGCCATACAAACCCTAATTATTACCATGTTATATAAAGCAATAAATTGCGGAAAATAAATATCCTACGCTATTACAATCATTTGGGGATGGGGTGTACAAATTTACAAATGGGGATTGCAAGAAATTAAAGTCCTAATTATCTATTACAACCATATTGAATAGACAAGAAGAAAATATATGAAGCATGTAAAAATAAAGAAAAAATGAAAGGAAAATAAAACATTTTGGATCATTATGTGTCGACACATGGCGTAAAATCAAACTTCTCGAATGCACTTTTGCTTTGATGAAGTCTTTGGTTCAAGCCCTTAGAAAATTTCAAGGTATAATGATAATACTTACCTTGAACTTAAGATATATATGCTCAATGGTCAAAAAGAAACATTTTATATTGTCCAACTCTTTATTCAAGTATTTTCAAAGCAATAATTCAATTTTCATTTGAGTGCAATCGATTTGCATGTTAGTGCAATTGATTGCATGCTTCAGTTTTTCAAAACATGGCTACTGACTTCCAGTGAAATCGATTTGCATGGTTGTGCAATCGATTGCACACTCAAAATATTTTAAAATCTGGCTACTGGAACCCCGTGTAATCGATTTGCATGGTTGTGTAATTGATTGCACACTCAAAAAAATTTGGAAATCTGGCTACTAGAATCTCGTGCAATCGATTTGCATGGTTGTGCAATCGATTGCACACTTAAAAAAATTTGTAAATCTGGCTACTGGAACCCCGTGCAATCGATTTTCATGGTTGTGCAATCGATTGCACACTGTATGGTTTTGAAAAACAGCAACCTTACACCTTCCTGTGCATGATACTATTTCATGGAAAACTTTTCACTCAATCTTGGCAATTGTTCATGATTTTTTTACAAACCTTATCTTCAAAGGTCACTGCATTTTAGCCTAAAAAATGAACCAAATGATGATTATTGAAATGAAGAGTTTAAAGTTAAGGAGACTTACCTTGCAGCTAGAATTTATGTTTTGAGCTTGAGGTGTTTCCTTGTGGACTGTTATGACCTTTTTCAGTTATGAGATTTTTTGAGAGTTTGTCAACAATACTTCTGGTTTTCTTTCTATTTTTTTATAACCTCTTTCTCTTGCAAATGCTTCTTTTATTTATAGGAAAGAGGTTTGAGCATATGAGCTGACTAAGTTTGCAAGACAGCATGTTATGGTTTGGTTGGATTACAAAAATAAAACTATGTCAAGTACTCTATAGTACCAAGGTGAAGTACCAAAGTTGCTGGTATAGAGGAGCTACTTCCCATGATTTATGGTGGAGTATAATCAGCAACAAGCAAGGTATGGGCTCAAGACAATCTTTGTACAAAAAGATTTCTTTTCAAGAATAACAATGGTGCCTTTATGCCATAAATGGAAAGATCTTTTGGACAATGGCTCAAATACTTGGGTAATAGCTCAAGCTCTTGTGTAAACATTAAATTATGTAGAGATTTGCAAGAAAGAAGGCCCGCAAAGTAAGATTATGCAGCACATCATGCCAATTGGATTATGTGCTCTTCAACAAAAATGGATTGTAATTCAAGAATGGATGCTCAACTTCATGCCCTTGAATATCCTAGCACAAATATGTTAAATTAATGCTCTTGGATGTTTTGGAAAGCTTGAAACAACCTCTATAACTTTCATGTTGGCCATTTTGACAAAATCGTCTTGGAACTATGTGAAAAAATGCCAAGAAGTTGGGATAAAATCCTGAACAAAATCTGTTGAAAATTTCTCTAAGTGTAAAATGAAAATGTCGTGACTTCATGAATTTATAACTCAAAATCCAAGCACTTCTAGGAAAAGTTGTGTAAAGGAATGTTGTAGATATCATGGAGATCTACAACTTTCATGTTGAAAGTTTCCCTTGAACTGTCTTGCATCTTGGTGAAATAATGGCATGAAGTGATGAAATTATCATGTATAAAACACTTAGAAAATTTCTAAGTCTTGGAAATCTTGACTTTTCAAGTTGACTTTTGACTTCCTTGACTTCTTGATGATCAAACTTGATATTATTGATTTTCTTGATGAAATTTAATCTTTGGAAGGTAATGTTGACCAAAAATTCAAAGTTTGACTTTCTAATATGCAATTGACCATTTTGCCCTTGTGCCAATTCCAAGCCTAAATTGATGTATGAGTGCTGTAAACTTGACGTCATAGAAGATCTTGTGAGAGAATCCTTGAGAAATGGACGGGAAAATTTTAGGGTACAACAATATCCATGTGGAAGTGATCTCATTCGGCTCCAAAATCTGCTATTTCCCCTATGTCTTCGAGCATCTCGTCCCTCTCCCTTGGAAGAAGTTGATTGAACCATTTCAACTTTCGAATTTGGTAATATGGCTTGCATGTAAATGATCCAACAGGAAATAGTTGTATGCTTTAATCCCTAATTTTTTCCTGGACCTCCCTTTCAGGTTTTCAGTCCACCAGGATACCATTTTTTGCCCAAGCCGTCTTTTCATGTTTTCGACTTGCCAGGTGTACAATATTTTTGTATATATCCCTAATTTTTTCCCGAATCCTTTTGGTTCGCCGAGATGCCCTTATTTTTTCCTAGGTATGTCAACCTAGCGGGCCATTCTTATGTGTAGTATTTTTTGACTATGTCTGTGTTCATAGGGTGCGGGAAATCTTCGCCATCCATAGTGGTTAGCATCATAGCACCGCCCGAGAATAGTTTCTTGACAAAAAATGGCCCTTCGTAAGTGGGAGTCCATTTTCCTCTAGGATCTCCTTATGGTTGAATGATGCACTTTATTACCAAGTCACCGGCATGGTATACTCGATGCTTGATCTTCTTATTTAAAGCTTAGATCATACGTTTTTGGTACATCTGACAATGACAAATAGCAACCAACTTCTTTTCGTCAATCAAATTTAGTTGATCCAACCTTGTCTGACTCCATTCTTCTTCGTCTAAGTTTGCTTCTTTCATACTTCTTAGAGAAGGGATCTGAACTTTAATAGGTAGGACAACTTCCATTCCATAGACCAAAGAGAAAGGGGTTACCGCAGTTGATGTTCGTGCCAAAGTACAATAGCCACGAAGAGAAAATGGTAGCATCTCATGGCAGTCTTTATAGGTCACCACCATCTTTTTCACAATCTTTTTTATATTTTTGTTAGAACATTCCACTGCGCCATTAAACTTAGGTATGTATGGAGAAGACTTGTGATGTTTGATCTTCAACTGCGTGTAGAGTTCAGTGATCAAAGCATTATTGAGATTGGTACCATTGTCAGTGGAATTATCTTAGGGATACCATACCGATAGATAAGGTTATGTTTGATGAACCGGGCTACGACGCTCTTGGTAACTAAAGTAAATGAAGCTGCTTCAACCCACTTGGTAAAGTAATTTATGGTGACAAGAATGAAACAATGTCAATTAGAGGAAGTAGGTTTGATTTTTCCAATCATATCGATGCCCCACATTGCAAATGGCCAAGGAGAAGTCATGACATTCAAAGGAATTGGAGGCACATGGACCTTATCAGTATAAATTTGGCACTTATGGCAAGTCCTTGAGTGGTGATGACAATCGGTTTTCATGGTCGACCAATAGTAATAAGCTCTCAGAATCTTCTTGGCTATAGTATGTCTACTAGAATGAGTATCAAAGATACCTTCATGCATATCCTCCATGTTCTTCTCTGCTTCCTTCTTGTCCATACAACAGGGCAGAATGGAATCATGGTTGTGTTTGTATAAGATCCCATTGCTCAGGAAGAACATGGTTGAGATTCTCCGTAGGAATTTCTTGTCGTTGACTTATGCCCCTTCAGGATACTCTTGAGCTTCGAGATATCTTTTCACCTCATGAAACCAAGGCTTCTCCTCTACATCTTCAGTGTCAATATCATAGAAGTGCGTTGGTTCATCAAATCTTTCGACAATAATTCGGGGAGCTTCGTTGTCCCATCTGACCTTGAACATATAAGACATGGTAGCCAAAGCATCTGCCATTTGATTCTCTTCCCTCAGAATATGCTCAAAAGTAACCTCTTCAAAGTATGGGATCATGGTTAGCACAAGCTCTTTGTAAGGGATAAAGTTTGGATGTTTTGTATCCCAATCTCCTTTAACTTGACTGATGACCAAAGCTGAGTCTCCATATACACTTAAAAATTTGATTCTTAAGTAAATAGCAGCTTTAAGACCCAGGATGCGCGCTTCATATTCGAACATATTTTTGGTACAGTCAAAGTAGAGTTTGGCAGTGAAAGGAGTATGGAAACCTTTGGGAGAAACGATCACAACCCCAATTCCATTACCCAGTGCGTTGGAAGCTCCATCAAAAACCATAGTCCATTGGGATCCTTGTCCAGGTCCTTCATACGGTCCAGGCTTTTCACAATCTGTAATCACCATTATATTCTCATATGGGAATTCAAAGTTCATAGATTGGTAGTCATCCACAGCTTGTTGTGCCAAATGATCTTCCGTCACACTTCCTTTGATGGATTTTTGTGTAGTGTACTGGATATCATATTAAACTAGGATCGTTTACCATCGGGCTATCCTTCCAGAGATAGTTGGCTTCTCAGAGATGTACTTGATGGGATCTACCTTAGAGATCAGTAGTGGTATGAGTCAACATATATTGTCTTAGTCGGTGAGCATCCCATACGAAAGCACAATAAGTTTTCTCGAGCAGTGAATATCTTGGTTCATAATTGGTAAACTTTTTTCTAAGGTAGTATATTGCATGCTTTTTTCGACTAGACTCGTCATGTTGCCCCAATACACACCCCATTGAATTCTCTAGCACGGTTAAGTACATGATCAGAGATATTCCTTTAATTGGTGGCATCAAAATTGGTGGTTCTTGTAAATATTATTTGATCTTGTCAAAATCTATTTGACAGTCTTCATTCCATCTTACTACTTGATCTTTTTTCAGCAGCTTGAAGAGCGGCTTATAAGTAGCACTCAAGTGAGAGATGAGTCGGGAAATGTAGTTTAGACGTCCCAAGAAACCTCTAACCTCGTTCTCAGTACGAAGAGATGGAATTTATTGGATAGCTTTGAGTTTGGCAGAATCGACTTCAATACTTTGCCACTGAAGACAAAGCCTAGGAGTTTTCCAGACCTTACCCCGAAGATGCATTTGTTGGGATTCAACCTCAGCTTATATTTCTTCAGCCTCTCAAACAGCTTATGCAGATGATCAAGGTACTCCTCCTCATTTTGGGACCTTACTATCATGTCATCAACATATACTTCTATATCATGATGAATCATATCATGAAATAAAGCCACCATAGCCCGTTGATAAGTTGTGCATGCATTCTTCAACCCAAAAGGCATGACTTTATAACATAAAGTGCCCCATTGTGTGACAAAAGTGGTCTTCTCCCTGTCTTCAGGCGCCATTTTGATTTGGTTGTAACTCGAGAAGCCATCCATGAAGGAAAACACCTTGTGTTGAGAAGTGTTGTCAACTAAAACATCAATATGTGGTAGTGGGAAGACGTCTTTGGGGCTTGCCCTATTTAAATCCCTATAGTCTACACACATACGGACCTTATCGTCTTTTTTCGGCACTGGAACAACATTTTCAACCCATTGGGGATACGACATCACTGCCAAGAAACCCACATTGAATTGTTTCATTACCTCAGCCTTGATCTTCTCAATCATATCAGGGCGCATGCAACAAACCTTTTGTTTGATCAGAGAACAACCTTTTCCATTGGTAGACGATGAACCACGATATCAGTATCAAGCCCTCGCATGTCTTCGTATAACCAAGCAAAGACCTCAACATATTCGTGCAACATATGAACCAATCTGCTCTTGACACGGACTTCCATGTTGGCACCAATCTTGGTTTCTTTCTTATCTTCCTCAATACCCAAATTTATCATTTCGATTGATTCTTCGTGCGGTTGGATGGCCTTTTCCTCTTGTATCAGGAGTATGGCTAGTTCTCGAAGTATCTCACAATCTTCTTCACCTTCGTCTTCGACTTGATAGATTGGATTTTTGAAGTCATAAACGACAATAACAGAATTGTTGTCAATGAGATCCAGAGTGGATGTGGATCTGCAAAGGTGTGCATGTGCATGTAAGGTCACATGGCTATTTTTGAAAATGCAGTAAAATAAAAGAAAGACAAAGAGCACAAAATTTGAATTCAAAATCGTCCAATGTTTTCATTAAATGAGCATATGATATATGAAATGACAAACCCTTACCAAATGGAGCATTGTGCCCCGGGCAAGGCACATGGTTTAAAGTCATTGTTTTGAAGGAAATTATAAAGACTAAGTTCTTAAAGTAATAAAAAAAGGAAATATTAATTACTCCTGGTTGAAGAAAATTGAGATGAAGTCTTTGGCCTTCTAGTTGTTGAGTCCACCGTCAGTAGTTGGGAATATCCATTCATCCAAGTCACCATCACTGTCAGTGTCCTCCAAAGCGTTGACTTCATCGTTGCTAATACGTAGAGGTGGTCCACCAGCACGAGCACATCGAACCTCTTTATGAGCCTTTGAAGTGAAACCCAACCCAAATTTGTCAGGTTTGCAGGGGATGTCAAGAAGTTGTCCCCAGATAGTGCAACCTCCATCTTCTCGAACAGTCCCAAAATCCTTCAGAGAGGCCATTATTGGTGTGTCTTTAGAGATTTCAGGAGTAGCAGGAGTAGCAACAACAACCACTGGAGGGATTACCTCAAATGTTTGACAAGGGTTTTCAATGAATTCTCCATCCATTTCAACGTATTTGAAAGAATTCAAATGACTGGCCATATATTCTTCCTCTCCACAGATTATGACAACCTTCCCTTTCACTGGGTATTTCAGCATTTGATGCAATGTATAGGTAACCACACCTGCCCCATGAATCCATGGGCGTCCGAGCAAGCAAGAATAGGTCGGGCGGATATCCATTACATAAAAGGTTTAACTAAAGACTTGATATCACACTTTGATCAGAAGATCAACCTCCCTATGGACCATCATTTTTTAGCGATCAAAGGCTCTTATTACAATATTGTTGGGTTTCAGCACCAAACCTTCACAGTCCAATCTTTCCAAAGAACCTTTAGGTAAATTATGGAGGTAGGACCCAATATCTACTAACACATGTGCCAGAGTCGTGCCTTTACACTCAGTAGAAATGTGCAGAGTCTTGTTGTAATTCTTCCCCGCCGGAGTTAAATC
Source organism: Vicia faba (assembly GCA_948472305.1). NCBI lineage: Eukaryota > Viridiplantae > Streptophyta > Magnoliopsida > Fabales > Fabaceae > Vicia > Vicia faba. The sequence continues at coordinate 994,394,946 of OX451741.1, forward strand.
TGCATCAGAAAATCCCAAGCGATTGTCAGCAGTTAGGATCGCAACACAATTCTCAAATTGATCAGTAGTGATCTCTTGAGGTACATGGACATTCTTCAAGAATTTCAGCAGAGCTTGGGCATGTGCTTCAGAGCATAACAATAAGGACAACATGAATATTTTTGAGGGTGTCTACCCCAGTTGTTCAACTATTTTGTAGTCACTTTTCGGATGATCTTCATAATTTCTTCCATATCTTGTCTAGATGGCTCTTTAATTGTTACTTCTTTTGAGGGTGCCTCTGTCAGGGCAGGTTCAGTAACTTTCTCTTTACCTCGGGTATAAGTAGTTGGTCTAGAAGTAGGAATACAAACAGGAGTTGTTGTAGTTGTTGGAGGAGAGATCTGCAGGGAGAAGACCCTTCCTTTCCTAGTGACCTTACTAGTTCCAGCTATGTTTGTAACTTTAGGCTCTTCAATAATCCATGGCTCTTGCTTGACGCCATGATAATAAACTTCTTCCCTATAGTTCCAAGGCACTACTTTGTCATATGAATAAGGGACTAGCCCCGGTGTAGTGATGATTAAGGGAGCCACTCTTGGATCAGAAAGGATCCTTATAGGGCCTTTAGAAGTGATCCTAATAGGGGTGTTGGAGATTGTAATTATGGAAACACCTTGAGGTAAAAATTTTACGGACGAAGTTTTCTCGAAATTTTTTTTATGGCTATCAATCATACGTTGGATACCTTTCTTCATCCACATATAAACATTAGTTTGGGAAGCACAACGATAACAATTTTCAAGGCAGCCAGGAAATAAACTGGCTCTCAGCAGATTCTTCTTAACGGTCAATAATGGAGTAGTCAAATCATCAACGGTGGAGACAAAGGAGGCATTTTCAATAGTATTGAAACCTTTACCATGACTGGGCCTTGGAGCAGTAATGAAATTAGGGGTTTGTGGAGGTTAAAACTCGATCACCTTGTTATCAATCAAATCTTGTATCTTGTTCTTCGACGCCCAACAGTTGTTGGTGTCATGGTCAGGACTATTTGAATGATAGGCACATTTCACATTCGGGTTATATTTGGGAAAGGCAGTATTAGGATTTGGAGGAGGGTCTCGCAGCGTTACCATATATTCCTTCAACAAATGTTGTAAAGCTTGAGACAATGGCATGTTTATTTTAGTGAATTGCCTCCTTGGGACATCGGGCCTTTGTTGATTGTTTGAGTGTTGTAGTCGTTGAACTGGGGTTGGATTTGAAATCAATACATCTCCTACCGATTAATGATTATCATTCTTGACATGGCTCCTTTGTCCACAAATAACATTAGTTTCCTTCTTACCAACAAATGGTTTCTTTACAACATTAGAGGTTGAGGCCATGGGGACCGTTCTGCTTTTGATTTCACTTTCAACTTGTTCACCATTCATAATCAACTCAGTAAACCCTGACAAAGAACTCTCGATCAAAAAATTAAATAATGGACCAATCATGGTACCCATAAACATGTCTACTAATTCTCTATCAGTCAACGGGGGTTTCACCTTTCCATCCAGGTCCCTCCATTTTTGAGCATACTCCTTAAAGCCTTCATTTGCACGCATTGTCATATTTTATAATTGCACGCGAGTTGGTGCAAGATCATTTGAAAGCACTCGGTAAGACTTTAACTAATGATGAAATTAATCTTAAAGTGCTTAGATCTTTATCTATGGAATTGCAACCAAAAGTAACAACAAGATCCGAGAATAAGAATCTATCCACAATGAATTTCACCACTTTGTTCGGAAAACTTAAAGAATATGAGACGTAACTTGCAAGACTCGAAAAGCATGAAATCCAAGTAAAAGATTCAAAAGACATGGCTCTAAATACAAGGATAAAAAATCATGATAGCAATCAAGAGGATGAATCCACAAGTAGTAAAGATGATGATCTTATCAAGAAGATTGAAAAGGTTCTACGAAAAGAAAGAAAAAGGGAAGCACCAACAAAGAAGGTTATATGCTTTCAATGTGGAGAAAAGGGAATTGTTAAAAGTGAATGTCCTACACTTGAAAAGAAGAAGAAATTTTTCAAGAGAAATAAAGATAAAAATTCAAAGAAAGCATATATATCATGGGAAATTTCATCTTCCGATTCCGAAAATAATCAACGTGTTAATCTCTCATTGATGGCCTCACACCATTCCGATAGTGAAGATGACGAGGTTAGTAATGAATTTTCTCTTTTTGATAGTGATTAACAAGGTGCTATAGATGAACTATTAAATGAATGCAAAATTCTGTACAAAACTATTTCATCTCAAAAGAAACAAATTTCATCTTTAGAAGAAAAATGTGAGTCTATGGAAAAAGATCTCAAAGATGAAAAACAAAAATTTAGTGAGCAAAAACAGAATTTTGTTTGCAAAAATTGTGAATCACTCTCTTTCCAAATTGTCCAATTAAACAGAGTTATTGAAAGATATGAAAAAGGTCAAATTGGATTGGAAGGTGTTCTTAGCCAACAAAGATATTCCAATGATAAAAGTGTACTTGGATATTCAAAGTTTTCAAAACCAAGTTCTAATAAAACTATATTTGTTAAGGCTAGTGATCAATCATCCAAAGAGAAAGTGAACAAACCTAAAATAGTTCATCACTATCCTAAAAATAAAACATTTCCTAAGAAGAAATCTTATCCTTCTAGATATAGAAGTAACTTTGAACCTACTTGTTTTTATTGTGGTATTAAAGGCCATACACCTAATGCTTTCTATGTTAGAAACTTTAGTGTGGCAAGTGGGAATTATGTGTGGGTTAATAAAGGAACTAACTATGATGCACCCAAATCACATTGGGTACCAAATAAAACTTAAATTGTTTTGTAGGCATGCTTGAAGACTACATGCAATATTTGGAATCTTGATAGTGGTTGTTCAAAGCATATGACGAGAGACATACACTAACTTTCAAATCTAGTTCAAGTCCAAGGATTATTTCGCATATGGGAAATACCTTAAAGGAAGAATTCTTGGCATTGGAAAATTTGATACACTAACTTTCATATCCATTGAAGATGTACTCCAAGTTTGAAGAACAAAAGACAACTTTAAGTACAAGTCAACTTTGTGACAAAGGCTTCAACATCATGTTCCCAAAAGATGAATGATTTATGAAGTCATTCTTGAGGTGAAACTCATTGGTATAAATTGTTTTTACTTTCAATAATTTATTTATGTATTATAAGGATTTTCCCATCCTTTTTAAATGACAAAGGGGGAGAAGAAATATATATGTATGTGTATGCTTGTCTCTAACTATTGCATCCCAAAGAAATATGAAAATTCTCTATGATTCAAGGGAGAACTTTGATCAAGAGGGAGTTATCAAAGATATGGGGCATTCACATAAGAGTTTCTCATTCTTCCTAAAAGAGTCAAGCATCTTCAACATTATGTTTTGATGAAGATAACTACTATGTTCATTTATAAAAGGATGAGAAAACGCATCATGAAGCAATATGGCTATGGTTAAGCTTTCAATATTACTACATATATTATTGTCCATTTTTATTGCATCTTTCCCTTCTTTTTGATAATGTAAAAGGGGGAGAAGGATGTTATACTTTATGCTTGTATATTTCCTTTTATTAGTTTTTTTAGGTACTCTCCATTCAAGATGAACAAATACAAAGGATTCCAACCTTCTCATACATAGGGGGAGTTTTGCATCTTAGGGGGAGAAAATATTTCCAGAAAGTACAACGCATAAAGTAAGATTGTTTGTCATCATCAAAAAGGGGGAGAATGTAAAATCAAGCTTCTCAAATGAACTTTTGTTTTGATGAAGACAAACCATGAATGACAAAGAAGGCAAAGATTTGTGATCAAGCTCAAAGCATCTATGGACAAAGTCTTCAGTTCAAGCTCTTAGCAACTTTCAAGGTATAATGATAATACTTACTTTGATCTTAAGATATAGATGCTCAATAGTGAATAAGAAATGTTTTGTAAATCATTACTCAAGTTTTTCAAAGTTAAAATTCATTTTTCACTTAAGTGCAATCGATTTGCATATTAGTGCAATCGATTGCATGCTTTAATTTTTCAGATCTTTTGCTTCTGTTTCCCAGTGCAATCGATTTACATTGCTTTTTCAATCAATTGCATACTTAAAATTTTCAAAATGTTTTCTTCTATTTCTCAGTGAAATCGATTTACATTGCTTGTGCAATCGATTGCACTCACTCATTTTTGCTACTGACTTCACATGCAATCGATTTACATTGCTTGTGCAATCGATTGCACACTTACAACTTTTGAAAATATAGATGTTGAAACCCCGTGCAATCGATTTACACAAAGGGTGCAATCGATTGCATGCTGCACGATTTTGAAAAACAACAGCTTTGCGCATGCCTGTTCATAATACCTTTTCATTGAAACCTTTCACTCAATCTTGGCAATTTTTCATGATTCATTTACAAAACTTTATGATATTTCAAAAGGGTGTTATGAACATATAAACATTCATTTTCAAAATCATTTTCAACACCTCTTCCACATATATTTCTGAATTTTTCAAAATACAAACTCAAGCTTTTCTTCACTTTCATACATAAGTTTTCTGCATACTTTCATACATTGTTAAACAGAAAACTTTGAGAATTTATATCTTGAGTCATTGTACATTATTATAATTGGAAGATAATATCATTCATTGATTAAATCACTCTAAGTTATCATTACTACTCAATTCACTCAAAATCAAATATTGATAGATACTTACTTATTTTTCCAGGATTGTTGGAAATAAGTTTAAGTGGTTTTATAAATCTTGTCTTTCCAGGATTTTTGTATACAAGTGTAGTCACTTTGAGAGGATTGTTATCATTGTTGACATAGTGAAAATCCAAGAGGATTGTTCTTGGTCCAAGAGGATTGTTCTTGGTGTTTGGTTGTATTGTTGTCCAGGATTGTTTGAAGCAAGAGATTCATTAAGAGAGGATTGTTCTCTTAGTGTACTTAGTGAAAATCCAAGAGGATTGTTCTTGGTGGTTTTATTGGTTAGAGTCTTGTATAGAAGGACTAGGGTGTCTTTTCTAGAGATCTAACAATAAGGAAATCTCTTTCATCTTAAAAGGGGACTGGAGTACTCTCGGACTGTGAGGGGAACCAGGATACATCTCTGTGTTCTTTACTTTTCCACATTTACCGCTTTCATCACTAGTCATAAACCAGAAAAGAAAGAAAACACAATTGTAAACTCATGCACTAAACAAGAAAAATAATATCCTCTCACTAAAATGGTAAAACTTTTAAAGTACGTAATTCACCCCCCCTCTTAGGTGCACTCTCATACTTACACAGTCAAGGTACCCATAAACATGTCTATTAATTCTCTGTCAGTCAACGGGGATTTCACCTTTCCATCCAGGTCCCTCCATTTTTGAGCATACTCCTTAAAGCCTTCATTTTCATCCATTGTCATATTTTATAATTTCACGCGAGTTGGTGCAAGATCAACATTGTATTTGTATTGTTTGTAGAAGGCAGTAGCTAGATCCTCCCATGTGTGGATATTAGTCTCCTCAAGTTGATAGAAACACTCCAATTGTGTCCCAGATAAGCTTTCTTGGAAGAAGTGTACCCATAACTTCCTATCGACGGTGTGTGGTTGAAACTTGCAGACATAAGACCTCAGATGCATCTTTGGACAGGAGACCCCATCGTATTTGGTGAAGATAGGAACTTTAAGTTTATGGGGAATGACCACCCCAGGGACTAGACCTAAGTATCCAAAGTCCAAACCAGGCACTGTTTGGATCTCTACAACCTTAAGTCAGTCTTCCAACTGCTTGTATTTCTCATTCGTTGGTGGATACTACTCTTCGGAGTAGTCTTTGTCCTCAATAATCTGGTTATTTCCACCCCCATCTCTAGTTCTTCTAACTTCCTCTTCTTAATTATTTTCGTCCTCAGAAGAAGCCTCTTCTATTTGAGCCAGTCAGGCGGGCCCCTTGAACCTTCTTCCCATGTTAAGGATAACAACCCTCTTCTTGATTTTCTTCTTGGTGGCAAGGAGTGCCATAAGCTCTTGCTGAACTTTAGCTAGGTTTAGGAGAGTCTCTTGGAACTGTGTGTGTTAAGTTTGCAGATCTTTGATGGTTTGCTCTAGAGCCATCTTATAATGAAATAAATAGTAGAAAGATAAGGAAACCTGTACCGGAAGACCTGCTTATGATATGATGCACGTTATATGGATGCAATATTTCTAAGGACCTTAAGGAATTTAAATTTGCTATCCAAAAAGGAAACAAACACAACAATTGTATTAATAAATTCAAGACTAGAACTGCCCCTTGGGCTTACAATGAAAAAGCAAAAAGGGTGTCAAAAGACAACAAAATAGACTTTTAAAACAAACGAATCAAATCTCCCACATATGCTTCCTCTTTGGTGCAATGTATGCATTCAGGCTTTGCTCCTCATGAAGTTTCCTTATGAGCTCTAACACTTTCTTCTCGCTTGCGTAGAATCGAGCTTCAAAGGTGGCTCTTTCCCTCTTGAGTTGAATCCACAATCTCTGCAATTCCTCGAAGTTGGTAGGCATGCCTAGATGTAGAATGGTGTAAGGAATATCTCCCTCGGCAATAGGCTCCACAACTATTGGTAAGATATCTAGATATGGCATCATGATACTTTGTGCACGAGCTCGTACCCATTTGAGATAAGACTCAAGAGGCATGGAATCTTATTCCCTAAATTCTTGCTATCAACCTTGTTCGCCATGCCCCAAGCATGCACAAACCTTCAATGATAACCTTGAACATTGTTCTCATAGTCGAATACAATACCTTGAATGAGTGCGTCATGGAGACCATCTCTTCGAGCATAGCCTAATTATCCTAGAGCTAGAGAAGGGTTATAAGTAATAACTCCCCTAATGCCCAAAAGTGGAACATTAGGGAATTCCTCACAACGGTCAATGATAGTAAAGTCCTCTAGAGATCGGAAGCACCAATGGATATTTGTATGAGAAAGCAAGATTATTCTTTGCGACCAATTCAGACCTTGTTCATTCTTCAAAACTGACCAGGTAAGGTGCAAAATAAACCACCTAGACAGCAACAAAATGCAACATATAAGAGCTCCTCTCTTCCTCGTGGCGCGAGTGTGAAGAGTATGCAAAATGTCTCTGATTAAAGTAGGAACATGGTTACGAGAAAGGAAGATCTTGACAGCATTCACATTTATGAGTTGGTTGAGATTAGGGAACAATAATAACTCATAGATTAGAAGATCCAAGACTTCTTCAAAAGCTTTCAAATCCATAGTCTCCCAAAACATTTGAGCCTTCTCCAACAGAAACTTAGCTAGAAAACCCTTGATTCCACTCCTTGTTTCCCAATTATCTACAATGTCATACTTCTTCAAATGTAAGGCCTTGGCAATAACTTCAGGTTTTGGAGTTTCCTCTAAACCAGTGAATGGCATTTGATCAAGGACTGGTACTCCTAACAGTTGAGAGAACTCTTCCATTGTAGGAATCAATTAATAATCAGGAAAGGTGAAACAATGATGTTTAGGATCAAAGAATTGAAAGATTACACACATCATTTCTTCTTTAAAGCTTGAGGTAACCAGATTGAGAAGTCAACCATATCTTTTGGTAAACGGAGAATTCTCAGGAACCCTTGATGCTAACTCTTGTAGTTGAGGAGGCACTTTTACAAAACTGATTCAAATGGTATTTCTGTGCATGGAAGCCATATCCTACAAAACAGGACAAAGATAAATCCCTAGGTCCTTGAAATGGTTAGTGAAAAGGCTATGGCATGATGTCATGATGTTTATGATGTTATAAATAATCATATACACACAAAGCACACAAGGCCTTATGTTTAGGCTTGCATGAGGTTTATAGGTAAGTACCCTCTTGAAGTTTTAGTTGATTCATCATGTCCTAAAAGAAAGTAACCAGGTTATAAGGAATCTTAATATCATTGATATTTCTTCATCGGGCATTGTTTTAGAACAAGAAATCTTTTTTTGCAACTGAAATATCCCGAAAGTCCAATATCAATGAGTGTAGTATCGAGTATCAACCAATTTCAGTCTTGCACCAAAGCCGGCTACCTCACTACTTTCTAATGGAGAGGTTGTTCAACAAAGGTTCTATGGTCAGTTAGTGCTTCATGACACCACTCAGCGGCCCCGTATTCTCCTTGATTTAACTCAAGGGATACCGGTACTCACAAATATATCGCACTAGCATAGCTATTGCTTAAACCCTATCGATCTATGTCGTGAAATTTCCATGATCTATTGCTACTTACCTAATATGCCCCAGATCCGGGTATAGGATTTTTACAAGAAACAAAACCAAGCGTAACCCACAAATGTACAGCAAAAAAAGAAAACAATTAAAGAAAATAAAGGTGATCTAGCTCTTAAAGTAACCCCACTTTTAGTTTACTACTCCCCAGAAGATTCGCCAGCTCTGTGATACGGTGGGAGAACTGACTTGGGTGTTTTGCATTTGATCGCAAATGTTTCGGATAAAAAGAGTCACCACCACCTTTTCTTTTATCCAATAAAGGAAAGGGTGAAAAGAACAGGAAATACCTTTTGAGAATTTTCTTGAGTTCGGGGGGTAGGTTATGGAAAGGGAAGGTGTTAGCACCCTTTTCATCCAAAGTCATCTACGGGCTCTTAATTGCTTGATCACTTTAAAATGCTTTTTGTTTGTGTAAGTTTGAAATTATTTTTAAAACACCTAAGTTTGGAAAACTTTGCAATGATTCTTGCATTGTTGAGTGTGTATACAAAGTGTTGGTTTTGAAAATATTTTTCTTGAAAAGGAGAGTTTGAAAACATGTTTGAAAATTCCAGTGTAATGCCATTTTGTAAAGATTCTCGTATCGTTGAAAATATATACAAAATGTTTGTTTGAAAAGTGTTTTGAAAGTGTGATGTAAATGGTTTTGTTTGTGAGCAAGCAATTACGAGCCATCTACCTACTCAAAAAGTCTTTGCTATTTTCCTCCTCCTTTAGATAATGATTGTCTACAATTAATTGGTAGAGGTCCATATCATTGAATGTCAGGGACGGGCGTGGGTCATCGTACAGTCATAGAAGGAAACTTGTAAGATGTTTTAGCAATTGTCGTAAGGGACTAAGATTGTTAACCAAAGGCAACATTGAAGGGTCATCGAGGGACTACAATTTTTAATCGAGGATCTTTGCTAAAACATCTCACGTTCGAGGGACATGACTGTTTATATCTGAGGCAACAAGTGTGGGTTACCCTAGAGGTGCATGTGTTCAAGGTGTTTTGTTTTCATGTATATTATTTTTGAATTAGTGTATTTCTAGGGGGTATTTTAGTCTTGTCATGCAAACCCTAATTAGTAGCAATAATATGGAAATTGATAAATTGGGGAATTTAAATGTCTTACGCTATTACATCGCTTTGGGAATGGAGGGTACAATTTGTGAATAGGGAAAAGAAAGCAATAAATCCCTAATTACTATTACAAACTATTGAATATGAATTTCAACAATAATTATGCACAAAATGTAAAGATAAAGCAAGAAATTGTTTTCTAGGGTTTTTTGATAGAAAAGTTTAATTTTATCTTAATTAAACTAACTAATTTAATTACAAGAAAAGTTAATTGATTATTAACAAAAACTAAATCTAAGTTCATTAAAAAAAACTAAGTCTAATTTAATTTTGTTTAGAAGATGATTTTTGTTAAGGTTAATAAAGAAAATGTTCTATAAAAGAAATGATAAAATTTAATAAAATAAAATATTCACATTAAAATATCTTTTATTTAAGAAAAACATATTTTGTTATATTTTTGGGTTAAATAAAAAAAATATAAATAAATAAATTAAGTATAGAAAATAAAATAAAGAATGTAAAAGTTTTAGGTTGGGTATTAAAAGTAATTGGAGGGATAAAACATAGCAAACAGGGCGCTAGGCCTAAATGTGTTTTTTGGTATAAGTGAGATTAAATAAAAGAAAATGGAATTGGGCCAGTTGGTATGTGAAATAAATGGGGTGAAGAGTTAGCAAAAACAAAAAAAAAGAAGGGCCCAATACTAAGGAGCCCAACGCCTATTTTGATCATGTGTTGCCAACTTATTATGATGTACCATAGACATACTCATGTGGAGTGTTAGATTCAATCATACAATGATCCAATGGTGATGAGATGAGGGAACTTGATACGCGTGCATGGCTTGTATACATGGAACCTGAAATCAGAAAATGTGAAAAAACAAAATGGTACCACTAGGGCTCGAACCCAGGTCTCTACACACTAATGCCTTACACGCGCTTCTCCTGTCATTGGGGTGGCTGTTTCATCCGATCAGAATACATGTTGCACTAAATTTAAAATAAACTCAGTCCTAGTTAGAACTTCATTTTCTTCCTTGAGCCAATTTCTTCATCACCATTTTTGAATTTCTGAACTTACTTATTTCCCAACAATTTCAGAAATTGTAAACATCAAACTTGTTAGAAATTTCATCATGATTTCAAATATGTAAATAACTTAAGCTAACACTCAAAGATGAACATGAATTTTTCTTGGTACCAAATCCTGACCTAATTTTTCTGTAACTTCAACTTCAAAATTCGCATCACTCAGGCAAGAAAAATGAAAATTAAGGGCATGGTTAACTTCAGAGCAACGATGTCTACATTTTATTTTTACTAAATAACTATTAATGATGCTTGTATAAGAAGTTCAAAGTTGAGAAAACTTACCTCAAAAATGGAAATCGTGTTTGAAGTTCGAGCACTCTTGGAGGTGTTGTGATGATCTGGATAGCTTCACTAGACTCGTAGGAAGCTAATGCACAACTTACTTTATGCTGAGAGTGCTTGAATCTTCTTGTAGAAGTCAATGTGCAGATGACTATTTTTGGAAATGGAGGATGATGATGGAGGTGTTACAGTTGGGTAATAGGGTCCTGGATAGGTTCTAAATGATATATGGAAGCTTTGTGATTGATTTTGAATGAGAATGCACGAGTGAAATGTGACTTTTGGATTCAAGGTCAGAAATGCCACAAAAATGGAGTTTGAGAGAAATTATGAGTGTGGGAGTGTTTAAGGGAGTTTCAAGTATTTTGCATTCGTGTTTGTCTTGCAAAATAGTGCCTCTATTTATAGGCAAGAGGTTTGAGGGCTTGAAGTGATCAGATTCACAAGATCACATGTTATGGTTTTTTGACTCGTTTTTGAAGCAATCTTGACAAACATTTTCCCAAGGTGAAGTACAAAGAAATATAAAGTAGTTGGAGGATTTAAACATGATTATCTGATCTAGTATATTAAGTGTGTTCAGAAAAAACAAGTTAGAGGCTCAAGACAAGTTGACTTTGTGATTAAAGCAACTTTACAAGAATGACAATGTTACTTTGTGCCAAAAATGGATGAATCTCTTGGACAATGGCTCAAATGCTTGGATCATAGATCTAACACTTTTGTAAGCAATTAATTATGGAGTTATTTGCAAGTTATAAGCATGGAAATTAAGATTTATGCAGCATGGCTTGAGATTTGATCAAGTGTTCATCATCAAAATGACCTAAAATTCAAGAATGGAGGTCCAACTTCTTCTCTTTAATTCTTCTAGCTCAAGCATTATCTCTTCAAGTTTTTAGACATTTTGGAAATATTGAAACATTTCCTACAACCTTAATTTTGACCACTTTGGCTAAATCAAATTGGATCTAGGTGAAAAAATTCCAAGAAGATGGGACAAAAAATGTACCTATCTTGCCATAATTTTCACCAAGTGCTTTATCAAAAATGTCATGACTTCATGGGATTATATCTTCAAATCTAAGCATTTTTTCGACATCAACCCTCTAAAACAAAGTTGTAGAGTTCATCAAGATCTACAAATTTCATGTTGAAAGTGTTCATTGAATCATCTTGCACTTTAGTGAAAAATTGTCATGAAGTAGTGAAATTATCAAGGTTAAAATACTTCAAATTTTTCTAAGTCTTGGAAATCTTGACTTTTTGTTGACTTTTTCTTGACTTTCTTTATTTTTGATGATCAAGTTTGATCTTTTTGAATGTCTTGGTGAATCTTGATATTTTAAATTCAATTGTGTGTCCGTTGACTTTTCATCAATTGATCAAATTTCAACTATCAATCATTTGATCTTGAGAAATGATTTGAGCCATGAGATTAGGTCAATATGTTGTGTTTTAATCTTTGAGATCATGTTTCAACCCAATTGGTCATGAACTAGGTCAAAAGTCAATGATTAGTCATTCTCAATTAAAACCCTAATTTTGACAATTTTGCCCCTTTCATGATTTGAGTGTTTTTCTTGAGGAATTATGATAAAAAATTGATGAATATGATTTCAAAATGTTTGATGTTGGAAAAAAGTCATGAAGTTTGACTGTATCTATCTATCTCAATGTTTGAAGTTTTTCTTCGTGTAACAAGTGGTATCAAAGCTCTGGTTTATTCTGTGTGCTTCAAAAACGCTTATTAGATAATGGCTTAGATGGCTCTCTATATTCAAAAGTGGAAACTATGGTTATTGGAAAGCTTGTATGCGTATTCATATTAACTCATATGATAAGGGTGTGTGGGATGTCATAGTCAACGGTCTAACCAGTATTACTGAGACTGTAGATGGTGTCACTACACCCAATCTGGAAGCACAATGGAGTTATGATGATAAGTAAAATTGGGATTATAATTGGAAAACATGAAACATTCTCATATCCTCTCTTGTTGTTGATAATTTTATTGTGCTTCTCATTTTGAAACTTCTAAAATTAATACTTTTAATTATGAGTTAGAGCACTTTCACATGACGCATGGTGAATCCATTGCAGACATGTATGAGTAGTTCACTCATCTCATTAATCGTTTGAACTTACTTGGAAAATAAATGTCTAATAAAATTGCTACTAACAAAAATTTGAGATTCTTAATAGGAAATGGCTACCAAAGGTCAATGCGGTCAAGGAAGCTAATAATCTTACAACACTTGACCTCACTATGTTGTTTGGTAAGATGGAGGAGCATACGCAAGAACTCACTTGCTTAGATTTACATAAGAAAAGGGAAGATAAAAAGTAAGGAAAGAGAAAGGCAAGGATAAGGAGGTAGAAAATAAGTCCATTTCTCTAAAGGCTTCTAGTTTGAGGTTCTCAATAAATGAGTAAAGTTATTGTGAAACAAGTGACAGTGTGAATTCGGATGATGAAGAAATTGGGATTTTTGTTGAAAAGAATCTAAATCGCACAAGTAAATCTATTCCAAATTCAACTTGTAAATATTATGGTGTGAAAGGTAATACCATCGGTAAATGTAAAGTTAATAAGTTTTTAGTTTCTAATGTTGTTTATCAATGGTTTCCTAAATGCAACCATGGTTTTACTTACCTTAAGGAACCAATGAAGATTGGGTATTGTTGCACCCAAAAATTTACCCTCCCATTTTATTCAAGGCATTCTTATTAAGGTCCTAAATTTCTCATGGTTGACCAAGAATTGATCAGACAAATTCTCCTCCTAAGCAATGGCCTTTCAACTAGTTTCACTTTTCACCAACATGTGTGAGCTCCAAAGGTCTCAAATGTTTTCCATGGTCCTAATATGTATTCAAGTTTCTCCATGCCAAGTTTCATGCCCTACAACTTCTCTTTTATCCTCAAGCTCAACAAATGCATCCTATACGCCTCAACATAATGGAATAGCTGAAAGAAAGAAAAGAAGTGTACGAAACATGACGAGGTGTATGTCAAAAGCTAAGAATATATCTAGGAGATTTTGGGCTGAAGCAGCTTCGACAATAATATGCATTCTAAATTAGATGCCAAACGAAGCAGTGTTAGCTGGGAATTTCGATTACACAAGTTTTGAATAATTGACACTATGATCGAAGAAATAATAATTCAAAAGAAAGTGTGAGGAGGCTTTTATGAAGTCTTCGATTGATGAAGAGATAGTAAAGAGCTTCACTATGTTTAACCGTTATCGAAGGGTTCATTTTCGAACTATTGAAATATAAGATATTCGAAGCATTACACGGAAATACATTTTGACTGTCATGTTGATTGAATAGGCGCTTCGAAAAGAAGAAGATTTTGAATTCAAAATCTTTGATCTTATCCAAAGAAGCACGTGGAAGTCTAATGGTTCGAAGGACGGGGAATCTTCAAATGTGGCGTGATTTCATAGAAGAACCGTTAGGGTCGAATCAACCAAATATAAGTCATCTTAAAGTTTTTAGACCAATGTGTTTCAGGCATGTACCTGAACAAGTGAGGAAGAAGTTGGGTGGTCGAAGTGAAGTCATGGTGCTCATAGATTATCCTTTGACTGGTGCATACAAGTTGTATTCACTGACTAAAGATAAACTAGTGATCAGTAGAGATGTGCTTGGAGACGAAAGAAAAAGGTGGGATTGGAGTTGAAGTTCAGTTGGACAAGAATCGGACACAGTCACAACTGTGTTCGAAGGAAATAAACAGAATGAAGCTTAGACAAGTCAAAATGAAAAAGTTGATACTTCGACTGGTCAAATCGAAGAACCACCAGTGCAACTTTGTTTGAAGAAAATGAACAAGGTGATACTTCGAATGGTCGAATCGGAGAACAACCACAAGAACAATAACTGAGTTCGACTAGGCTGATTGGATATGAAAGGTTTCCAGATTAAGAAATTGATGCAGATGGTGACTAAGTCGTAGAAGCCATGATGATGAAGCCTTGAGAAATTCGAATTAGAACTCAGAGCCATCAAAAAGAATAATGCTTGAGAGCTTGTCGAAAGAATATATTTATGTGAAATGGAGATGCTAGTCGAATCGAAAACCTAATGGGATGAAGCTTGTTGGGCTTGGACTGATTAGCAAGAAGCCCAAATCCGTGCCACCAACCATAACTTTTCCAGGTTCACTCAAAGTTCAAAATGACATGAAATATCTCAAAATAGAAACTTTTCAAATCTCTTGATTTTTCTTTCAAAGCCATGGTTAATGGTTGATTCATGCCATATTTGTTCACCACCACACCCCTATAAATACAAGATTAAATCATAAGCAAAGGGAGAGGAGATGGCCTATCAAAGCTCCACAAAATTGTAAAAGTTCCAACAAAATTGTCAATGTCGAAACAACCTCTTTAGGCCTTTTCCATCCATTCCAAGCATCCTATCTTTCTCTTGAAGATTCTAGGAGACATTCTTGGTCCTTAAGCAGTTCCAACCCGATCTCATCATTTTTTGGTAAAAAATCCTCAATCTCAAACTCATAGAATACATGATTTAAATTAACATTGATCATATATACTATTGATGCTGATGTTTATGTTTGATTGAATGTGTTATATGAGAGATTAGATGAAGAATTAGGGATTTACTAGGTTCAGGGCACAATCTGGTTCGTGGCTCGAAATGGATGATATGTCCATGATCTGTCGAATCCAAGACATGATTCGACCCAGATATAGGATTTTGTTTTTTTCTTCTAACGAGTTTCTTGCAGATCTAGTGTTCCCAGATCAAAGGAGTACACCATACACCATCATTACCTTGCTGCCAGATGCTGGCCAATCCAGATCCAGTGCCTTCGACGTGCAGTCCGTCGGGCATTTTTGACAATCTCCCTCATTGGATCGAAAGGCAGGCTAGGCCTTTTTTGACGTTATTTTCATTTCGCGCGCGTTATTTCCTATCACACTTTTTTTCAAATTATTGTACTTACTTCCTAGTTGTAATAGTTTAAAGTTGGCTTTTACATTTACTACTTTATTTCCCTCCTAGTTTTGGACATGTAATTAATCCCCCTCCCTGAAACCTTGTAATAGTTAGGATTTTACATTTGCGCACTTTTAATTTCTGTAAACTATTAACTGTTAGATGTATGCCTAATAGGATTGTATGGAAAGAATAACAAACAAACGCTAGAAAACCTAACACAAGATAAAAATAACTGAATACAATACACTCTCACATATACACCTCTAGGGTATCCCACTTTGGTTGCCTTCAGAAAAAACAGTCACATCTCTTGAAATGTGAGATATTTTAGTGGCTACCCTCCAATTTAAAGACCATAAGTCCCTCGATGACCCTCTCGATGTTGCCCCGGTATGATCTTAAAAACTATAGGGTAGTTACTAAAGTTTCTTGCCAAATTGCCTTTGTGACTGTATAAACGTCCCTTCGAATGTCCCTCAAATATCCAAGACTAGGGCTACCTACTCACTAATAGTAGGATAGCACTATCTAAAGGAAAAGAGGAAAAGAACAACCCTTTCGAGTAAAAATAGATAGTTCCTAGATGCTATGCTCAAACAATTTTTACACTTATACAAAACCTCTTTCAAAATCATTTTCAAACACTTTTTATACGTTCTCTACTATTCCGAGAAACATTACAAAGTTAGCCGCACTAAGGAGTTTTCAAAAATACTTTTCAAAACACACAAAGTACAAGGTATTTCAAAATGAGCTAAGCATCTAAGAGCCCGTAGAAAACTACGGATGGAAAGGGTGTTAACACCTTCCCTTTCTATAATCTACCCCCTTACTCATAAATAATCTCGAAAGATCTTTTTCTGTTCTTTTCCCCCCTTTCCTTTGTTGGATAAAATAAAAGTCGGTGGTGACTCTTGCTTACCCTAACATTTGCGAATACAAACGTAAAACCAGTACAATAGTCGGTTTTTCCATCGTATCACTGAACTAGAGACTCTATTGTGGAATAATTATAAAGTGGGGTTACCTTAGAGTTTAGTTCATTTTAAAATTGCTTTACATTGTGTGTTTTGTATGCTTTACTTTTGAGGGATTGTTTGTGTTGTTACTAAAAGATCATACACATGGATCTGGGGCACCTTTTAGGTAAGTAGCAATATATCGTGGGGACTTTGTGGGGTATACTGACATGGTTGAAGCGATAGCTACATTAGTGTTACACATTTGTTGGTACCGATAGCCCTTAAGTTTAGTCAAGGAGAATATGGGGCCGTTGTGTGGTGTCATGAAGCACTAACTGACCTTAGAACCTTTAATTGAACAAATTGGCCATTAGGAAAGAGTGAGATAATCGACTTTGGTGCAGTCCGAAGTTGGTTGATACTCGATGCTACGCTCATTGAGATCAGACTTTCGGGATATTTCGGTCACCAATAAAGAGGATTTGCGCTGAAACAATGCCCGATGAAGGAAGATCAGTGATATTGAGATTCCTTAGAACCCTGTTACTTTTCTAGGACAGGTTGAACCAACTAAAACTTCAAGAGGTTACTTACCTACAAACCCCATGCAAGCCTGAACCTAAGGCTACTTCTGTGACTTGTTTGCTTTCATTATCTAATAACTTGAACTCCTTGTAGGGCTTGTTTGTTTTCATTACCTAACGACGCGAGTTCCTTGCAGGACCTATTTGTATCCATTATCCAATAACCTGGATTTCTTGCAATATTTACTTGTTTACGTCACCTTACACTTTTGCTTGGTGCATAGCGTACACATCATGACATCATGCCATAACATTTTATTAAACATTTCAAGGATCTCAAAGGGCCCGTGATGTAGGTTATGATGAACCAGACGTCTAGAAAGGGGCAAGGGGATTTATTTTCCTCTAGCCAATGTCGTCAAAAGACCCAAGCGCGATAACTTGAGTAAGAGGTTGTGACCCACTCAACATGGTGAGCTTGATTCTCGTAAGAGGACCTTCAACGATACGAAGTTCTTCAATCAAAGATGCAGTCGGATACTAAAAGCTTCTTATGTTTACCCCCAAGAGATCCTTGAAAACATTGTATGCATTGTCAATATATAACAGGTCTTCCAGTACAAGTTTCTCATTTTCCCGCTATTTATTTCAGCAAGGAAAATGTCTCTCAAACAGAACGACAGAGATATCCGAACTCAAGATGCTCAATTCAAGGAAATTTTTATAAATCTATCCAAGGGGCAAGAATAATTGACAATACTCCTCACTGGGAACTTGAATAAGAAAAATACTTACAACAACAAGGATGACCATATGGAACAACTGCAAGCTGAGATGGAAAGGATGGGAATCCAAATCAGTAGTTAGATGGTTCTTATCAAAAATTTAGCTCGAGGACAAGAAGAGTTGAGGATTCTCATCAGTAAGCTTCATCAGGACAGATACAGACGTCTGGGGAAACTGCTAGAATTTGGGGCCTAATTAATGATCAACCTCTCTTGGAAGATAGGGAATTGGGTGACATGTTCATGCAAGAGCACGTCCAAAATAAACTCAGGAGCGGTGAAATTCAAGGGACTGCATCTTCAAGTACTCAGAAGAGACCATACAATGGAAAGAATGAGTCCAGTACTGTGTACAACCAGAAGGATCGTAATAAGAGTGATCTTAACCAATCTTTGGGGGCAGTACGGATCTCTAATCCAGCACCAGTGCAAAAACGAGAACGGGGTAATCAGCATAGGCAAAATACATCTAAAAGACGCTTTACCAAAATCAATGTGTCATTGGCTCAAGAATTGCAACACGTGTTGGAGGCCAAGCTGGTTACGTTGAAGGATCCTCCTCAGAAACCCAACACCGCCTCTCCACTGTACAATCCAAATGCAAGGTGTGCGTACCCTCTAACAGTCTTGGACATGACACTATAGATGTTGGACATTGAGAAATAAGATTCAAGACTTGATTGACGAAGGAGTGTTGGAGTTCACACAAGATGGTCAGACTGAATTCTTCTGCCATCCCTCAAAGGCACACCATCTAAGGTGACAAGTTCAGACAGAGAGGCTTTTTGTTCATTATAATTTTCAAATTATAATTTTCTTTGGATTGTTCGAACACTTATTTATGTAAAACTTTGTTATTCAATTAATACATTGCATATGTTTGTATTGAATTAATCCATTTGTTTTCACTATACTGAAACTATGATTTTACTTCCTTTTTGTGATATTCAACTCTCGATTGAAATTTGTAAGCCTTTAGAGGGAGGATGATGAAAACGATACCCCAATCTCATAGTGTTCTTTTGAACAGACCTTGCTGACAATGTACAAGCATTGTTTCAAATCCTAAAAAGTGGAGTTATAAGGAAGATAATCCCTAGTCAACCCCTTTGAGCTTAATAAGTAGGAGTTTTCTTTTTCACATAAATTGAAACCTTTAATCATAACTTGGGGCAGGGTAGTTTCTCAGTTAATTCAGTGGTGCATTACAATCACAAGCTTTCCCTTCGTACACAATGAGTAGTGTTGGAGGTATCCTTCCAAAAAAAAGATGGTGATGGTTTCATATAATCGTTAAAATAGGCAGTCATTATTTTTCAAAAGAAAAGTCCGCTAAGTCAAAACCTATGAAGGAGACTTAAGGAAAAAAAACGGGGGCATCCCGCTGACTGTAACCACAAAAGAAACAGTTCTGGTAAAAGGTATGGAAAATAAAAAAAAGAGGTCACTACCAATCCTCAAAAAAATGAAAAGGTTACAAAAATGACTTCCATCCCAAATGAACTTTCAGTATCCGAACCATCACCAGAATATCAGGGCCAAGGTTCCAGATTCAATTGGAATTTAGACGCACAATTAACTGCATATAGAGATGAAGAACATCACGAAGAACGGGTGGGTACAAATAAATTTAGAGCCTTTATCCTTTGTTTCACAAACCGTGAACCAGGTCATGTTACAACCCCTAAAAGTCCTAGTTGAAGCATGGGTTAGTTCGAAAGCATACGGTTACAAAAGGGTGTCCTGGCTCCTGTAAGGTTTGCTATAAATCCTGAGTTGATATCACATTCTTGCAAATTTTGTTTTAATAAAATATGATTTTAAAAAACTTCAAAACAGACATAAACTTTGCATTTTTAATACCATTGTTTGCATATAACTAATTGTTCAACAACAGAGAAGTTCGCGTGACAAATATTCAATGAACGAAAATCCTCTCAATGAACAAAAACACCTCAGATGGAAAGACATTTCCAATAACATGCCTTTCATAATCAAGGGGCATGGCATGGTGTCCAACTGATCTGGGGGCAGTCAATTCAAGATTCAAAGAATCCCCTCAAAAGCGCCAAATAGCCAGGGGAAGACCTCCATCTGAATCACTTGGGGCATTAAACATAAGTTCCAGCAAAGGGCCACGTGCAATCAAGAAAACATTTTCTG
This sequence comes from Vicia faba, assembly GCA_948472305.1. Taxonomy (NCBI): domain Eukaryota; kingdom Viridiplantae; phylum Streptophyta; class Magnoliopsida; order Fabales; family Fabaceae; genus Vicia; species Vicia faba. The sequence goes on from OX451741.1 coordinate 994,415,115, forward strand.
GCAGTGCTGCAACACTTACTACTATAGACAGTAACAATTATCTGCACCCTGTGAACACAGACATAGTGGGAAAATACTATGCATGACAAAAAAAGACCCACTAGGTTGTCTGGCCTAAGTAAAAATAAGGGCACCCTGGCGAACCAAAGGAGCTCAGGAAAAAATTATGGACATATAAATAAAACTATACACCCGACAAGTTGAAAACCTGAAAATGAGGCTTGGGAAAAAAAGGGTATCCCGGTGGACTGAAAATTTGAAAGGACAGTCCAGGAAAAAGTTAGGGATTAAAGCTTACGACTATGTCCCGTCATCTCGTTACTTGTCTATCAGAAGAAGGCTTATCACCCTAATAAACATTTACTCAAGACTCTAGGAGTTGGTATAACATTCAAACCATCCACAAAATCCCCACATAGTAACCACCCCTAGGGGACTATCTTCATAGAGTTCGTCATCAGTAAGGATACGTTCCCCAATAGGTATGGAGACAGAGATGTCCTCCCGCAAAATCACTATCATGTCTTCAGTATATAACCTAATAATTTCAGACATTTTAGCACCTTCTTAATAGACCAAAATCTTCAATCATCTCCTCGACATCTTGGATATTTCTTTGACTTGGTTCATAAACTTCTTGGGTTCCCCAACAAGGCTTCATAAAAATCCCCAAGCAGTTTATGGAGTCTTCTTTCCCTAGTAGAGTTTATTTCTCTAGCCACGGAAGTTCACCTCCCAGCAATTCAACATCAATAAATATTGAAGAATCACATTCTTCATCCCCAACAGTAATCAGAGATTTATCTTCTCTTAGTACAACGACACCATAAAGAGCAACGAATACACTCACATATTACAGTCACACAACATCTACAATAAATCGTAGCATATGCATAACTGAAATGCATATAACATTCTCATTAATTTTGAGAGCATCATTCAATTCATACATCATGACATCACATGAAAATGACTTTACCTTTTCAGTTTGAATTCACAGTCAGACAAATACTATCAACTTATGCATAGCATGTCAAAGATTAATGCCTGAAACCAGACGGGGAAACTATCTACACGACCAAGTGGTATGAACTCTCGGAGCAGGACGGATTTCCCAACAAATAAAGTAAGTTCCAGATTAATTCCTGAAACCAGACATAGAAACTATCTGTGAATGACTGATTGTAGATCAATTCCCGAATCAAGATGGGGCGACTATCTACAAGACCAGTTAGAGATTAATTCTTGAAACCAGACAAGGCAACTATCTCAACGACCAACAAAAGAAAGTTCCAGATTAATTCCTGAAACCAGACAGGGAAACTATCTGTGAACAATTGATTGTAGATCAATTCTCGAAACAAGACGAGGCGACTATCTACAAGACTAGGTTAGAGAGTAATTCCTAAAACCAGACAGGGAAACTATCTCAACGACCAACAAAATCAAGTTCTAGATTAATTCCTGAAACCAGACAGGGAAACTATCTGTGAAAAAATGACTGTGGATCAATTCCCAAAACAAGACAGGGTGACTATCTACAAGACCAGGTTAGAGAGTAATTCTTGAAACCAAGAAGGGCAACCATCTCAACGACCAATAAAAGCAAGTTCCAGATTAATTCCTGAAACCAGACAGGGAAACTATTTGTGAACAACTGATTATGGATCAATTCTCGAAACAAGACGATGTGACTATCTATAAGACCAGGTTAGAGAGTAATTCCTAAAACCAGACAAGGAAACTATCTCAATGACCAACGAAAGCAAGTTCCAGATTAATGCCTGAAACAAGACAGGGAAACCATCTGTGAACAAATGACTATGGATTAATTCCCGAAACAAGACGAGGAGACTATCTATAAGACCAAGTTAGAGATTAATTTCTGAAACCAGACAGGGAAGCTATCTCAACGACCGACAAAAGCAAGTTACATATTGATTCCTGAAACAAGACAGAGCAACTATTTGTGAACAGCTAATTATGGATCAATTCTCGAAACAAGACGGGGCAATTATCTATAAGACCAGGTTAGAGAGTAATTCCTGAAACCAGACAGGGAAACTATCTCAACGACCAACAAAATCAAGTTCCAGATTAATTCCTGAAACAAGACAAGGCAACTATTTGCGAACAACTGATTATGGATCAATTCCTGAAACAACACGGGGCAACTATCTACATGACCAGATGAAGAAGCCCTACCCAGGCTCCTTCTAATATACTTCCAGATGCAACTTTACACGGGCTCATCCAGAAACAATCTTACACATATTTCTTCTCACAATTTCCAAATGCAGCTTTACACGGGCTCATCCTGAAGAAATCTTACACAAGTTCCTACTAAGACCTTTCCAAGTGTAGTCTAACACAGTCTCATTCTGAAGCAGCCTTACATGGTTGCCTTCTAATACATTTCTGGACACGGAAGCCTGCACTCGACCAGATAATAATTGAAGTCACTGAAGCCTGGACCCGACCAGATAACAGTTCAACCTCTTCAATTATTGCAAAGCCTGGAAACTAACCAGATAACAGTTAATTTCATTTTCCCCAGTAAGTCACTGGGAAGATTGGAATACGACCAGATGACAATCAACTTTATTACCCTTAGCAAGTTACGGTGAAGCCTAGATTTTGACCAAAAAACAACTAACTTTCATCTCTCCAGTCAAGAGATAACTCCAAGTAGAGCCATGGATAACTAAAGATCCTAGACTCCATTCCCCACAGAGTTTTCCTCAAGCAAAACAACAGAAATCAACATTTCCTAGTGGAGTCCTTCTCAAACAACAGGAACAGGAATCCCCACAAAGAGACCTCTTATGAAGTCATCATCTACTTTTGATGGCATCTTTAAGCCCATCTCCGACAAATCTTAGCCATGTTCTCCAAATGGCATCTGTAAGCCCATTCCTGATATCATCAACCAACGACGTTACTTAATGCGAGTGCAAATTTCTGGGCACTCTAGTGTTCAATCATCTTCCACCTTCAGATCACGAAAGGCATACAAGCCAATCTAAATCTTCAAGTTTAAGAAGATTGAACATGGGAAGTTATTGCATCACAAAATTTTACATCCCATTTTATTCAAGGCATGCTCATTAAGGTCCTAAATTACTAGAGGTTGACCAAGAATTGATCAGACAAATTCTCCTCCTAAGCAATGGCCTTTCAACTAGTTTCACTTTTCACCAAGATGTGTGAGCTCCAAAGGTCTCAAATGTTTTCCATGGTCCTAATATGTATTCAAGTTTGTCCATTCCAAGTTTCATGCCCTAAAACTTCTCTTTTATCATCAAGCTCAATAAATGCATCATTTGGAAGGTACAAGCTCATACATTACAGGAGGTTATTGCACCCTATACGCCTCAGCATAATGGCATAGCTAAAAGAAAGAAAAGAAGTGTACGGAACATGACAAGGTGTATGTCGAAAGCTAAGAATATGTCTATGAGATTTTAGGCTGAAGAAACTTCGATAGTAGTATGCATTCTAAATTAGATGCCCAACAAAGCAGTGTTAGTTGGGAATTTTGATTAGACAAGTTTTAAATAATTGACACTATGATCGAAGAAGGAATAGTTCGAAAGAAAGTGTGAGGAGGCTTTTATGAATTCTTCGATTGATGAAGAGATAGTAAAGAGCTTCACTACGTTGAACCGTTATTGAAGGGTTCGTGTTGTACCCCAAAATTTGCCCTCTCATTTATCAAATATTTTCTCACAAGATCTCCTTTGGTTCAAGACTGCACAAGGATTGATCAGCTCAAGACACCTCCTTAAGCACTGATGACTGAGATTAGGGTTTGATATTTCACAACAATAATTGAACTTTCAATGACTCATATGAATTTCATGGATCATTATGGACGCCCAAGATTACTCACGTCAAGTTTCAAGCCTTGGATCACATTTTTGCTCAGTCAATTGAGCAGTTGACCTAAAAGTCAGTTGTATTGGGGAAAAATTCAACTGTGGCCAATTTACAGTCAAACATCATAATTTTTTATCCATATCAACATTATAAACTCATAAGATCATGTTTGGACCTCAATTCCTCAAGGAATTTGATCAAATCATCAAAAGGGCAAAATGGTCAAAATTAGGGTTTTGACCGAGAAAGGGCAATTTTTGATTTTTGACCTAGCAAATGGTTAATTGGTTTGAGACATGATCTTAAGAGTTAAATTGCATAATTTTTACCTAATGGCAGGACTCAAAACATTGCTCAAGGTCATTTGATTGATAGTTGATTTTCAGTCAATTGATCAAAAGTCAATTTTACACTGAAAAGTCAAACTTTGACTTTTTGGTCAAAATCAAGTGTCAAAGATCACAATTCATCAAACCATGTCAAAATATGAAACTTTTTCATCATGAAATAAAAAAATCAAGATTTCATTTAGAAAAGTCAAAGTTTTCAAACTTAGAAATTTTTCTAAGTGTTGAAAACTTCATATTTTTTCAAAACTTTGAGCCAATTTTTCACCATGATGCAAGATGATTCAAAAGAAACTTTCAACATGATATTTATATATCTCCATGAGATATACAAAATTTCTTTACACAACTTCTCCTAGAAATTCTTGGATCTCAAGTTATTAATCCATGAAGTCATGGTTTTGAAACTAAACACTTAGTGAAATTTTGAGCATTTTAGGTCAGGATTTTGACCTAACTTCTAACCAAAGTTTCACATAGTTCCATTTGGATTTTGAAAAAGTGATTCAAATAGGGGTTGTATAGCACATTACAAGATTTCAAAAATTTCAAATAACTCCTTGAGATCGTTTGTGATCAAGGAGAATCGAAGGTCAGAAGTTTGGGTTTCAAGTGGTTTTACAAGGAAAATTTTGTGATGAACAAAATTCAAATCTCAAACCTATGATGCACAACATTCCAAGTAAATTTTTCCATTAATGGCACAAAGGCACCATTTCCATTTACATAAAGCAATCTTTATGCAAAGTCAACTTGCGTTGAGCTTTGCACTTGTTCCTTTTGCACAAGCTTCCTCTACAAAGTCAGATAAGTATGTTTAAAGTTGGTAACCACTCTGCATGCTTGTACTTGCTACCTTGAAACTACATTTCTCCTTTTCTTCAAAATCAAGCAACTTAGCCATAACTCTATAACTCAGAAATACTTTGTGAAAAACCTCTCCAACCTTTTCCTTATAGAAACAGAAGTCATTTGCAAGAAAATACACGCATGCTCAAGCCCTGAAACATCCTAAAACACAGAACCACCAAAAACATCTCAAAACTTTCCATTTATGAGTATTGAATCTAATCTCCAAATTTGCTCGTGCATTTCTTGGCCTTTTACTTTCAAAAGCTTCTAAATAACATACACAAACAATTCCAACACCTGCAACACGACTGTAACACCTCCATCACCATCCACCATTTTCAAAAGTAGCACCTTGCACCTTGACTTCTTCAGAACTCCTCGGCCACTTTCAGCTCAAGACAAGCATCACATTATCTTCCTGGGAACTTGAGGAAGCTAATCCAATCACTAGAACTCATCAAAAGCTGCTCAAACTCAAAACACGATACCCTCTTGCAAGGTGAGCTTTCTACCTTTTGAACTCTTCATACAAGCATCATTAATGGTTTATTTGTGAATAAGAAATGTAGATATCATTGTCCTGAAGCTAACCATATCCTTAGATTTCATTATTGTTTCTTGAGTAGTTAGAATTTTGAATTTGAACCTCTGAAAGTAACTAGGTCAGGATTTGGTACTTTTAAAAATTCTCATTCATCTTTGATTTATAGTTTATGATATTTAAATGGTTGGATTCGTATGAAAAAATGGAACAACTTTCATGTTTGCATTTTCCATTTTTGTTGAGAAATGGTGAAGTTACAAGTGGTATGGCTGGAGGTTGAAGATGAAGTGTGTTCAGGACTTGTTTTATATTATATATTTATCTTTTCAGTTATATTAACGGATGTATAGCCACCCCAATGGTAAGGCAACGCGCTTGTAATCAAGAGGTCATAGGTTCGAACCTCAGCGCGCTGCCTTTTGCATTTTTCCACATTTTTTGACATTACTTTGTTTTTGCAGCGCCTGGGCCTCCAAATGCTTGGGCCTTACTTTTTTTTGCTATGTTCTGAACCTCTTCCTTATTGTTTACACTTGTGGCCCATTTATTTTTCTTTTGTTATTTTATTTTCTTTCTATTTTTTTTTATTTTTTTTTATTTTACATCTTCTTTATTATTAATATTATTATTAATATTATTATTAATATTATTATTATTATTACTATTATTATTATTATTATTTTCATTAATAAAAAAATCCAAAAATATTTATATTTTATTATTTATTTTTATTTAGTTTTTTTTTCCTTAAAACTAAAAGAACAAAAAAAATTTCTTTAATAAATTAATTTACATTTTTTTAACACTTAGATAATTAGTCTTAACTATTATATTATATTATTTTTCTTGTAAATTAAAATCAATTTAGAATTTAGGACTTTTATTTAATTATTTTATTCACTAATTAAATTCACAAAAACCCTAAAAAACTTTTACTAACTTAATCTTAATTTTCTTTTTTAGTTAATTATTTTATTTTATTTAATTAGGTCAAAAAAACCTTTTCATAAAAACCAAACAAAAATCACCTTCCTTTTTACATTTCATATTCTTGCATTTTTATCGTTATTTTGTATATTTATTCAATATTCAATATGGTTGTAATAGATAATAAGATTTAATTTTCTTGCAATTCCCCATTTGTAATTTGTTCAACCCCTACCCTAAATGATGTAATAGCGTAGTAATTTTAATTTCTGCAATTTATCGCTTTATATACAAATGCTAGTAATTAAGGTTTGTATGGAAAGATTAAAATCAATGATTAGAAAACCCTAATGAAAGACAAATCAAGCATGTATATTAATACACTTGCACACAAACACCCTTAGGGTAAATCCACTTGGTTTCCTTATAATAATGTCTATATTATTCATGTGAGGTATCTTAGGAAAAACAAGTAAAAAATACAAAATCATAGTCCCTCGATGGTGCTATCCATGTTGCCTTTCAAAATTATCTTAGTCCCTAAATAAAATGCGAAGATATCTTACAACATTGCTAATCATGGTTATACGATGACCCTTGCCCTCCCCTTTTACATCCAGAGATAGGGTTACTTACCAAATCAATGGTAAGATAACAATGTCAAAGGAAAGAGGAAATAAACATGAAAGACTTTTGAGTAGGTAGATGTTCCTAGTTACTTGCTCAATTTCAAAACCAAAACATCCTTGCTATTTTCAAAAAAAACACCAACACTTTCAAAACATCTTACAAACTTGAAAACATTTTCAAAAGATCAACACTTTGTATACATTCTTACGAACGAGAATTATTACAAAGTTTTCCCAAACGATGGCACTTTTTCAAAGTACTTTCAAAAATCACACAAAGCATATTTTCAAACAAAAGAAACTGATCTAGCAAGTAACTAAGATCCCATGGAAAACCATGGATGAAAAGGGTGCTAACACCTTCCCTTTTCATAATCTACCTCCCGAACTCAAGAAAACATCTCAAAGGTCTTTCCTGTTCTTTTCAGCCTTTCCTTTTGGATAAAAGAAAATCTGGTGGCGACTCTTGCTAACCGCAACATTTGCGATCAAATGCAAAACGACCAAGTCAGTCCTCCCACCGTGTTACAGAACTGGCGACTTTGCTGAGGAATTTATAAAAGTGGGGTTACCTTAGGGCTACATCACATTTATTTGCTTTACTTGTTTGACTTGCATGATTTACATTAGGGTTCCGTGTTTTGGTTTGCTTTAATCCTACACCCGGATTTGGGGCACCTTTCTTAGGTAAGTAGAAATAAACTATAAGGGAACTGTGCGGGGTATACCGACACGGTTAAAATAGTAGCTACGTTGATGCGATACTTTGGTGTGTATCGGTAGCCCTTGAGTAATCAAGGAGAATACGGGGCCACTGCATGGTGTCATAAAGCGTCAACTGACTTTAGCACACCAACTTGACTTTTAGGGCATAGTGAGATGGCTATCTTTGGTGTAAACCCAAATTTGGTTGATAGTTGATACTACATTCATTGAGGTTTGACCCTTGAATTTTGTTTGGTGGCAAGTCAATTGTCTATCGAAACAAGAATTGGGGGAACGACCAGTGATATTGAGATCCCTTAGAACCCAGTTACTATATTTAGGACAAGTTGAACCAACTCAACTTCAAGAGGGTATCACCTTAAAATCCATGCAAGTCTTAAACCTAAGGTCTTTGTATAGTTTTCTTGTGCTTGCTATATTTGCTATATCTGAGCATAATCATGACATCATAACATAGCATGTTATACTAACCATTTCAAGGATTCTTAGGGTTTATTTTTATCTTGTTTTGTAGGACATGGCTCTCGCCCGCAGATTCATTATCCAAATCAGTCTGGTAAAAGTACCTCCTCAGCTTAAGGATTTGGCATCAAGGGTTCCCGAAAGCTCCCCATTCACAGAAATACATGGTAGGATTCTCAACTTGGTCACTTCAAACCCTGATGAAGAAATGTTAAAAGTGCTCTTTCAGTTCTTTGACCCTCTCCATCACTACTTCACTTTCCCGGATTACTAGTTAGTGCCTACTATGGAGGAGTTTTCTCTGCTGTTGGGGGTGCCTATTCTTAATGAGGTACCTTTCAATGGTATGAAAAGAGATCCTAAACCTGAAGATATTTCCAAAGCTATGTCCTTACAACGGTCTGACGTAGTAGCAAATTGGGAAACCAGGAGAGGTGTCAAAGGTTTTTTGGCTAAGTTCTTGTTCGAGAAAGCTCATCATTTCTGGGATACCTTGGACTTACAAGATTTTGAAGAGGTGTTATCCCTTCTCATCTATGGTTTGGTACTGTTTCCTAATCCGGACCAGCTCATAGACATGAATGCGGTTAAGATTTTTTTGTCACGTAATCCAGTACCTACTCTGCTTGGAGATATCCTACATTTGCTGCATACTCGCACTATAAAGAGGAGAGGAACCCTTATATGTTGCACACCTCTTATGGCTAGGTGGTTTATTTTGCACCTACCCCGATCTGTCTCGAAGAATCAACAAGGTTTGAGATGGTCTCAAAGGTTGATGACTCTTACACATTCAGGCATTTGTTGGTGTCCCCGATCCTCGGAGAATGTTTTCATCATTGATCGTTGTGGAGAATGCCCTAATGTCCCTCTCTTAGGCATTAGGGGGGAATCACTTACAATCCTTGTTTGGAACTACGGTCGTTTGGATATGGAAGAAGGGATGGTCCTCATGATGCGCTTATTCAAGGAATCATCTTCGACTACGAGAATGATGCTCAGGATTACGGCAAAAGGTTCATGCGAACTTAGGGCATGGTACATAGAGTTGATAGCAAGACACTGGGGCACAAGAATTCCATCCCTATTGAGCCTTATCTCAAATGGGTACGAGCTCATGCTCAAAGTCTTATGATGCCTTATCCCTCTATTCTCCCAGTTATTATAGAGCCTGTTGTGGAAGGAGATGTCCCGTACACTATCCTTCATCCTAACATGCCCACCTCTCTTGAAGGCTTGCAAAGGGATTGGATACATCTTAAGGGGGAGCGAGACACTTTTGAGGCCCAATTCTACGCCAGCGAGAAGAAGGTTCTGGAACATACCAAGCAGCTTCATGAGGAGCGGAGTCTGAACGCCTACATCGCACCAAAGAGGATGTGCTCAACTTTTTTGTCTTAGTTGTTTGTATTTTAATTTCTTTCATTGTAAGCCCAAAGAGGCATGTTGTACTCAAACTTTGATTTATTAATATAACGTGTGTTCTTTTTTAGGTCTAAAACAAATTTAAATCTCTAATTTCCTTGAAATCTTTACATATGCATCTTCATTCATCATAACATAAGTAGGTTCCTTACCACAGGTCTCCATATCTTTCTACTGTTTATTTCAGTAAGATGGATCTTGAGCAGACAGTGAAAGACCTCCAGGCGCAGAATGCTCAGTTTCAACAAATTTTCTTGACTCTAGACAAAGGACTAGAGGATTTTAAAACTTTGTTGATTGAAGAAAAGAAGAAGAAAGAAAAGAAAGCAACCGGTGTTCTGAATCTAGGAAGAAGGTTCCCAGGGCAAGCTAGACAGACCTTAGACTTCACAACATCATCTGGTGAAAAAGACAATCAAGAAGGCAAAGGTAAGGAAGCGACTGCCCAGCCAAAATTTGAAGAGGAAGAAGAAGAGGATTAGTATGAAGAGCAGTATCCTCTGGCCGACGAGAAATACAAACATCTGGAAGAGCGTTTAAGTGCAATGGAGATTCAAAAAGTGCCCGAGCTGGACTTTGAAGAGCTGGGTTTGGAGTCTGGATTATTATTCCACCAAAGCAAAGCACCAGTATTTGCTAAGTACGACGGGGTTTCGTGTCCCAAGATGCACCTCTGATCTTACGTGAGGAAGATACAGCCTCACACTGCTGACAGAGATTTGTGGGTCCACTTCTTTCAGGACAGTCTATCCGGAACTAAGCTAGATTGGTTCTATCAACTAGAAAGGGTCAATATCCATAATTGGGAAGACCTTGCCAGGACTTTTTATAAACAGTATCAATAAAATGTAGACCTCGCTCCCACCCGTACTCAACTCCAGAGTATGGCTATGGTTTCAAGTGAAGGTTTCAAAGACTACGCTCAGAAATGGAGGTACTTAGTAGGAAGAGTCCAACCTCCGTTGTATGAAAGAGATCTAGTAGACATGTTTTTGGGTACCATTTTTGGTCCTTTCTTTAATCATCTAATTGGAAGCTCCTCAGCAGGTTTAACTGAACTAATATTGACCTGGGAAAGAGTGGAATCTGGGATTAAGAGTGGGAAGATCCAAAAAGACGCATCCTCCGTTGCTGTGAGAAAACCATTTATTGGGAAGAAAGAAGTTGGTGTTGTATACTCTCAAAGAAATCAGGATAGAACTGAATGCCGACCAATGGTAGGGGCTGTCATGATCCCAAAGCCTGGACCTACTCAACAAAGGAGAAACCAGCCTAGAACGGAAAGACCAGTAAGACAATTTACCCGGATAAATATGACATTGTCTCAAGTCCTGCCATATTTATTGAGATCTAATCTGGTAACTTTGAAGGAAGCCCCAAAGAATCCCAACACAGCCTCTCCTCATTACCACCCTAATGCCCGCTGTGCTTACCATTCAGAAAGTCTAGGCCATGATACCAACAACTGTTGGATTTTGAAAAACAAGTTGCAAGACCTTCTTGAAGCAAAAGAACTTGAATTTGATTCTCCTGAAATCCCAAATGTTATCACCGCTCCTATGCCCAAGCATGGTCGTGATGTTAACGCTGTTGAAGATGATATGTTTGTTACTGCTTTTGATGAACTTGTTACTCCTTTACTGACTGTCAAGAGGAACCTGTTGAAAGCCGGTTTATTTCCGGGCTGTGATGAAAGCTGCTACCTCTGTTTATTCCTACCAACTGGCTATCATTTATTGAAAGCAGGTGTCCAGCTCCTAATGGATGACAAAGATTTTGTTTGAGAAGACTCCTGTTCCAACCATTTCTTACAATGATGTTCAAAAGTAACCATTTCCGCCAATTCCTCCAGGGTCTCCACCAAAAGACCTGTTAGGATTACATCAGTTCCTAAAGTGACTCCACTGATAATTACTATGCTAGGGCCGATCTCGTACTCCTCCGATAAAATTGTCCCATGGAACTATGGGGGAGACATCTACTATCACGACGTCAAACAGGATTGGCTGGCTGATGAAGACTCAATTTTTGAGAAGGCTGACCCCGACATCAGCAACATTGCAGGAACCAGCAAGATAACCCGCAGTGGAAGAGTATTCTATCCCGAGATTTCTCCTTCGAAGACTATTACTGGTCCTGTGATCATACATGTTTCTGTCTCCGTTGAAACTACTACTACAATCCCTATAGTTACCCCTGCTGATACCCCTACCATCGACTCGACCGAGACTCGCGGAAAAGGAATTTTGGTCGAGCTTTTCCGGATGAAGGCGCAATCAGTATCTTTCCCAGAATCCTCCTAAAAGAAGATGGAAGAAATTCTGAAAATTATAAAAAGAAAGGACTACATCATAGTCAAACAACTAGGGAAGACTCCGTCAAAGATTTCCATGTTTGCTTTATTGTTTTGCTCCGAGGCTCATGCGAAGGCCTTGGTGAAATTTCTTAAAACTGCCCATGTGCCACAAGAAACCTCAATTGATCAATTTCAAGACTGTGTGGCCAGTTTAACAGCTGACAATGGTTTAGGCTTTTCTGATGTTGACTTAACACCTAGAGGGAGGAAACATAACGAGGCATTGCATGTCTCTGTCGAATGTAGGGGCACAACTTTGGCCCATGTATTGGTTGATACCGGTTCGTCTTTGAATGTGCTTCCTAAGAAGGCTCTTGATAGACTTGACTATGAAGGTTTGACCTTAAAACCCAGCAATATAGTGGTAAGGGCCTTCGTCGGTTCAAAGAGGATGGTGCATGGGGAGATGGACATCCCCATAAAAGTTGGAACTCAAACCTTTGATTCAACTTTTTACGTGATGGACATTCGCCCTTCCTATTCCTATTTATTGGGCCGACCGTGGATTCACAACGTTGGTGCCGTCACCTCTACATTACATCAAATGCTGAAATACCCAACCAAAGAGAAAATCATTATTGTCCATGGAGAAGAGGAATATATGGTCACACTTGAACTCCTTCAGATACGTGGAATTGGATGGGAAATTCATTGAAACTCTGTTTCAGCATTTCGAAAAAGTACCATATACCGTGGCGGAAACCAAGGTTGTTTCCCAAGTCCCTAAGATTACAAAAACTCTGCTAAAGATGTCTTCTCTGAAATATACAAAGGCAGTAATCGAAGAAGGTGGGTGTACTTTTTGGGGCCAACTCCCAGATAACCCCTACAAATCTGACAAATTTGGTTTGGGTTTCACTTCAGGATCCCAGAAAGTTATACGTCGTGCTCGTGTCGGGGGACCACCTTTGAAGATTAGCAATCACATAGTCAACGCAGTAGAGGATGATGATGATGATAGTTGTGACCTAGAAGATTGGATTTTCCCAACCATCATTGGAGGACTCAACAACTGGGAAGCTAAAGATTTTGTCCCAATTACTTTTATCCAACAGTAATTGTCTTTAAATTTTGTCGGACTTGTAATAATTAAACAATTTAGACTTTTAAAACCTTGTGTCTTACCCGAGGCACAACGGTCCATTTGTAAGGGTTGTTACCTCATTTTCACATGTCATCAATGAATCATGGACGTTTTTGCATACAAACTTTGTGCTCTTTGTATTTCTTTTTCTACATTTTTATTTCTTTCAAAGATAGCTATACTCTTACACATACTCACATTCAATCTGAATATCTACATCCACTCGGGATCCCGTGGGTAATGATTTTTCTATGACCTTTTGTGACTCTGAAAATATAATCTACCAAGTCGAAGACGAAGGTGAGGAAAATTATGAAGTACCAAGGGAACTAGCCAGGTTACTACAACAAGAAGAGAGGACCATACAGCCCCATGAAGAACCAGTGGACACAATCAATTTAAGTATCGAAGAGGACAAGAAAGAAGTCAAGCTGGGTTCCAATCTGGAATCTAGTGTCAAAAAGGGCTTAATTCAGTTGCTACATGACTATGTTGATGTCTTTTCCTGGTCGTACAAAGACATGCCAGGACTTGATGCTGATATTGTGGTCCATCGTCTACCGAAAAAAGAAGATTGCTCTCCGGTAAAACAGAAAGTTCGTCGCATGAAGCCAGACATGTCAGAGAAGATCAAGACTGAAGTCATGAAACAATTCAACGCCGAATTCTTAGCTGTCACCTCCTATCCACAATGGATCTATGCTGACAAAGTGCATGTGCCTCTAGTTCCTCTAAATGTCCTGACGGCTCCATGGCCCTTCGCTATGTGGGGAATCGATATGATTGGAGAAATCAAACCTACAGCTTCTAATGGACACCGCTTCATCTTGGTGGCCATTGACCATTTCACGAAGTTGGTTGAGGCAACTTCTTTTGCTTCCGTTACCAAGAATTTTGTGGCCCGTTTCATCAAACAAAATCTCATATGTCGGTATGGCATCCCAGAGAGGATCATCACAGACAATGGTACGAATATCAACAATACTATGATCACCGCGCTATGCGTGCAATTCAAGACCCAGCACCATAATTCTTCCCCTTACCGGCCAAAGATGAGTGGCACTGTCGAAGCCGAAAATAAGAACATTAAAAAGATAGTAACCTACAAGGATTGTCATGAGATGCTACCATTTTCTCTCCACGGTTACCGTACCACGGTGCGCACATCAACAAGGGAAACTCCCTTGTCCTTGGTATACGGCATGGAAGTTGTCCTACCAATTGAAGTCCAAATATCTTCTTTAAGAATCATAAGGGATGCAGGGATGAGTGAAGACGATTGGATCCAAACCCGACTTGACCAGTTGAACTTAATTGATAAGAAGAGGCTTACGGCTATCTGTCATGGCCAGATGTACCAAAGGCGTATGATCAAAGCTTTTAAAAAAAAGGTCATACGTCAGGTATATCGGGTTGGTGACTTGGTAATCAAGCGTATCATATTGCCACAAGGTGATCCCAGGGGAAAATGGACTCCTACTTATGAAGGACCGTTTTTGATCAAAAGCATTTTCTCTGGTGGAGCAATGATCCTCGCCACTATGGATGGCGATAAGCTTCCGCACCCTGTGAACGCGAACATAGTAAAAAGATATTATGCATAAGAGACCCGCTAGGTTGACACACCTAGGCAAAACAAGGGCATCCCAACGAACCAAAAAGGTTCGGGAAAAAATTAGGGATAAAACAAAATCTGTACACCTGGCAAGTTGAAAACCCGAAAGGGCAACTTGGCTAAAAAAGGGTATCCTGGTGGACTGAAAACCCGAAAGGACGGTTCAAGCAAAAGTTAGGGAATTAAAGCGTATGATTATGTCCCGCAGATCACCTTACAGACAAACTTCAGCATCAATTGACAAATTCAACGGGTCTAATCAATCCAATCATCTTCGGGTAAGGCAACAAGTTGACAAGACACTCAGAGACACGAAGGCTATAGCAGAAGGGGAACCCCATGGGATTATTTCACATATCTATCTTTTCTTTGTATCAAATTTCATTTTTTTCTACGACGACATTTCTCTTACTAGAATGTTCATCTCATTGTACAAAAATACTTCTTCAAGTTAAATACAAATATATCCCTTTGAAATTTCAAAACTATGTATTTTTCTTTATTTCTATGTTTTGTTTACAAAAACGTCCAATGATTTATTTTTTAACATATGCATTTGAACGTAACTACTGTTTACAAATGAACAAAAAAAGGAACAAAAAATAGAAAGACAATCACTAAATGGCTTTAATAAATAGGATAATATCTTTAGAATATTCCATAAAATCCCCCATGGTGTGCAACTTATTGATATCGAGCTCTCTCACATCCCCGACGGAACAAAACTTCCAGTTACTGCTCCTAAGATTCCCCAGTGAAAGTCGCCCAATTTCTCAGGATTCCCTAACAGGATTTCACAAGAAATACACGGCATTTCCTTTACACAACAGATTTTATTTCTCTAGCAAATGGAAGCTCATCAACTCATCAGCAACTTCAAAACATGAAGACTTACACCCTTTGTACCCAGCAGTACTCGAGGATTTATTTTCCCCGACAACATTGCGGCATAACAATTAACATGTCCATACATCGCATTCATACATCATAACATTGACAGGACAAATACATACGACACAATCTCATTTATTTTGAGAACATCATTACACCATGCATTGCATACATCATGACATTGCATACAACTAACCTTTCATCTTTTTCAGGAAAGATCAATCAACAGAAAATTATCATTAAATTTTCAACAAGTCAATTATAGACCAATTCCCAAGAAAGGATTGGTCAACCATCTATACAACAGATGTTTCTTTCAGACTCCTTCTGGTTCAGTTTAAATATCTCAACAATTTATTTTGATTCTTTTCCCGCATCTGTCTTCTCTAGTTCAGATAAATCACACAAAGATTTACTCTGATTCTTTCAAGTTATAGAATACTCAAGATCTCTTTTGGCTTAGTTTAAACCCCTCAATGGTTTATTCTGATACTTTCCAAAGGAATACTCCGGGTTCAGATTAATCTCTCGACAATTTATTCTGATTCTTTCTCGCAGACGTTTTTTCTAGTTCAGATAAATCTCTAAATGATTTATCCTGATTCTTCTCCAGATCCCTGCTGCTTCAGTTTAAATCTCTCTGCGGTTTATTCTTATTCTTTCCCGCAGACGTTTTTTCTGGTTTAGATAAATCTCTCAACGGTTTATCCCGATTCTTCTCCAGATCCCTGTCGGTTCAGTTTAAATCTCTCAATGGTTTATTCTGATTCTTTCCCGCAGACGCTTTCTCTGGTTCAGATAAATCACACAAAGATTTACTATAATTATGTGCAGTTAAAGAATATTCAAGATTTCTTTTGGTTAAGTTTAAACCCCTTAACGGTTTATCCTGATACTTTCCAAAAAGAACACTTATGGTTCAGATAAATCGCTCCAAAATTTATTCTGATTCTTTTCCAGTTGAAATCAAGTTCAGACTTAGTACATTCTCTGTCGACAGTCACCTTTGGATGGCATCTACAAGCCCATCTCCGGAAAATCTCCATCATTCCTCCAAATGGCATCTATAAGCCTATTCCCATTTTATCTTCAAGTGCAAATTTCTGGGCACTCTAGTGTCCAATCATCTTCCACCTTCAAGTCACGAATGGCGGATCAGCCAATCTAACTCTTTAGGTTTAAGAAGATTGAACAGGGACAGCTGTTGTACCCCAAAATTTACCCTCTCATTTATCAAATATTTTCTCACAAGATCTCCTTTGGTTCAAGACTGCACAAAGATTGATCATCTCAAGACACCTCCTTAAGCACTGATGACTGAAATTAGGGTTTGAGATTACACAAGGATAACTGAACTTTTAATGCCTCATATGACTTTCATGGATCATTATGGACCCCCAAGATTACTCATGTCAAGTTTCAAGCCTTGGATCACATTTTTGCTCAGTCAATTAAGCAGTTGACCTAAAAGTCAACTGTATCGGGGAAAAAGTAAAATGTGGCCAATTTACAGTCAAACTTCATAATTTTTTATCCATATCAACATTATAAACTCATATGATCAAGTTTGGACCTCAATCCCTCAAGAAATTTGATCAGATCATCAAAAGGGCAAAATGGTCAAAACTAGGGTTTTGACTAAGAAAGGGCAATTTTTTATTTTTGACCTAGAAAATTGTTAATTGGTTTGAGACATGATCTTAAGAGTTCAATTGCATCATTTTGACCTAATGGAAGGACTCAAAACATTTCTCAAGGTCATTTGATTGATAATTGATTTTCAGTCAACTGATCAAAAGTTAAATGTACACTGAAAAGTCAAACTTTGACTTTTTGGTCAAAATCAAGTGTCAAAGATCACAATTCATCAAAACATGACAAAATATGAAACTTGTTCATCAAGAAATTAAAAATTCAAGATTTCATTTTGAAAAGTCAAAGTTTTTAAACTTAGAAATTTTTCTAAGTGTTGAAAACTTCATATTTTTTCACAAGTTTGAGCCAATTTTTCACCATGATACAAGATGATTCAAAAGAAACATTCAACATGAAAGTTGTAGATATACATGAGGTCTACAACATTTATTTACACAATTTCTTCTAGAAATGCTTGTATCTCATGTTATTAATCCCATGAAGTCATGGTCTTGAAACTAAACACTTAGTGAAATTTTGAGCATTTTAGGTCAGGATTTTGACCTAACTTCTGACCCAAGTTTCACATAGTTCCAATTGTATTTTGCAAAGTGATTTAAAGAGGGTCTGTAGAGCACATTACAAGCTTTCCAAAATGTCAAATAACTCCTTGAGATCATTTGTGAGCAAGGAGAATCGAAGGTCAGAAGTTAGGGTTTCAAGTTGTTTTACAAGGCAAACTTTGTGATGAACAAAATTCAAATCTCAAACCTATGTTGCACAATATTGCTTTATAGGCCTCTAAACCTCAAGATCTATCCATAATCAAAAGATTACACTTACTTTTGAGCTATTATCCACTTGATTCAAGCTTTATCCAAGTAAATTTTCCATTAATGGCACAAAGGCACCATTGCCATTTACATAAAGCAAGCTTTATGCAAAGTAAACTTGCATTGACCTTTGCACTTGTTACTTTTGCACAAGCTTCCTCTACAAAGTCAAATAAGTATGTTTAAAGTTGGTAACCATTCTACATGCTTGTACTTACCTTGAAACTACATTTCTCACTTTTCTTCAAAATCAAGCAACCTAGCCATAACTCTATAACTCAGAAATCCTTTGTTTAAAACCTCTCCAACCTTTTTCTTATAGAAACATAAGTCATTTGCAAGAAAATACACGCATGCTCAAGCCCTGAAACCTCCTAAAACATATAACCACCAAAAACATCTCAAAACTTGCCATTTCTGAGTTTTGAAGCCAATCTCCAAATTTGCTCGTGCGTTTCTTGGCCTTTTACTTTCAAAAGCTTCTAAATAACATACAAAAAAAATTCCAACACATGAAACATGACTGTAACACCTCCATCATCATCCACCATTTTCAAAAATAGCACCTTGCACCTTACTTCTCCAGAACTCCTCAGCCACTTTCATCTCAAGCCAAGCATCACATTAGCTTCCTGGGAACTTGAGGAAGCTAATCTAATCACAAGAACTCATCAAAAGTTGCTCAAACTCAAAACACGATACCCTCTTGTAAGGTAAGTTTTATAACTTTTGAACTCTTTATACAAGAATCATTAATTGTTTATTTGTGAATAAGAAATATATATATATATATATATATATATATATATATATATATATATATATATATATATATATATATATATATATATATATATATATATATATATATATATATATATATATATATATATATATATATATATATATATATATATATATATATATATATATATATATATATATATATATATCATTGTCCTGAAGCTAACCATGTCTTTAGATTTCATTATTGTTGCTTGAGTAGTTAGAATTTTGAATCTGAACCTTTGAAAATATCTAGGTCAGGATTTGGTACTTTCAAAAATTCTCATTCATCTTTGATTTATAGTGTATGACATTTATATGATTGGATTCGTATGAAAAAATGGAACAACTTTCATGTTTGCATTTTCCATTTTTGTTGAGAAATGGTGAAGTTGTAGGTGTTCTGGCTGGAGGTTAAAGATGAAGTGTGTTCAGGACTTGTTTTACATTATATATTTATCATTTCAGTTATATTAACGGATGATTAGCCACCCTAATGGTAAGGCAGGGCGCTGGTAATCAAGAGGTCATGGGTTCGAATCTCAGCGCGCTGCCT
Source organism: Vicia faba (assembly GCA_948472305.1). NCBI lineage: Eukaryota > Viridiplantae > Streptophyta > Magnoliopsida > Fabales > Fabaceae > Vicia > Vicia faba. Next base: position 994,434,662 of record OX451741.1, read on the forward strand.
TTTGCATTTTTCCACATTTTTTGACATTTATTTGTTTTTGCAGTGCCTCGGCCTTACTTTTTTTTTTGCTATTATCTGACCCACTGCCTTGCTGTTTACACTACTGGCCCATTTATTTTTCTTTTGTTATTTTATTTTATTTTATTTTATTTTCATTTTACATCGTCTTTATTATTAATATTATTATTAATATTATTATTATTATATTTATTATTATTATTATTATTTTAATTAATAAAAAAATCCAAAAATATTTATATTTTATTATTTATTTTTATTTAGTTTTTTTCTTCTTAAAACTAAAAGAACAAAAACATTTTCTTTAATAAATTAATTTACTTTTTTTAACACTTAGATGATTAGTCTTAAATATTATATTATATTATTTTTCTTGTAAATTAAAATCAATTTAGAACTTAGGACTTTTATTTAACTATTTTATTCACTAATTAAATTCACAAAAGCCCTAAAAAACATTTACTAACTTAATCTTAATTTTCTTTTTTTAGTTAATTATTTTATTTTATTTAATTAGGTCAAAAAAAAGATTTTCATAAAAACCAAACAAAAATCACATTCCTTTTTACATTTCATATTCTTGCATTTTTATCTTTATTTTGTACATTTATTCAATATTCAATATGGTTGTAATCGATAATTAGATTTAATTTTCTTGCAATTCCCCATTTGTAATTTGTACACCCCCTCCCCTAAATGATGTAATAGCATAGTAATTTTAATTTCTGCAATTTATTGCTTTATATACAAATGCTAGTAATTAGGGTTTGTATGGAAAGATTAAAATCAATGCTTAGCAAACCCTAATCAAAGACAAATCAAGCACGTAAATCAATACACTTGCACACAAACACCCTTAGGGTAAATCCACTTGATTGCCTTACAAATATGGCCATATTATGCATGTGAGGTATCTTAGCAAAAACAAGCAAAAAATACAAGATCATACTCCCTCGATGACGCTATCCATGTTGTCTTTCAAAATGATCTTAGTCCCTAAAGAAAATGCGAATATATCTTACAACATTTTTAATCATGGTTATACGATGACCCTTTACCATCCCTTTTACATCCAAAGATAGGGTTACTTACCAAATCAATGGTAAGATAACAATGTCAAAGGAAAGAGGAAATAAACATGAAAGACTTTTGAGTAGGTAGATGTTCCTAGTTACTTGCTCAATTTCAAAACCAAAACATCCTTGCTATTTTCAAAACAAACACCAACACTTTCAAAACATCTTACAAACTTGAAAACATTTTCAAAAGATCAACACTTTGTATACATTCTTACCAACGAGAATCATTACAAAGTTTTCCCAAACGGTGCCACCTTTTCAAAATACTTTCAAAAACCAAACAAAGCATATTTTCAAACAAAAGCAAGTGATCTAGTAAGTAACTAAGAGCCCATGGAAAACCATGGATGAAAAGGGCACTAACACCTTCCTTTTTCATAATCTACCCCCCGAACTCAAGAAAACATCTCAAAGGTCTTTCCTGTTATTTTCAGCCTTTTCTTTTGGATAAAAGAAAAGTCGGTGGCGACTCTTGCTAACCGCAACATTTGCGATGAAACACAAAACGACCTAGTCAGTCCTCCCACAGTGTTACAATTTGTTTTCGAACTATTGAAATATAAGCTATTCAGAGTATTACATGGAAAGACATTTCGACTGTCATGTTGATTAAATTGGCATTTCGAAAAGAAGAAGATTTTGAATTCAAAAGCTTTGATGTTATCCAAAGAAGCACGTGGAATTATAATGGTTTGAAGGATGAGCATGGTGCTCATAGGTTATCCTTCGAAGGGTGTGATTTCATAGAAGAACCGTTAGGGTCGAAACAACCAAATATAAGTCATCTTAGAGTTTTTGGATCAATGTGTTTCAGGCATGTACCTGACAAGTGAGGAAGAAGTTGGATGGTCGAAGTGAAGCCATGGTTCTCATAGGTTATCCTTCACGTGGTGCATACAAGTTGTATTCACTTACTAAAGATAAACTAGTGATCAATAGAGATGTTCTTGAAGACGAGAGCAAAAGGTGGGATTGGAGTCGAAGTTCAGTTCAACAAGAATCAGACACAGTCACAACTGTGTTCGAAGGAGATGAACATAACGAAGCTTCGACAAGTCAAAATGAACAAGTTGATACTTCGACTAGTTGAATCGAAGAACCACCTGTGCAGCTTTGTTCGAAGAAAATGAACAAGGTGATACTTCGGCTGGTCGAATCGAAGAACCACCACAAGAACCAGAATTGAGTTCGACTAGGCTGATCGGATATGAGAGGTTTCTAGATCAAGAAATTGATGCATATGGTGACTAAGTCGAAGAAGCCATGATGATGAAGCCTTGAGAAATTCGAATTGGATCTCGGAGCCATCGAAAAGAACAATGCTTGGGAGCTTGTCAAAAGAATCAATTAATGTGAAATGGAGATGCAAGTCAAAACGAAAACCTACTGGGATGAAGCTTGTTGGGCTTGGAAAGATTAGCTCGAAGCCCAAATTCGTGCAAGACACCAACCATAACCTGTCCAGGTTCACTTAAAGTTCAAAATGGCATGAAATATCTCAAAATGGCAGCTTTTCAAATCTCTTGATTTTGCTTTCAAAGCCATGGTTAATGGCTGATTCATGCCATATTTGTTCACCACCACACCCCTATAAATACAAGATTAAATCAGAAGCAAAGGGAGAGGAGATGGCCTATCAAAGCTCTACAAAATTGTAAAAGATCCAACAAAGTTTTCAAACTCGAAACAACCTTTACAGGCCTTTCCATCCAGACCAAGCATCCTATCCTTCTCCTGAAGATTCCAGGAGACATTCTCAGTCCTTAAGCAGTTCCAACCCGATCTCACCGTTTTTTGGTATAAATTCCTCGAACTCAAACTCATAAAATACATGATTTAAATTCATATTGATCATATATACTATTACTGTTGATGTTTATGTTTGATTGAATCTATTACAAGAGAGATTAGATGCAAAATTAGGGATTTACCAGGTTCAGGGTGCAATCTAGATCGTGGCTCGAAATGGATTATATGTCCATGATCTGTCGAATCCAAGACATAATTTGGCCCAGATCTAGGGTTTTGTTTTTTTTCTAACGAGTTTCCTATAGATCTAGTGTTCCCGGATTGAAGGAGTACACCATACACCATTATTCCCTTGCTTCCAGATGCTGGCCAATCCAGATCTAGTGCCTTCTACGTGTAGTCCGCCGTGCATTTTTGACAACCTCCCTCATTGGATCGAAAGGCATCCTAGGCCTCTTTTCGATCCGGGCCTGCGCTCCGCAAATTACACCCCCTATTTACTAGTCAACCTGACCCATTTATTTGTTTTTTTTATTTCTTTTAGTTCATTAATTCTAAGCTTTTTTCTTTTATTTAATTATAAAATCAGATAAAAATCATAAAAATATTAGGTTAGCATTTTCTTAAATAAATTAATTTTGTAAATTAATTGATTAATTATTTTAACCCTTTTTAATTTTAAAACTAAATAGACTTAGGATTTTAAATTAAATTTCTTTCAATGATCAAAAACAAACAAAAAGACTTTTCCTTTTAAGTTTTAGACGTTATTTTCATTTCGCGCGCGTTAATTCCTTTCACACTTTTTTCATCTTATTGTACCTGCTTCCTGGTCGTAATAATTTAAAGTAGGCTTTTACATTTACTGCTTTATTTTCCTCCTAGTTTTGGACATGTAATTAATCCCCCTCCCCGAAGCCTTGTAATAGTTGGGATTTTACATTTCCGCACTTTTAATTTTTGTAAACTATTAACTGTTAGATGTATGACTAATAGGATTGTATGGCAAGAATAAAAAACAAATGCTAGCAAACCTAACACAAGATAAAAATAACTGAATACAATACACTCTCACATATACACCTCTAGGGTATCTCACTTTGGTTGCCTTCGGAAAAAACTGTCACATCTCTTGAAACGTGAGAGATTTTAGTGGCTACCCTCCAGTTTAAAGATCATAAGTCCCTTGATGACACTCTCGACGTTGCCTTGGTATGATCTTAAAATCTCTAGGGTAGTTAATAAAGTTTCTTTCCTAGTTTCCTTTGTGACTGTATAAACTTTCCTTTGAAATTCCCTCAAATATCCAACGATTAGGGCTACCTACTCACTAAAAGTAGGATAGAACTGTCTAAAGGAAAAGAGTAAAAGAACAAGCCTTTCGAGTAAAAATAGATAGTTCCTAGATGTTATGCTCAAACAATTTTTACACTTACACAAAACCTCTTTCAAAATCATTTTCAAACACTTTGTATACGTTCTCTACTGTTCCGAGAAACATTACAAAGTTCGCCGCACTAAGGCACTTTCAAAAATACTTTTCAAAACACACAAAGCATAGGGTATTTCAAAATGAGCTAAGCATCTAAGAGCCCTTAGAAAACTACGAATGAAAAGGGTGTTGACACTTCCCTTTCCATAATCTACCCCCTTACTCAGAAATAATCTCGAAAGGTCTTTTCCTGTTATTTTCCCCCTTTCCTTTGTTGGATAAAAGAAAAGTCGGTGGCGACTCTTTCTTACCGCAACATTTGTGAATACAAATGCAAAACCAGTATAACAGTCGATTCTGCCACCGTATTACAGGTACGAAGGTTACATTGTTGATTTTGCAGGAAAAATGTCTTGGCTCTATAAAGAGAATATGAGTTCTCTTTCGTTGTAGCTCAAGGAATATGATGGGTGATATCTCCAAATTCACTGACTTTGTGGCAATGAAGAAAGGTGTTGTAACCTAGAAAGCATCAACAAGTTTTCTTAAATTGGTAAAAGCTATGTAAGTTACTTTTAATGACTATTGTCTGAGAAATGTTATAAAAAGTATTTAATTTTATGTTGTAAGTGTATCTTCAAGAGACATACTCAATTACGCTGAAGAAGAAATTGATCAACCCGAATCAGTGAAACATGAGGAGGAGCAAGATAATTATCATGAAATGGATAAGATGAAATTTTAATCAAAATTAATGATCATCAAATAAATGGACTTCTTGGATTCATTACAAGTCATACTTTTGGGTACTTTGTCAAAGTAAAGAATGGTAAGATCGTTGTTGTCAAAAGGTCTTATGGCACGTTGTTGTATTTGTTTCAACTCTCGTTCGAAAGTTCCTTGTGAAATGAAATGTTCATCCTCCGTCATATTGCACGGTGAGGTAGTATCGTTTAAATTTTTGCTTTGCAAGTAAGTCCTTCTTTTACCTGTTTAATTTTCAAAGGTGTGTGATATACTTGATGTCTGATATATATCATGAGTATTCATTTGCAAAATAATTCTTAAATGATAATCATGTTGTGTTATCATTTTATATACTTATAGTGACCTCATTCAAATTTCATCACATGTATATGTAAATATCTTTGTTTGTATATATATGTATGTTGTTTATTGCCATCAAACTATGAAACATGATCATTTACATATGCATTTCATGTCATGTCATACATGAGTCAAGGTGTGTCATGCTAAACCAATCCAAAATCTTGTTTCTCAACATGTTATTCATTTTTTCTTATCATGTGTCGACACATGATATGTATAGTCCAACACGTATCTCATTAAGCCAAATAAATTCGTTTTGTTTCAGTATGTGTCAACACGAAAGTTGTATGCATCGACACGAAAAGTTCACTCAGGTTTACATATGCGTCAACTTGAGCAAATTTTCATATTTTTGGTTTATCTTTTCACATTCTTCTTTGTCTCTCATTTATGCACCTATATCATAACTTCTTCAAGTAAAATTGTGTCTTCATACAATTCATCCTACACATTTAATCCTCCACTAAACTTAGTTTATCTCACCACAACATATCATTAAAATCCATCTTCAATAAAACCTTCGCTCTTTCATTTTCTCAAACATAGTCAGATCCTACAATTCACGTATTTGTAGTCATCTAGTGTTGCATTGTCATTGTTTTGTGTTTTTACACCATAGTATATTTTCATTTATTCCTTTTTCTTTATTCTTTATGAACACTTATGTGTACATAAATATTATTAGCTTCATTAAACATCAATGGTAACACATTGGTTCTACTAACATGCAACTTGTGAAGGAGTTTTATAAGCTTTTACCGGGTGAGTTAGAAATTAGTATTATGGAGGAGTTGAACTACTTTCTCAGACTCCAAATCAAATAACTCAATGAAGGAACATTCGTGTGTCAAACAAATTATTGTCTTGAATTGCTAAAAGCTCTTTGGCATGAAGGAGGCAAAATCAATTGACACTAGTTCCATGTTTTTATGGTTGGATAGTGTTATAACCCAAAATTTTCCCTCTCATTTTACTCAACACATGCCTAATGAGATCCTCAACTTGCCCAAGGATGCCTAAGAATTAATCAGACAAAATCTCCTCCTAAGGCAATGAACCCCCAACTAGGGTTTCCATTTTCATCAACATGTTTGAGCTTTAATTGTCTCCAATTCTTCCCATGATCCTAATATGTCCTCAAGATAATCCATGCCAAGTTTAATCCTTTGCTGAATAAGTTTGCTCAGACAATTGCTCAAGTATTGGAAAATCAAATATGCTAGGTCAAAAGTCAACTATGACCTATATATAGTCAAACTTCAAGATTTTTGGTCAACATAAATATTTTGAAGTGGTATCTATCATTTTATCAAAGGTTGATCATGATTACTCAAGATATGCTCCTAACTCGTCAAAAGTCAAAAATGGAAAATTAGGGTTTTTATAGGAAAAGTCAACCAAACTTTGACCAAGCATAACTTTCTCATACTTTATCATAAATTTTTCCACAAAGGGTAATTTTGAATAGAATCCAATTCCCTACAACTTCTCTCCATCCCTCAAGGTCAAGAAAAGGTCAAGAAATGCCTCAATCAAAAGATACAAGATCATACATTACTGGTCATTTTTAGAAAGTCAACAAAAGGAACTTTTTGTCAAGACCATTTACCTCAAGATAAATATTTCAAATGCAAAATTGGTCAAAGGAGGGATTGAAGTAGCCATCTTGGGCTTTCCAAAAAGTCAAAGATCATTATCATGAGATAAAAATTGATCAAGTTATGGCTTTCCCAAGTTGGGAAAATTTGGGAAATTTCAAGGAATATGCATTGGGCATATTTTGAATTTTTAAGGCAATGGCTCAAATTCTTGAACCTCAAACATATTTCTAAGACCATAGAGGGATCCTAAAAACATTTATGCATAGTCTTGACTTTATTTACATTTTATATTAATTTTATTTAATTAAAAATCAAATAAATCAAGATTATTACAAATAATATGGTTAAGGCTTGTTTTAATGCATGGAGGGGTCCCAATTTTCGTGTACAACAAGGCCAAGATCTTTGCACGCATTCAAAATTCAAAAATGGACAAAATCCCATAATTTTGGCCAAGGTTACAATGGACATTCATGACATTCAAAAGCTTGTCAATAACTGTTACAAACATTGCATTTTCGTGTCCCCTCATCATTCTCTATATAAACAAGCTTTTAGCAAGCATCAAACAGATATACATGACCTGGAGAACCCCTGTCCAATTTACAAAAAAAAAACACTAAGTTGTCAAACTTGAATTTCCATTTTCAGCTTGTTTCAGTCCCAAACAAATATCAAAACACATTTCTGGAAGTCCCCTGGATCGATTCCAATCATCACCAAGCCTCAAAATAATGTGAAACACATTATCACTACCTCACGGTTTGCATTTTTCTTTTGAATATGATTTCTTTGATTTATGTATTATAAACACTTTTTGGTCATGCATTATTGACCACTCTTATGTTTGCTAGCTATCTATATGGTTATATTTGAGTTTTGGTACAGGAATCAAGTATCACCATTTTTAGGGCTCCAAGCTCAAATTTGGGATTTTTAGAAATAGCCAAAATAGGACCTAACCAAGGGTCTCTGCGTGCTCAGGAGGTTGAGGCCAATTCATCCATGGACTTACCATAAATTTATCATGCGTATTTTTGCTTGTTTTGATTTACAGGTGCTATAGTGACAGACAAAAAACTGTCACTATAGGTTATAGTCTAAGACGACGGACGAGGGGGGAAGACAATGCGTGGCAGTCCCCCACAGGAGGATTCAAACTTGCGCGCGTTTTTTTTTGTTTTTCTCAGATAATGTTTGTTTTTTATATATAATATATTAATGTTATTGTATGTTTAAATGATCAAGACAACTTAGTTGGTAAGCTAGCGCGTGCATAAAGGAGTGGACCTGGGTTCGATCCCCAGGTCCAGCAGTTTAGTTTTTCTAATAATTGTTCAACAGATCCAACGCTTCACATATTCAGGCGCATACCTTGCACCCCAGATCTATGCCAGCAAATTCATATGGGGTCCAGATCTAACACCCAGGATGTGTAGACCACTGTGGACACTCAGTGGGCGTCCCCACAAGATCCCAAGTTGTCTTGGGCTTGGCCTCATTTGGGCCAGATGGGAATTCAACAGCACACCTCCTTTTTTTGCTTTTTTACCAGGCCCATGTTATTTTATTTATCTTTCTCATTTTGGTTTTTTTGTTTATTATTTTCAAATTCATTTTTTAAGTCATAAAAAATAAAAAAAAATCAATAAATAGAATTAGGTTTTATAATTAAAAATAATTTTCTGAAAAAAAGAATTAATTAATTTGATTATTATAACATTGATAATTTTTATTAAATAAAAATTAATTAGATTAAAGTTAAGTTTTCAAATATTTTTTTTAACATAAAAAAAATGACAAAAAATATTTTCTCTTTAATTGATAAGTTTTGTTTTTAGGACTAAGACTTTTTTCCCGTCTTAATTTTTTTCGCGCGCGTATTTATTTTCATTTTATTTTCCAATTAATGTAAATGTTAATGGTTTGTAATAGTTGTGAATTAGGTTTTCATTTACTGTTTTTATTTACCGCTTTCCCCCAAGTTTGGTTATGTAACCCACTTCCCAAAGCCTTGTAATAGCTAGGTTTAAGATTCTCTCATTTTATTTTCTCGCTACTATTAACTGTTAGATGAATGATCATAGGATTGAATGGAAAGATAAATCGAATGTTTAAAACAGTAGAACACCCTAATTGTGCAAAGATAAACAAACTGAAATCAAACACTTGCACATGCTCACCCCTAGGGTATCTCCCACTTCGGTTTCCTTGGAAATACAGTCACTATTCTCGAACGTGAGAATTCTTAGTGACTGTCCTCTAATTCAGAGATCGCAAGTCCCTTTCGAAGGTTGCCTCGGTAAAACAAAATGCGATCTTAGAACTTCGGGATAGTTACTAAGAGATCTTGCCTTGTTTCCTTAAGTGACCATAATCGTCCCGTCCGATTGTCCCTTAAACTCCAGTGATGGAGCTACCTACTCCTTAATAGTAGGATAGCACTGTCTAAAGGAAATAAGAAAATGAACAGTCTTTTTCGAGTAGGTAGAAACTTTTAAGTACTAGCTCAAAACAATCAATTTTTCACACTTACACTTTCAAACAATTTTAAACTAAAGTTTTCAAAAACAGTTTATCACACTCTTGAGGACTGATACAAGGGTTACCATAAAGTGAAACGCCGCACTAAGGAATTTTCAAAGCTTTTCAAAACACACAGAAAAGCAATTTAAAAATGAGCAATTACCTGAGAGCCCGTGGAAAACCACAGATAGAAAGGGTGCTAACACCTTCCCTTTCTATAATCTACCCCCGTACTCAGAAGCATCTCAAAAAAGGTTTTTTCTGTTCTTTTACCCTTTTTTCTTTGTTGAATAAAATAAAAGACGATGGCGACTCTTTCTTACCGTACATTTGCAAACAAAAAATGCAAAAAACCAATAGTTAGTATTAATAGTCGGTTCTGATACCGTATTACAGAACTGGCGACTCTGCTGGGGAAATGATTTATAAAGTGGGGTTTACCTTAGGATCTAGGTAATTTTAATTACTTCTTTGGATTGTCTTGTTTGATTTTCTTTTAAGGGTATCTGTTTGGGTTGTTTGGATCCTAAACTCGGATCGGGGAATTCCTTTTAGGTAAGTAGCAATAAACTGTGAGGGAGCTGTGTGGGGTATACCGACACAGTTGAAATATTAGCTACCTTGATACGATACTTTGGTGTGTACCGGTAGCCCTTGAGTAATCAAGGAGAATACGGGGCCGCTGTGTGGTATCATAAAGCGTCAACTGACCTTAGCACCTTAATTGACCAACTTAGCTTTTTAGGACATAGTGAGATAACCGTCTTTGGTGTAAAGCCAAAGTCAGTTGATACTCGATGCTACACTCATTGAGGTTTGACTCTTGAGTTTTGTTTGGTGGAAAGTCAATTGTCTCTCGGAACAAAATTTGGGGGAAAGATCAGTGATATTGAGATCCCTTAGAACCCGGTTACTATTATAGGACAGGTTGAACTAATCCAACTTCAAGAGGGTACTACCTTAAAACCCATGCAAGCCTAAATCTAAGGCTGTTTGTGTGACTTGTTTGCTTTCAACTTGAACTACTTGCTGGGTTTTATTATCTAACATGATTTCCTTGCAGGATTTGTTTACAGTCATTATCCAATAACTTGGATTTTTGGTAGGGTTCACTTGTTTTCATCACCTTACACTTTTGCTTAACGCATAGCATACACATCATAACATCATGCTACAATATTTCCTTAACCATTTCAAGGATCTCAAGGGTTTATGATGCAGGTTATGATAAATCAAACGTCTAGCAAGGGGAAGGGGATTTATTTTCCTCTAGCCAATGTCGTTAGAAGATCAAAACTCAACAACTTGAGTCAGGGGCTATGACCCACTCGATATGGCGAGCTTGACTCTCGTAGAAGGACCTTCAACGATACGAAGTGCTTTAATCAAAGCTGTAAATTTCAACGCCTAACATTTTCCTTGTTTCTGCTGCGAGATCCTTGAAAACATTTGCATATCATACATGTCATCACATAACAGGTAGGCTCCTGTACAGGTCTCTTATGTTCTCGCTGTTTATTACAGCAATGGCTCTCCAACAAGAAAATAAATATCTTTAAACTCAAGAGGCTCAGTTAATGGAAATGTTCCTAGACCTATCCAAGGGGCAGGAAGAATTGAAAGCACTCCTCGCTGGGAATCTGACCAAGAAATGTCCTGATAACAACAAGGACGATCAGGTTGAATAGCTGTAGGTTGAGATGGAAGAAATGACAATCCAAATTTTGGGGGAAGATGGCTCTTATCCAAATCCTAACCCGGGGACAAGAAGAGCTGAGGACCATTATCAACAAGCTTCATCAAGACAGATGCAACTGTATGAAACAAACAGTCGAGGTTGGGGGTCAAGTCATTCATCAACCCTTGATGGGGAAAAAATTTGGCTTGGAGAGTAGACCTTTCCAAATTTATTCTATGTTACAAGCCCAACCACAACGTCGCCAACAACAACAGGGAAATCAGCATAAACAGAATACATCTGAAAGAGGCTTTAACGAAATCAACATGTCATTGGCTCAAGCATTGCAACACATGTTGGAGGCCAAGCTGGTTACGTTAAAGGACCCTCCTCAGAATCCTAACACAGCCTCCCCAAGGTACACTCCAAATGCAAGATGTGCGTACCACTCCAACAGTCCTGGACATGACACCAATAGCTGTTGGACGTTAAGAAATAAAATTCAAGACCTGATTGACGAAGGAGCACTAGAATTCGCACAAGATGGTCAACTGGAATTCTTCTTCCATTCCTCAAAGGCACATCATCTAAAGTTATAAGTTTTGACAAGAAGGCTTTTCGTTCATTAGAATTTTCAATTTGTAATTGTCTTTTGATTTGTTCGAAGGCTTATTTATGTCAAACTTTGTTATTTCATCAATGCATTACATATGTTTGTCTTGAATTATTTCATTCGTTGTCACTATACTTAAATTGTGTTTTACTTCCTTTTTGTGATATTCAACTCTCAATCAAAATCTCTAAGCCTTTAGAGGGAGGATGACAAAAACGATACCACAATCCATACAATGTGCTTTTAAACAGACCTTACTGATGATGTACAGGCATTGTTTCAAATTCCAAACAGTGGAGTTATAAGGAAGATAATCCCTAGTCAACCCCTTTGAGCCAAAGAAGTAGGAGTTTTTATTTTCAAGGAAATTAAAACCCTTAATCATAACTTGGGGAAGGCTAGTTTCTAAGTAATTTCAGACGCGCATTCAGTTGCAATTTTCCGCTTCATACACAATGAATGGTATCGAAGACGTCCTTCCAAATCAAAAGACGGTGATGGTTCCGCATTATCATCAAAGTAGGCAATCATTATATTTCAAAAGAAAAGCCCGTTAAGTCAAAACCTATGAAGGATACTTAAGAAAATACTAGGGCATCCCGCTGACTGTAATCGCAAAAGAAATAGTTCAGGCAAAAGAAGGGATAACGAAGAAAAAAAAAAGGTTACTACAAATCCTCGACAAAAAGAAAATTACAAAAACGACTGCCTCTTCAAAATAAATTTTCAGTATCTGAACCATCACCGGAACATAGCACTGAAGAACATCACGAAGAGCGAGTGGGTACAAATAAATTTTGAGTATTTATCCTTTAGTTATTAAACCGTGAACCAGGCCACGTTACAACCCTTAAAAGTCCTAGCTGAAGCATGGGTTAGTTCGAGAGCATACTGTTACACAAGGTATCCTGACTCCTGTAGGACTTGCTATAAATACTGAGTTGACATCACACTTTTACAAAATTTGTTTGTTTTACTAAAAAATGAATTTCCAAACTTTAAGACAGACATAAGCTTTACATTCTTAAAATACCATTATTTGTATATGAATATTTCTTCAACAGCAAAGAAATTCGCATGACGAATATCTAGTGAACAAAAACCTTCTCAATAAAAAGGATCACCTCAAGTGGAAAAATGATTCCATCCAAGGGGCACGACATGATCATTGTCCATCACCAGGGGCAGTAAAGTCAAGATTCAAGTAATCTCTCAAAGATGCCGAATAGCCTGGGGCAGATCTCCATCTGAATCACTTGGGGCATTGGGCATGAATTCCAGCAACGAATCATGTACTATCAAACAAACACCTTCTACCAGTGTGATAACACTTACTACTATGGACAGTGACAATTCTCTGTACCCGGTGAACATGGACATAGTCGGAAAATACTACGCATGAACAAAGACCAGCTAGGTTGACTGGCCTAGGAAAAAATTAGGGATAAAAACAAAAAATCTGTACACCCGGCAAGTCGAAAACCTGAAAAGGAGGCTTGGGCAAAAAAGGGTATCCCGGTGGACTGAAAATCTGAAAAGACAGTCCAGGCAAAAGTTAGGGATTAAAGAGTACGACTATGTCCTGTCATCTTGTCACTTGTCTAATCAGTAGAAGGTTTATTACCCTGATCTTCATTCACCAAGGACTCCAAGTGTGGGGATAAAAGTCAAACCATCTACAAAATCCCCGGTTGATATTTTCTACAACAAGTATCGAGACAGGGGCATTCTACTACAAGGTCACTACCATGTTCTTAGCATGCATCCTATTTATGTCAGGTGTTATAATACCCTTGGCAGAGCAAAATCTCCAAATTAATGCTCCAACGAAAATTCCCCAATGAAGTCGCCAAGGTTCTCGGGATTTCCTAACGGAAACATTCTGAATAAAGCATATTATCATCTAGAAACGGTTCAGGTATGATCCAAAAACGGATGTCATCCTGGCACCTACTCCAAATTCTATCCTAGTACAGTGCAGATACGATCCAGAGATGGATGTCATTTTGACACTTATTTCAACACATCATCTAGAAATAGTTCAGGTACGACCCAAGGAAGGATGTCATCCTGACACTTACTCCAGATTCTCATCTAGAAACGATTCAGGTACGATCCAAAGACGGATGTCATCCTGACACCTACTCCAGATTCTATTCAAGTACAGTGCAGATATGATCCATAGACGGATGTCATTCTGACACTCATTCAACACATGTCTCAAGTACAGTGCAGATATGATCCAGAGACAGATGTCATTCTGACACTCATCCAACACATGTTTCAAGTACAATGCAGATACGATCCAGAGATGGATGTCATTCTGACACTCATTCAACACATGTTTCAAGTACAATGCAGATATGATCCAGGGAAAGATGTCATCATGACACTCATACAATACAAGTTCAAGTACAATCATGACATAGATCCATCCATAAAATCTCCAGCAGGCACAGGGGCAAAAACTTCCTGATGTGAAGTCATCGCCGTATCCTCAGCATACGTCCTAGTGACGTCTATGTGCCCCACAGAGTAAAAAAAAATCAAATTTTTGGTCTCTTCTTCCCCAAGTAGGAATTACTTTCTCCAGCAAAGTTCCTTTAGAGAGCTGAAGTCTGTTTTCCCCAGCCCAGTTTTAACGGTTCATAAAACCTTCTCCCAGGTAGAGTTTATTTCACAAACTGCAGAAGCTCATTCCCCAACATAGTTTATTTCTCTACATCAGTAGAATCTTCCAACAAACATCTCCCTCCACAGAGTTATTCTCAAGCAAAATCAATTCTCAAGCAGAGTCAATCCCCGGCAGAACATCCCTAAACAGAAAGAGGAAATCCTCGACAAATCATCTCTACTCATCATCCCCAGCGGAATTAGAAGAAGCACTTTTTCTACAACGGCCAGTAATTCAATTTCCAGTACTCTCCAACAATAGTCTGGGATTTATTTTCCTATACTGGGAAACATCGCAATAACATCCCATGTTCATACATCGTGGCATGCGCATACACATCGCATACAACATAATCTCATTTATTTTGAGAACATCATCACAATGCATTTGATACATCATGACATTGCATATGACTAATTCTTTACCTTTTTCAGGGAAAGGTCAAATCTACAAATACCGTTGACTACTTATGTGACCTGGTAGTATTCTAAAAAAGCCACGTATAATAAAGGGTTATCTAAGGATCTTCTTCAGAAAGATGCCCTCACAAGACCTTCTCTGGTTCAGATCACCAGTAAGATCTCTTTGATTTCTATTCCAGATGAAGATATTCCAATACTTTTGTCTAGTTCAGCTGAATCGATGTTAAGATTCTTTTGATTTCCATTCTAGTCAAAGTTAATCCAAGACCTTCTCTGGTTCAGTTAGATCGACACTAAGATCTCTCTGATTTCCATGCCAGTTGAAGAAACTGTGAAGCCTGGGTTTCGACAAGATTACAGTATAAGGTACTGCGAAGCCTGGAATTTGACTAGATAGTAGTTCACTTCTTCAAAGACACTGAAGCTTGGGTTTCGACCAGATAATAGTATAAGGTGCTGCGAAGCCTGGAATTCAACCAGATAGTAGTTCACTTCTTCAAAGACATTGTGAAGCCTAGGTTTCGACCAGATAACGGTATAAGGTGCTGCGAAGCCTGAAATCTGACCAGATAGTATTTCACTTCTTCAAAGACACTGTGAAGCCTGGGTTTCGACCAGATAACATATAAGGTGCTGCGAAGCCTAGAATCCGACCAGATAGTAGTCCACTTTTTCAAACACTATGAAGCCTGGGTTTCGACCAGATAATAGTTTAAGTTGCTGTAAAGCCTGGAATACGACCAGATAACAGTTAACTTCTTCAAACACTACAAAGCACGGAATCCGACCAGATAGCAGTTTATTCTATCAATTACTATAAAGCCTAGACTAGACCAGATAATAGTATACCTCTGATTCAAGTTGAAGCCTGGATCAGACCAGATAACAACTTAATTTATTCAAATTACCGAAGCCTGGATACGACCAGATAACGGTTTGCCTCAGATTCAAGTTGAAGCCTGGACCCAACCAAATAATAGCTTAATTTGTTCAAGTTACTGAAGCCTGGATTCCGACCAGATAACAGTTTGAGTTACTGTGAAGCCTAGTGCACGACCAAATAACAATTTAATCTCATTTCCCCAGTGAAGCTTGGAATATGACCAGATAGCAGTCAACATTATCATCCTCAGCAAGTCACTGCAAATCCTGGATCCTGACCAGATATAAGTTCACTTCAGTCTCTTCAGTCAAGAGATGACTCCCCAATAGAGTAATGGACAACCGAGGCTCCTAGACTCTATTCCCCTGAGAAACATTTCCCAACAGACTCCTCCTTAGACAGCAGGAGAAGGAATCCCCACAAAGAGAATTCTTATGAAGTCAGCATCTATTTTGGATGGCATCTTTAAGCCCATCTTCAACGACTCTCTGTCATACTCCTTGGATGGCATCTCTAAGCCCATCTCTGACAGTCTCCTATCATATTTTCCAAATGGAATCCATAAGCCCATTCCTGATATTACCTACACAGTCATATCATTTCAGGTGAGTACAATTTTTTGGGCACTCTAGTGTTCAATCATCTTCCACCTTCAGATCACGAAAGGCAGACAAGACAATCTATATCTTCAGGTTTAAGAAGATTGAACAGGGGAAACTGTTGTACCCAAAAATTTTCCCTATCATTCTACTCAACACATTCCTAATGAGATCCTCAACTTGCCCAAGGATGCCCGAGAATTGATCAGACAAATTCTCCTTCTAATGCAATGAACCCCCAACTAGGGTTTCCATTTTCATCAAGATTTTTGAGCTCTAATGGTCTCCAATGCTTACCATGGTCCTAATATGTCCTCAATATCATCCATGCCAAGTTTGATGCTTTGCTCAATAAGTTTGCTCAGACAATTGCTCAAGTATTGGAAAATCAACTTTGCTAGGTCAAAAGTCAACAGTGACCTATATACAGTCAAACTTCAAGATTTTTGGTCAACATCAACATTTTGAAGTGATATCTATCATTTGATCAAAGGTTGATCATGATTCCTCAAGATATGCTCCTAACTCATCAAAAGTCAAAAATGGCAAATTAGGGTTTCTATAGGAAAAGTCAACCAAACTTTGACCAAGCATAACTTTCTCATACTTTATCAGAAGTTTTTCCATAAAGGCTCATTTTGAAGAGAATCCAATTCCCTACAACTTCTATTCATCCCTCAAGGTCAAGAAATGCCTCAATCAAAAGATACAGGCTCATACATTACAGGTCATTTTTAGAAAAACAACAAAAGGAACTTTTTGTCAAGACCATTTACCTCAAGATAAAGATTTCAAATGCAAAATTGGTCAAAAGAGGGATTGAATTAGACATCTTGGGATTTCCAAAAATTCAAAGATCATCATCATGAGATAAAAATTGATCAAGTTATGGCTTACCCAAGTTGGGAAAATTTAGGAAATTTCAAGAAATATGCATTGGGCAAATTTGAATTTTTAAGGCAATGGCTCAAATTCGTGAACTTCAAACATAATTCTAAGACCATATAGGGCTCATAAAAACATTTTTGCATAGTCTTGACTTTATTTGCATTTTATATTAATTTTATTTAATTAAAAATCAAATAAATTAATATTATTACAAATAATATGGTTAAGGCTTGTTTGAATGCATGGAGGGTTCGTAGTTTACGCGTACAGCAAGGCCAATATGTTTGCACTCATTCAAAATTAAAAAATGGAAAAAATCCCATAATTTTGGCCAAGGTTACAATGGACATTCATGGCATTCAAAAGCTTGTCCATAGATATTACAAACATTGCATTATCGTGTCCCCTCATCATTCTCTATATAAACAAGCTTTTAGCAAGCATCAAACAAATATACATGACATGGAGAACCCCTGTCCAATTTGCAAAAAAAAAACACTAAGTTGTCAAACTCGTATTTCCATTTCCAACTTGTTTTAGTCCCAAACAAGTATCAAAACACATTTCTGGAAGTCCCCTGGATCGATTACAATCATCACCAAGCCTCAAAACAGTCTGGAGCACGTTATAACTACCTCACAATTTGCATTTTTCTTTTGAATATGATTTCTTTTATTTATGTAATATAAACACATTTTGATCATACATTATTGACCACTCTTATGTTTGCTAGCTATCTGCATGGTTAGATTTGAGTTTTGGTGCAGGAATCAAGTATCACCATTTTTAGGGTTCCAAGCTTAAATTTGGGATTTTTGGAAATAACCAAAATTGGACCTAACCAAGGGTCTCTGCATGCTCAGGAGGTTGAGGCCAATTTATCCATGGCCTCACCATAAATTTATCATGCGTATTTTTGCTTGTTTTTATTTACATGTGCTATAGTGACAGACAAAAAACTGTCACTATAGGTTATAGTCTAAGATGAAGGACGAGGGAGGAAGACAATGCGTGGCAGTCCCCCACAGGAGGATTCAAACTTGCGCGCGTTTTTTTTTTTGTTTTTCTCAGATAATGTTTGTTTTTTATATATAATATATTAATGTTATTGTATGTTTAAATGATCAAGACAACTTAGTTGGTAAGCTAGCGCGTGCATAAAGGAGTGGACCTGGGTTCGATCCCCAGGTCCAGCAGTTTAGTTTTTCTAATAATTGTTCAACAGATCCAACGCTTCACATATTCAGGCGCATACCTTGCACCCCAGATCTATGCCAGCAAATTCATATGGGGTCCAGATCTAACACCCAGGATGTGTAGACCACTATGGACACTCTGTGGGCATCCCCCCAGGTTCCCAAGGTGTCTTGGGCTTGGCCTCATTTGGGCCAGGCGGGAATTCAACAGCACACCTCCTTTTTTTGCTTTTTTACCAGGCCCATGTTGTTTTATTTATCTTTCTTATTTTTATTTTTTTGTTTATTATTTTCAAATTCATTTTTTTTAAGTTATAAAAAAATCAATAAATAGAATTAGGTTTTATAATTAAAATTAATTTTTTGAAAAAAAGAATTAATTAATTTGATTATTATAACATTGATAATTTTTATTAAATAAAAATTAATTAGATTTAGGTTAAGTTTTCAAATATTTTTTTTAACATAAAAAAATGACAACAAATATTTTTCTTTAATTGATAAGCTTTTTTTTAGGACTTAGACTTTATTCCCTTATTAATGTTTTCCCGCGCTTATTTATTTTCATTTTATTTTCCAATTAATGTAACGAGTAATGGTTTGTAATAGTTGTGAATTAGGTTTTCATTTACTATTTTTATTTACCGCTTTCTCCCATGTTTGGTTATGTAACCCCTACCCAAAGCCTTGTAATAGCTAAGTTTAAGATTCTCGCATTTTATTTTCTCGCTACTATTAACTGTTAGATGAATGATCATAGGATTGAATGGAAAGATAAATCGAATGTTTAAAATAGTAGAACACTCTAACTGTGCAAAGATAAATAAACTGAAATCAAACACTTGCACATGCTCACCCCTAGGGTATCTCCCACTTCGGTTTCCTCGGAAATACGGTCACTATTCTCGAACATGAGAATTCTTAGTGACTGTCCTCTAATTCAGAGATCGAAAGTATCTTTCGAAAGTTGCCTCGGTAAAACAAAATGCGATCTTAGAACTTTAGGACAGTTACTAAGAGATCTTGCCATGTTGCCTTAAGTGACCGTAATCGTCCCTTTCAATTGTCCCTTAAACTCCAACAATGGAGCTACCTACTCCTTAATAGTAGGATAGCACTGTCTAAAGGAAATAAGAAACTGAACAGTCTTTTTCGAGTAGGTAGAAACTTTTAAGTACTTGCTAAAAATAATCAAATTTTCACACTTATACTTTCAAACACTTTTCAACTAAAGTTTTCAAAAACGCTTTATCACACTCTTGAGGACTGATATAAGGGTTACCATAAAGTGAAACTCCGTACTAAGGCATTTTCAAATCTTTTCAAAACACACACAAAAGAAATTGAAAAATGAGCAAGTACCTGAGAGCCCATGGAAAACCACATATATAAATGGTGCTAACACCTTCCCTTTCTATAATCTACCCCCGTACTCAGAAACATCTCGAAAAAGGTTTTTTCTGTTCTTTTTCCCTTTTCCTTTGTTGGATAAAATAAAAGACGGTTGCCACTCTTGCTTATCGTATATTTGCGAACAAAAAACCAGCAGTAAGTATTAACAGTCGGTTCTGCCACCATATTACAGATAGATTTTGGAAAATCATGGTTCTAAACATGGCTCTGTGTTGATGTTTAGTAAGATGTTGCAACATTTTACTCAACTATCACAGTAGTTTTGCTGCTATGAGTTTTTCTGCCAGATATTGTGACATCCTAGTCTGATGCAGCATGCGCTACTTTTGGATATCCTTGAAGATTTAATTTGAAGATATGAGTATCTCAAATATTCTGTAATTATTATAAGCATAGGCCAATCAAGGATTTTGTTAGAAACAAGTGCAGATTTGATTGGTTACTAAAAAAGATCGATTGATACTTTTAGGAAAATTTTTATGGAGATTGTTTCTATTTTTACGGAGAATATTCTACATATAATTTTCAGCTGAAGATTGGAATTGATTGAAGAATCCAAGCTATTGCAATCCCAATTGCAGAAGTCTATATAAGGAGTTGTCCAAGACCTAGTTTTTTAAGAATAGTTTTTATTGTAAAACCTTGTGAAAAATAAGGATTTAGGGTTGGTAGTTGCTTAGGTTCTCCGTGTTTGTTTTTATACGCCCTTATGTATCTTTGTGAATTTGAGTTGACTGATTATTACTTGCTTATCAAGCTATTGTTCTCCTCGAAGTTGTGAAGCAAGAGTTGAGTATTGTTCTTGGAGTAAGTTTTTAAGCAGCTCCTAGTATTTGTAATTTGGAAGTTTGTTCTTCCTTTTTGGTTTGTTGAGACATTCCTTGGGACTGGGAGTGTTGTTTTATCACTGTGGTGATTGGAAGTGAGATGGCGATTTCTCATATCTAGGAGGTTCCTAGGTATAAGTTGCATTGGGTAGGGTATATGCGAGATGTTTTAAACCGGGGAGTTTAGCTTTAAACGAGTACTACTAGTAGTCGGTTTCCTTCCGGGCTTAGCATCCCCCAGAGTAGGTGAGTTGCACCGAAATGGGTTAACATATCGTTATGTTCTTTTACTTCTGCAAGTTTTAGTTTTGCATGTTATTATCTTGTTGTTGTTCTGTCAGGAGATGTTATAACATCTGTCGTGACATTGTGTGTTGTTAAGACATCAGTTTTGACTTTTGATTTTGTGTATGCTAGAATTTAAATTGGCGTCAAAAGAAGGCACCCAACTCTGTTTATTAGGTAAGATTCAAGGATATATTTTTCTAGAACTATGGAGAAAAAAAGGAGGATATAACAACATACCACCTTTGTTGGATGGTTCAAACTATGACTGGCGGAAAGTTAGAATGATAGCTTTTTTGAAATCTTTGGACAACAAAGCTTGGAAGGATATTTTGAAAGGATGGAAGCATCTTATTGTGAAGCTCATCGACAAAGATGGGAAAGAGATTGAAACTGAAACCATAAAACCCGAAGAAGACTAGGATGAAAACAATGATAAGGAAGCTATTGGAAATTCCAAGGCTTTAAATGCTCTATTTAATAGAGTAAACAAAAATGTTTTTAGGTTGATTAATATGTGTACCATGGCCAATGAGGCTTGGTAAATTCTCAAGACAACTTATAAAGGTGCTTCCGAGGTAAAGATTTCATAACTTCAGCTTCTGACTTCCAAATTCGAGAACTTAAAGATGAATGATGATGAGAAAATTCAAGAATATCTAATGAAGATTCTTGAAATTGCTGGTGCTTCAAGTGCCTTGGGAGAGAAGATGTCAGAAGCAAAGCTAGTCATAAATTTTTTTAGGTCCTTGCCTAGGATATTTGACATGAAGGTCACAACAATTGAAGAAGCCCAGATGTGATACAGTGGAAGAACCGACTGTTAATACTAGTTTGCGTTTTTTGTTTGTAAATGTTGCGGTAAGCAAGAGCCGCCACCGACTTTTATTTCATCCAAGAAAGGAAAAGGAAAAAGAACAGAAAAATCTTTTTCGAGAATGTTTCTGAGTACGGGGGGTAGATTATAGAAAGGGAAGGTGTTAGCACCCTTTCTATTTGTGGTTTTCCACGGGCTCTTAGGTACTTGCTCGTTTTTAAATTTCTTGTGTGTGCTTGTTTTGAAAAGTTTTGTTTACTTCGTGATAACCCTTGTATCGGTCATTAAGAGTGTGCCGAAGTTGTTTTGAAAAAGTACTTAAGATTTTTCTACCTACTCGAAAAAGGTATGTTCATTTTTGTTTCCTTTAGACAGCACTATCCTACTATTAAGGAGTAGGTAGCTCCGTCGTTGGATTTAAAAGGGACGTTCGAAGGGACACAATGATCTCTGAAGGCAACATGTAAGGATACCTTAGCAAGGGACTATCGTCATAAGATCAATTCATAGGCAACTCAAGGGACAATTAGGGACTATGATCTTTATGACGATTTTAGATCGTGGGTCATTGCTAAGGTATCCCTACGTTCGAGGGACACGACCATTATTTACGAGGCAACCAAGTGAGGCAAACCCTATGAGTGAGCATGTGCAAGTGTGTTTTTTTTAGTCAATTTT
The DNA here is from genome assembly GCA_948472305.1 of Vicia faba. NCBI lineage: Eukaryota > Viridiplantae > Streptophyta > Magnoliopsida > Fabales > Fabaceae > Vicia > Vicia faba. The sequence continues at coordinate 994,457,150 of OX451741.1, forward strand.
CTTTGCACAATTAGGGTTTTCTACTGATTTAATCATTTGTCTTTTGCATGCAAGCCTATTGTCCATACATCTAGAAGTTTAATAGTTGCGGAAATTAAAAGCGGAAAAGTAAATCTACGCTATTACAAGGCCTCGGGGAGGGGGTTACATGACCAAACTTGGGGAATTGAAACAGTAAATAATATGTGGTAAATAAAATCCTAGTTAAAACTATTACAACCTCAAAGCAAATACAATAATTAGAATTAAAACAAATAAAATATTACGCGCGAGAATTAAATACGGGAATCAAAGTTTAAATTCAAAGGGAATCACAAAAAATATTTTTGTTATTTTTTGATTGAGAAAATTAACTATTTGCAAATTAACCCTAATTTTCTAATTGATTTTAATTATGAAAATAATAATTTAAATTGACCTAATTAAATTAATCTAATTAATTTAATGAAATAAAATATTTTATGAAAAGATATGATTTTAATGTTTTTTGTGATTATTTTATTTAATAAAAAATGATTTTGTTTTTTTTTTTGTAAAAATAATTAAACAAATAATTAAAATAAATAAAAGAAATTAAAAAGAAAAATTAAACTGGGCCTGGTGAAGTAGCAACTTGGGGGTGTGGAATGGAATTGTTAAGCCCAGAATTATAGGCCCATTTGCTCACGTGGGGATTCAGTGCAGCTGACCTTCATGAGGTCCACCACACGCCTGCATGCTTGAAGCGTTAGATCTGGCCAGGACATGATCTGATGGCGTGGATTTGAGGATGCATGATGGCCCTTTTGAAGGTGAGGCTTGCTGGATATGGGACAAAGAAATTGGAAAATATGAAAACATGAGATTCTGGGATCGAACCCAGAACCCTTTGCTTCACCGCCTGCGCCTTTGCCATCTATGTTAGGATGGTTAGTTATATATATAATAACATAAATAAAATATAAATGAAATAAAGTGGTTTTTCCCAAACGCATGCGTGATTCAAATCACCTAATGGGATTCTGCCACCTAATTGTCTTCTTCTCCATAACTGTTGTTTTTGCCACACTTTTACCTACAGTCGTTTCCGTCACTAAAGGTTATAGTGATGGATTTTGTTCGTAGCCATAAACCTGTAAAATTCAAAAATGCGGCACAAGCAGAATAAATTCAAACCAAAGACATGGATCAATTAAAAATAATCTTATAAGCATGATAGTACCCCTGATTTTGTCCAATTTTGCCTCTATATGGAATTCCCTATTTGGGACCTCAAAACCCTAACAATGGCATCGTGCCACTCTTGCACTTAAACTTCAATCAAACCAATCAAAAACATTGCAAATATGATAGCAAGCATGGATATATGATTAAAACATGTTTATGATGGATAAACTATTGAAAACAAATCTTGAAAAAAAGATGCAAACCGTGGCACTGTGAGGCGCGATTTCTGAAGGTTTTAAGGCTTGGGGATGATTGGAATGGCTTCAGAAGATGTCCAGGAACAAATTGTTGGCCTTGGAATTGCTTGAAACAGCCTGTAGAATCGAAAACGACCTGCACTTTTTGACAAAAAATTGAGACTTGCCCTCCTTCTTTCATGACCCCAATCCTATTTTTTATGCTTTAGGGATGTTATGTATATATGATAGAATTATTTAGGTCATCAAAAATTGATCATATCTTTGCAAATTATGGAGATTTGATTTCATTCTTTGTCTTGTATGATTTGTTTCCAAAATAGACCAAATTAAGATCTTTTCCAATCAATTAGCTCTTGCAGGAATTTTTTGGTTTGCTAGCTGTGCATGGACTCATAATATGCTCATAAAATCAAATCTTTGATTTTATTTGATTATTCTACTATTTAAATTGATTTATTTTGATTTAAATGGATAAAAAATCAAAATATATAATAAAAATAATAAAATAATAGGTGGATAAGCTCATGGGTCATGGGACATCTTAGGAACAAGTTTCAAACAAGAAAACATGGGCCCATTTGGAAAAAAATTCATTTTGATCAATGTTGACTTCATGCACATTTCCAAAAATTGGTCAACTTTGACAATACATATCTCCCTCAATTTTAACCCTAAGAGGGTGTTCTTGGACTTTTTAGAAATCTTAGGATGTCCTTTAAGCAACCTATTTTCTTTCATCTCAATTGGATGTTCCATGTTCAAGTAAGAAGCTTTGACCCAAAAGGTGTTTTTGTGACTTTTTTAGATGACCTATAATGTCTGAATTTATATCTTTTCATGAGTGCATTTATTGAACTTGAGGGATGAATATGAGTTGTAGGTAATTGGACTCTCTTAAAAATGAGCCTTGTATGAGAAATTCCTGATAAAGTATGATAAAGTTATGCTTGGTCAAAGTTTGGTTGACTTTTCCTAAGAAACACTACTTTAGCAACTTTTGTATTTTGATGAATTAGGGGCATTCCTTGGAGAATCATGACCAAAACTTGATCAAATGATGGATATCACTTAAAATTTTTGATGTTGACCAAAAATATTGAAGTTTGACTGTATGTGGGCAACACTTGACTTTTGACCTAATATAGTTGCTTTTCAAGCATCTGAGCAGTAGATTGAACAAACTTCCTGTGCAAGGCATGAAACTTGGCATGGATGATCTTGAGAACATATTAGGGCAATGGAAATCATTTGGGACCCTTGGAACTCAAACATCTTTATGAGGAGTGAAACCCTAGTTTGAGGCTCATTGTCTTAGGAGGAGGATTTGTCTGGTCAATCCTTAGGCATCCTTGGGCAAGTTAAGGACCTCTAGGAGTTTGTTTTGAGTAAAATGAGAGGGAAAATTTTAGGGTACAACACCAGAACATCAACAACACGAGAGATGTTTAACTTATTGGGTCACTTCAAACATTTGAATTGGCTATTGGTGACAAGGCTGAGAAAAAGAACAAAAGCACAACTTTTGTATCCAATGCTGGAGACGATAAAGGTCAAGCTGAGTTGTACACTGATGAGGATATGTCTAATACCATTGTTATTCTTGGAAATAAATTCAATAGGATGTTAAAAAGATTATGCAGAAGAAGGTGACCAGATGTCAAGAATATCTCATAGAACATGATTAATAGTCTTGATTCTAAGAAGAAAACAAGATCATAAGAGAAGCCAAGTCAAAACAGAGACATTCAATGTTTGAATGTGAAGGATATGGTCATATTAGACATTAATGTCCCGACTTCCTCAAGAAATAGCAGAAGGGTTTCACTGCATCTTGGTCTAATGATGATAAGTCAGAAGATGAAGAAAATTCTGAGACTGCCAAACTTGGGTTAGCTTTATCTGGAAGATGGTCAAATGAAGTTGAAGCTTGTCACGAGAACGTGTGTGAAAACTTGGATGTTACCTACAATTATACTTATGATAGGTGTGAATATAGCCTCAATAAGAAAGAAGATAAAAGAAAGGTCATTGCTGATTCGGAGAATGAAATGAAGCAACTTCTAAGCACTCTTTCTCATCTATAAACCGAGGTAGCATGCTTAAATCCTAAGCTTGATAACTTGGTTGATTCCATAAGTATTATGAAAGAGGATGAGAATTCTAGAGTTCATTATCAATCTGATAAAAAACTAAGAAGAGTAATTGGTGAGAAGTTCTTTGCTTCTAAAAAGAAGAAAAAGATCATCATGTTGAAACTCATGTTATAACATCCTAACAAATGTGATAAATCTTCAAACCAACCTCAGTCCACTAGAAGGTGTCACTACTGTGGTGAGTCTGATCATCTAAAGCCTTTATGTTTCAAATTGTATGGAGATCAAAGAACTCCAGTTCATTCCAAGGCTGTCACAATGAGAAAAAAGAGAAGTGTTGAAAATATGGATGTTTATCTTATAGCACATACTTCTTTGAGAGACTCCACAAGTGAAGACTTGTACTTTGACAATGGATGCTCTAGACATATGACAGGGGTCCAGAAGATGTTGGTGGATGTTAAACCACATCCCACAGGTTCTGTTAGATTTTGTGATGGGTTTAATGGAGAAATCAAAGGGGTTGGTAAGCCCATGTGTGATGTCTATCCCAAGTTGGAAGATGTGTTGTTTTTTAAATGATTGATTGCTAATCATATTAGCATTAGTCAATTGTATGACCAAGTTTTATTAGTCAACTTCTCAAAATCAAAATATCTATTAAAAGATTAGAAATAAGTTTTTCTAATGAAAGGGGCCAGGTCCAGAGACAACTGCTATTTATGGGAATCTTAAATAATTGCTTACTTTTCCACCTACAACCAATGAGGATGAAGTGAAGCTATGGAACTAGAAGCTTGGACATCTTCATTTCAAAAGAATGAATGAAATCATATTTGAATGAGCCATAAGAGATTTTCCAGAGCTCAAGATTGAAGAAGGAAAATTTTGTGATGAGTGTGAAAATAAAAAAGAAAATCACGATGTCACACCCTATGTTGCAACATAAGACTATTTCCAAAGTTTTGGAACTTCTTCATATAGATGTAATTAGATCATTACAGGTAGACAACCCAGGAGGAAAAAGGTATGCCTTTGTAGTTGCAGATGACTTTTATAGATATACTTGGATGAATTTTATTAGAGAAAAATCAGATAATTTTGAAGTCTTCAAAGATTTGTGTCAAAGCATTCAAGAGGAGAGAGAAAGTATGATTGTCAAAGTCAGAAGTGACAATGACATCGAGTTTAAGAATACTGAATTTTATGAATTTTGTGATTCTGTAGTAATAAGTCATGAGTTCTCTTATTCATGGAAAACTAAGGAGATGGCATTGTTGAGCAAAAGACTAGAGTAATACAAGAATCAACTAGAGTTATGCTTAGTGCTTAGCAATTTCCATTTGAGTTTTGGGATGAAGCTTTAAATGTTTCTTGCTATATTCATAATAGGTTCATCTTGAGGGGAGGTACTGTTACTACTCCCTCTGAGGTATGGAAAGGAAGAAAACCTAAGGTCAAATACTTTCATATTTTTGGAAGCAAATGCCATATCTTTACTAATAAAGATCAAGTGGACAAGAAGGATTCCATAAAGGATGAAGGGATATTTCTAGGTTACTCTTCAAGAAGAAGAGCTTATAAGATTTATAACTCCAGAACTGGTATGACAATGGAATCTATCAATGTGAGACTTGATGGTTATGTTGCTAAAGAAAGGCAGGATGTCAGAGACGATGTTGAAACATCCTATGTGCAAACTGATGTAGCACTAAGAGAGGAGACTGATGAATTCAGAAACACTGAGTCAGTAAATTTTCAATCTAGCACAAGTCAGTCTATTGAGGGACAAATAGAACAATTAATGGATCTAACTGTAGGTCACCCTAATAAAGGTAACATTGTAACACCCTTCTAAACCCAGATATATTTTGCATATAATTTACGAAAATAATTCAAATAAAACCACCAACAAGGATGTGACATATTCATACAAGTATCATATAATAAGCATCCTGCTCCGTAACATGGGTTTTCAAAATTATTTATAACAAATACTTCGTTGATGACAACAAAAAAACTTGAAATACTCGTAGTGGAATTCATAGTTTCAAAACACCTTTATTAAAATACTTCATTGAAATTTCATCATACGTCATCGTTTATGATTCATAATAAAAATAACTTAAATACCATGAAAGGTAGTTCAAAACCTCAAAATAGACAAAAGAACATAATTATTCCAATCAAACGATCCCAACCCCGATGTTACATATCATAGAAAGAGCCACTTTACTCAACATGAAATAAATAACGCACTTTGAAGCTATCCTCTAAGCTTTATCAAACAATTCCTGATCACCTATAAGTTACCCATGTATCGAGGCAACATTTCCAATCAGAAAGGGTGAGTAATCACAAATCATTATAAAAGGTATATGGAGTAAATATAGTAGTTACACAACAATCATTAAAGATTACACATATCGTCATACATCACATATATACTCACTCTTTCACATTATCAAATCATTCATAGCATCATCATGTTATCAAATAAACAATCATCACCAAGACATCATTAATTCACACATCATCAAAACATCACTTAATAAATCTTCATGCAATGTCATAAAGAATGAAATGAAACATTATTGACTCATGCATGTTATACCAAAACTTCACTGATGACCAAGTCATCTTTATCCAAAGATCCCCACCATATGATCAATTCTCGCATGGAGCCGAAGCACTTCACAATATTGTACTCGATCCACACTATGGGATTGGGGCCATCCATGTACCAACATCCTATCAACATCACTAGACTAATCGTTCTAACCACATCGTTGTACCAATGTCCTAACATATTCCATGAATGCCTGATGTGCAACAACACAATAAAAACATGACCACTTCTATTCAAACTGCATCATCATTCAAGTAAAACTACAACAAATAATGTTTTTCATGATGAAGCTTTCACGTCATCTTGGAAAAACCAAGGTTTTATACCAAGGCGCCCCATATATTTATTTTTTTTAAAAACAACTTAATTCCTCGTTTATTTAGAAATCTTAGGTGACATATTATTTCAGACACGCTTCGAATCCCAGCTACTGGACTTTATGTTTCTACTAGTAAAAAAGTGTAAAATAAATTATCTAACCCTTCAGTTTCTTTAATAAAACGAGGGATAAATAATCCAATTTTTACTATGAAAACACTCGTTGAATAAATTTAACCCTAATGCTATCTTACTTGTAGCCCCTACTAGTTTTTTGGGATGGATTGTAAAACTTAAAAAATGTTCTTCTACCTGAGCAAAACTATGATATATTCATCATTACTGATGGATTGCAAGGGAAAAAACATTTTCCAATATTTGCAACAGACACCTTATTAAAAGTTGGAAACATTCAAACACATTATCTAAAACGCTAGTGAAGATAGTGATAATGATAGTGCAACAATCAATCTTGGATGCAATGATAATGATAGCACAACAACCAATCTTGGATCTCTAGAATCTTGTATGGGACCTGGACATGCTTTATTTTTAATATCCTTGGTATACAATGTAACCATTTAAAAATAATTAATCTAACCCCTTAGTTTTATTCCAAAACCAAGAGGTTAGTTAATCTAACCCCTCGGTTTTATTCAAAAACAGAGAGGTTAGTTAATCTAACCCCTCGGTTTTAATCTGAAACCGAGACGATATTTAATTCTGAAACCAACATTTCATTGACAAACAAGATCAATAGATAGATTTCATTGCATCGACAAGTTCCACATAACATTAACAATGCAATTCAGATCCTACTTCATCAATTACATTTCATAAGAAAGTAAACATTAAACATAAAGGAGATAACAAAACATAACATCTTCGAATTTCCAAAAAATTTATCTAATTTAAATTTGTTATGTAGATTCTTGTTCTCCTTCTTTGAATCTTCATGCATAACCTTCAAATAGCCCATAACTTCTAACTCTGACTTCATAATGTTCCCATATTCATTTACACCTTTTGCCACAAAGTCTTCATACCATATGAACAAATTACATGTCTCTTAAATCCTCCAAAATGGACATCTCCAAAAAAGCCTTCCTTTATTTTTTCCCTTCTTGCTATGATATAAAACCACACGACCACCACACTCGCATAATGGTCCAGATTGTGATTTTACAGAAGAAGAAGACAAAGAAACACCTTTGGATGAGTTTGTATTCAAAGATTGCACTGTTTTAGTTTATCTAGCCAATATATTATTCTAAAACCGAGATGATAGTTAAGTGTTATTTTTCACTGTTTTCAACGGCATTAAACAAATATATGTCGTCCATTTACAAGTTATCAACGCTCAAGAGTCCGCCTTTTAGTGATCCGCATGAAACATAAGGGACACCCACTATATAAGTTCTCTTACGATATTATAAATATAACCTAAATGAAACATATGAAGCTCTTGAAACCTAAGAACGCTTGGAAAAGTTCTCTACGATGGATTGCAAGAGTAGAAAATCATATGGGTTCAAGGTTTGTTTTCTTAAATATTTGTTCATTATTTGATTCCTTGATTTTTGTTTTCTTAAATATTAATTACCTTACCTTTTTTTCATCAGAAATAATTGCATGGTAAGATTTAATAGAAGATCTTCCCCAAGATTCAATATTACAAAGATCTAAATCTACATCTTGATGGAATTAGTTTTTTATCTTATCCACCCTAGGAAATTTTATTTTTATCTTGAACCACCCTAGGGAGTTTTATTTTTATATTTACTTTCTGGGTAAACAATGTAATATTTTGGGTAAATAATGTTTTGTGTAAACAACATAATATTCTGGGTAAACAATGTAACAACATTAAATAAAATTTATTGACCACTCAGTTGTTTGTAGAAACTTAGATAAAAGATACGATAGCTTTGAAAATAATAAAAGTGTGGCTCTTGGGGTTCGAACCCATGTGCATATAACTATACACCTCGGGTTTTGAAAAACCAAGGTTTTAAGTGGATACTTTTCATGACGACCTTATTTACCTCGCTTCTGTTACCGAGGTACAACGCTTTTTGTGTCCAATGTTAGAAGAGTTATTTCTAGTAGTGTAATCTTCATAATATCAACACATAATTCATACTACATACATCATCAACACAACAACATCAATTCATCATAAGAACATACATCATATATATCAACAAATATTCACATCACTTTATCATAGTACAATCACTAGATAAATACATCATATGGTTCATTTTATTTACTCAAAGTATAGTACATCATGTTAGACTTCTAATGCTTTGAACGACGCGTCAAACAGAGTCCGGAAACTCCAGTTACGACACTTTGAAGATTCTTCCATCCGCCCCTCGCCAGATGCTCACCCGACGAAACTACTTGCTCTCTTGAGGCTCGCCTGGCAAAGCTGGGGCGAACTAACTTCCCCATATGAAATTCCAGGAGCTTTCATTTTCCCCTATTTCCTTCGCCTCCTTACTCGCTCGATGAACTCACGATCTACTCTTTTTCGCCTAGCGAAGCTGGAGCGAGTCCACTTCTCCAATGCATTTTTCCAGGGGCTCTGTTTTTCTCCCCCCAGGTCTTTCTCTTCATTCTCATTTGGTGCATTAGGGGAGAAGTCACTTCGCCCGAAAAATCTATATGCTCGCCCGACGATGCTACGCAAACAGGAACTTCCTGTTGCAATTTCTACATTGCAGCAGTCCCAAAATCCTTACGGTTTCACATCAAAACAGATCGAAAACTCAAACAATTCACATGTTTTTACAAATATAACAATAACACATCATGATGGGTATCATATAAATCATTTCATAGCATTACAACATCATTTTATTCACAATTTCATCAAAGATTCATCATATAACCAAATCATCACAAAAACCCTAAATAAACCTACATACATCTAAATCTGATACCAATCATAATAACACCCTTACCTTAGATTCTTAGCGATTGACCTTTCTGTGAGGGAAAAAGTGAAAGAACTGAGTTTTAATGCTTGTCAAAAACCTATATGTGCAAATATGTTATGCTTCAAATAGGTGCAAGTGAGAAACATCAAAAACAAGCATTTTTCTCAAAACATATTGCATGAGCCGGCTCATGGAACCTTAGATCGGCTCATGAGAAGAAGATTTTGGCTTGGAAACATCCGGGAAGGTGCACGCCTTCTCTATGCGTCGACGCATAGTTTTGGGAGAACATGAGTGGGCTCACCAGGGAATGATTCGGCGCATGACTGGAGAAATTTAAACCTCTCCCGCTCGGGAAGAAGCACGCCTTCTCTATGCGTCGACGCATAGTTATGGGAAAACATGAGTCGGTGCATTAGACAATGATTCGGCGCATAACTGAAGGAATTTCAACCTCTCTCTCGCTCAGGGTTTTTTATCACAAGTCTTTGTTTCATTGAATTCAACCGAGCTAAGGGATTGGAAGACCGTGAGGTGTTTAATCGGGTAGCGGTAACCGGAGGAATGTGAAGAAGGATTTAGGGCAGATTTCTTGGGTTTAAACTCATTCAAGGTTGAAGGAGATTTTGTTCAAGATTTAGCATACTTGATTCATCTAGAATCAAGGGAAGAGGCGTGCAACATATAAGATTCATCAAGTTACTTTGAAATGTGGTGATTGTATCTTCTCTTAGAAACTTTGCAAATTTAATTTCATATCCTAATTCTAGATTCTAGAATTGGGGGCAGAGTAGCCTATGCGAGGACGACAGGGTGAACTGCCTTAACAAATACCGTGTCCATTATAGTTTTATGCATTTTACTTCTATCTGCTTAAATTTATGAGTTATGAATTCCTTCATTCATACAAAATAATTGTAGTGACAAACTAAAACTTTACACTTCATATAGCATTCATTTGAATCTCTATAATCACTACAATTTGAGTATAACCAAACCTTGTGTAGTACGTACACCAAGTGTTTGGTGAATTTATAACTCACAAATCTTCTTTATCTTCTCTGTAACTAATTGGTAATAACTTACACCTTGTTAAAACTTGCTAAAGCGATTTATCATACTCAATTTTAGTTGTGATTCTATTCACATCATTTTCATCAAATTGGTTTGCATATTCGATCTTTCCAATACGTAAAGTTTAGATGATCAGATTCAGGGTTGTCACTCACTGATTAAAACAATTTTATAAAAAGCTCAAAATTTTCAAAGGGATATATTCAACCCCCCTTCTAGATCCGTCACATCGTCTAACAAGTGGTATCAAGAGCGTCGGTTTGTCCAGTGCTTCACATATAACTTCTAGAAATGGATTGTGATCTAAAAGGGGCGTACTAGAGCACCCGTTTTCACATGTGAAAATTATAGCTATTGGAAAGATTGTATGCGTGTCCATATCACATATGTTGATAGGAAAATATGGAAGGTTATCCAAGATGGGCCAATTGCAATAACTATGCAAAATGCTGCCGGGATAATCGTTCCTAAACCGGAAGCACAATGGGATGAAAAAGATGAGAAAAGTTATGCTTATGACTGGAAAGCAAGAAACATGCTCATAACATCTCTAGGATTTGATGAGTATTTTCGGGTCTCACATTGTGCCACGGCTAAGGAAATGTGGAACGTTTTGCAAGTCACCCATGAGGGCACAAACGATGTAAAATTGGCTAGAATCAATACTTTGACGCAAGAGTTTGATCTCTTTCGCATGGAGAAAGGTGAAACCATCGCCGACATGAAAAAGAGATTTTCTCATATAATGAATCGCTTGCATACACTTGGTCGTGTAATTTCCAATTTTTTTGCTACTAACAAAATTTTGAGATGTCTTAGCAGGGAATAGCAACCTAAAGTGACGGAAATTAAGGAAGCCAATGATCTAAATACTTTGGATCTCACAACACTATAGGGTAAGCTTCAAGAACATGAGCAAGAGCTCATAAGCCTTGGAAAGCATGAAAAGAAAGAAAAGTCAAGGGACTTGGAAAAGAAGTCTATAGCACTAAAGGCTTCAAGCTCCAAGTCATCCACCTCAATTTCGTGTGCAAGTAAATCAAGTGATAACGATGAGAGTCCGGATGAGGATATGGGTCTGTTCGTAAGAAAATACAATAGATTTCTCTGGAAAAATGAAATTCAACATTCGGATAAGAATCTCATCAATTATAGACGCTGTTGTACCCCAAAATTTGCCCTCCCATATTCTTCAAAGATTTGCAAAGAGCATGCTTCAAAATCTCCCAAGGGTTGCACAGTCCAATGGCCTCCTAACAGTCAAAATTAGGGTTTCGGTTCTGGCAAAGAAATTGAAGTTTTCAAGGGTCCAATCAAGTCCCACATGCCTATAAACATTGTCAAGCATCCTCATGTCAAGTTTCAAGACTCACAGCACAAAATTGCACAGTCAAAAACCCTAATTGCTCAACAGTCAACTATAGGGGCAAAATGGCCATTTGACAGTCAAAAGTCCAAATTTTTGGTCAACATCTTATTTTGAAGCCACAAACATCATTTGATCAATTCTTGATCATGATTCTCAAGGCATGGCTCAAAAAGTCTCAAGATGCAAAAGTTTCCATATTTGGACAGTTGAAAAAGTCAACTGTAACTTGACCAAGGCATAACTTCCACATGGTTTATCAGAAAAATTCCATCCAAATCTCATTTTGAAGAGAATGACATTTTCTACAACTCATCTTCACACTTCAAGTCCAAGAAATGCTCTCACAAAAAGTTATCAATCTCAACATTACAGGTCATTTTCAAAAGTCAACAAAAAGGCACTTTAAGTCAAAGACCATAACTTGAGATTGGTGAAACAAAATGACATGGGACCAAAGAAATTGGTTAGAGAACTTCAAGACCTTTCCAAAATGTCCAATAACATGATCAAAGCTTAAATATTGAGCAAGATATGCCTTGTGGAAGTTGGGAAATATTTGGGAATTTTGAAAAGTCAACTTTGCTTCAAATGCCTCAAAATTGCTAATGGGCCACAATTTCTTCCAAGAATCATCACCCAAAAGCTATGCACGACCCATTGACCCAAAGGGGAGTTATTTTCTTATTTTTAATTAATTAATTGAGTTTATTATCCTATTAATTCATTTAATTAAAATTAAATATAAGAAAAATACTAAAATATGTTTGCCAAATCTTTTTATGCAGCATATGCCCTCTTTATTCACTCAAGATTTCGTGCGCATCCAAAAAGGCAAGATTTCTCATGATTGGCAATGGTTTTATAACAAAAAGATTGAAATTGATCTCATTGAAAATCAAAGATCCAAATCATCAATGCAAAGGTTTTGTGCTTGGATTTCTAACCTAATTCATTCCTCATATATGCACAAACAATAACCTAATCATAAGGACAAGCAAGCTGCGCCCAAGAACACCAAACAACTTTGCATTTTTTTCACAAAATTCTGAAAATTGAAAACATACATAGAGCTCCTTTCAAGGCCTAAAAAGGATCCCAAACAATTGTTGGGACCTTCCTGAACGTGATTCAACACCTTTCCAAGCCCCATACATCAGGAATCGGTATAACCAAATCAAACTTTTCTTGAAATATTGAATAATCGTATTTGAATTTACATGCCATATCAATGCATTTTCATTATTGTTTTACACTAACATGATCATACTGAAGCTTTTAGTGTCTTTTAATTGAACTAATATTGCCTGTATAGAAAATTGCCATGGACATTTTTTAGGGTTTCAGGAACCTTGAATTAGGGTTTTACGCTTGAGGAAAAATTGGCCAACCAAAATAGCACCATTGAAATCAGGACTTTCCAACGAATTGAACAACCACCTCGCGCCCTTTTTCTTTTTCACCATGTGTTAATCGTTATTTTTCAGGCTTAAGGTTAGTGGGGGTTTAAAACCCCCGCTATTTGCTTCTAGTTGCAGAAAAAAGAAGAAGATGATGCTTGCATGTCTGGACGTGACTGGGAGATTCAAATATTCGCGCTAATTTTTTTGTTTTACATCAATAGCATTTGTTTTCATATGTATTGATCAGGTTCCACTAGCTTGACAAAGAAACGCACTGGCTGGGTTGGTGAATGATGTGTCCTTCAAACACTGGGACCTGGGTTCGATTCCCAGGTCCCCCATATTCCTTTCATATATTTTTTCTTAACGTGCTTCTATGCAGTATGTCCTCAAAGACCCACCATGCGCCTTCACCTCCTAGCTTGCCATGTGTCTCAAATGATCAATCTGAAGGCCATGGTATGAATTCTAGGATACGCGTTAGTCAACCATGCACACTCAAACGTGGAAAATTCAAATAGGCCTTTGTCCCATGGGCCCAAATTACTCTAACAACACCTCCAAAGGGGTCAACACCCCCTATGTTTGTATTTCTTTCCCTTATTCTCTTTCTATTTTTTTTTATTTGTTTTAATTATTTTCTTTTAATTCCTTAAATTAATTTTAATAATACAAAAATACAAAAAAATCAGAAAAGTCAAAAAATAAAAAAATATATTTAATTTAATCCACTAATTAATTTTTGTAAATAAATTTAATAATCAATTTAGTTTTAATTTAGGGTTTAAATTTTAATTTGTTTTCTAAATAATTAAAAAAGGTGGAAATTAGGTTTTAGGTTTTTATTCTTTTCCTCAATAAAATAATTTTTCTTCTTATTATTATTAATTAATAATTATTTTGTAAATACTTGTAATTAATTAATTAAGACTAAATTAGGTTAAACTTAAACAATTTTTAAATAATTAAAAACATGTAGAATTAGGGTTTCTTTTCTTTTTTTAATTTTCTTTAATTTCATAAATACAAAAAACATCAAAAAATAAGTTCTTTCCTTTATTTAATTTAATTACTTTATAATTTCGATTCAATTTATTTAAAGGGTCCAACGCCCTCGCATTCTTGATTCTTATTTCGTTTCGCGCGTTTATTTACATTTTTTACTTTAAATTTATGTAATTGCCCCAAAGCCTTGTAATAGATAATTAGGACATTTATTTTCCGCATTTTATTTATTCAAATCGGGTCTTGGTTTAATTTGGCGATGTAGACCCGCGCCTTGTAATAGTGTAGGACTTTTATTTTTCCGCACTTTAAATTTCTGCACCTCTTAACTGCTAATAATTTGCATGAAAGAATGAATGGCCAAAAATAAAATCAAAGCGTAGAACACTCAATGCATGATCAAGACAAATATATCTGAAAATGACACACAATTCACACACACCACTCCTAGGGTACGCCTCACTGTTGCCTTGCCCCTCGAAACGTGGTCGTCGAGTAGAGGACATTTTAGTAAGTCCTCATGTCCATGAACATGGCATGGGGGTAGATTCTAAGGTATCCTCCTATTGCTCTGGTGACCACATTGTCCCTAATCCTCGAATTGACCCGAACACCTCCAACGGTGGTGCTACCTATCTCTCAATGGTGGGATGGCACTACCTTAAGGACATTTACACAGACTAATTCCTTAGGGTAGGTAGACGAATCGTAGATACTTGCTCTAATTCAAAACAAAATCAAAAACTTCTTTTCACACCGACACTTTGCAAAAAGATTTCAAAAACAACTTTTCAAATACTCTTGAGGACTGATACAAGAGTCGAACTGAAATTTTAAACGAAACTTTTTCAAACCCACTCTGAAAAGCAAACAAACATTTTTGAAAACACAAATGAGCAAGTATCTAAGAGCCCATGGATAACCATGGATAGAAAGGGTGCTAACACCTTCCCTTTCTATAAATCTACCTCCCGAACCGAGAACAATCTCAATAATGAATTTTTCTTTGCTTTTGTCCTTTCCATATTGGAGAAAAGAAAAGACGGTGGCGACTCTTGCTTCCGCGACATTTCGCGAACCAGCGTTAAACAGTCAGTTCCAGATCCACCGATCACAGACACCACTCTCAACCAAGCAAGAAAGATGAAAGTAAGAAGCCTAAGTCACGAGGATCATGCTACCATTGTGGCAAACCCGGTCATTACAAGCCAGATTGCCCCTATTTGAAGAAAGACAAAGCCAAGGCCAAAAATCAAAAGAAACCAACCAAAGCTAGAAGAGCATATATTGCTTGGGAGAGCGATAGTGGTTTCTCAAGTAAAGGTTTCTCAAGTGATGAAGAAGAAACGGTCAACCTTTGTCTCATGGCTCATCAACATAAGAAAAAGAATGTAAGTCATGCTAAGTATGATCATATTGATGAAATGTCTTATATAGAATTATTAAATTCCTTCAATATTTTACATCAGGAGGCTAAGGAAGCTTTCAAACGCTTAGCCTCAAACAAGAAAATCTTTTCATATCTAGAACAAAAGATTTCTAATTCTGAAAAGGAATTAGAAGCTCTTAAAGCATCTATGATAGAAAAAATTGAAGGAAATGTGAAAAATAAGAGAGACCTTGGTTTAAATGGCATGGATGTGAAACTTGTCATATTTGGAAAAAAGAAGTTAGAACTCTCAAAGCCAAAGTAGACAAAGCTTTACAACCTAAGATTACGTTTGCTAACGATCACTCAAACTTCAGAAAGAGTATGATTAATCCGTATAAAAAATATACCTATGAAGTAAGGGATCAAGATAGAAAGAGTAGATCTCACTTGGATATGTCTTGCCTATATTGTTACAAGAAGGGACATACCATTAGTAAATCTCGATTTAGGAGATTCTTAGTTCCTAAAGGAATATACCAATGGTTCCCCAAAGGCAACAAATGTTTAACTCACACTCAACTACCTAATGAATGTTGGGTACCTATCTCCCATGTTTGATATTTTAGGTGGAATGTCTTGAGCCTCTCGAGAGAAGATGGTTTCTCGATAGTGGTTGCTCAGGACACATGACGGGTGACATTTCGCTATTCTTTGACATTGTGGCAAAGAAGAAAGGAATTCTTACTTATGGTGATAACAACAAGGGAACAATACTCGGTAAAGGCAATGTAGGTAATCCCTCATCCCTCACTATCTCAGATGTCTATTAGTTGAAGGCCTTAAACATAATCTTATTAGCATTAGTCAATTATGCAACAAAGGTTATAAATTACTTTTCTAAAGGATGATTGCATAATTGGACATAATGATAAGAAAGAGGATGTGTTTAAGGGCTTGAGGGTAAACAATGTGTATATGCTTGACTTGAATGATGTGTCCCTAACAGATGTTGAATGCTTAGTATCCATGAGTGAAGACTCATGGCTTTGGCATAGGCGATTAGCACACTCTAACTTTAATTTGCTAAATAAATCATATCTAAATACCTTGTGATCGGCTTACCCAAAATCAAATTTTCAAAAGATCATCTATGTGATGGTTGTCAAATGGGTAAACAAACACGAGTCTCTTTTAAATCTAAAAATGTCATCTCTACAACGAAACCACTTGAACTCTTCCATATGGATTTATTTGGACCATCTAGAATTAAAAGTATATGTGGAAATTATTATGGCTTTGTTATAGTTGATGACTACTCTAGATTTTGTTGGACGATATTCTTAGCAAACAAAAGTGAGACTTTCTATGCTTTTGAAAAATTTGCCAAATTATCTCAAAACAAGTTGAATACAAAAATTGTTACCATCTGAAGTGACCATGAAGGTGAATTCAAAAATCACATTTTTGATGAATTTTGTGAAAGAAATGGCATTGATCATAATTTTTCTACTCCTAGAACACTTCAACAAAATGGAGTTGTTGAGCGCAAAAATCGTGTTCTAGAAGAACTTGGGAGAACTATGATCAATGAACATGGTATTCCAAAATACTTTTGGGCCGATGCCATTAATACGGCTTGTTATGTGCAAAATAGGATCTTGATACGTCCTATGCTCAACAAAACACCATATGAACTTTTGAAAGGTAGAAACCAAATATTTCTCATCTCCCTGTGTTCGGTTGTAAATGTTTTGTATTAAATAATGGCAAATAAAATCTTGGAAAATTTGACTCAAAAGCCGATGAAGGTATCTTCCTCGGATACTCTCAATCTAGTAAAGCATATAGGGTATTTAATAAAAGGTTACAAATTGTGGAAGAATCCATGCATGTTTCCTTTGATGAATCCTGTCCAAAAATGGTTGGAAAGGGTATTTCTTTTAATGGTGCAAGTGCTTCTTCGGAAAGGATAATCAATGATCAAGATGAAAAGAGTAATGAGCCCATACTTGATAAAGAAAAAGGGGAGATGGATCACGTGTCTAGAAAATAAGAAGAAGACACTCAACCAATAAATGAAATAAATCCTCCTTTGGAGTGGAAAGAAACCAAGGATCATCCCATTGACAACATTCTTGGAGACATATCAAAGGGATTAACTACACGGTCTAAGATAAGTAACTTTTGTTATCATTTTGCATTTGTCTCTCAAATTGAGCCTAAAAACCCTAAAGAAGCTTTATTGGATGAACATTGGTTTTGGCAGTGCAAGAAGAATTAAACCAATTCAAGAGAAATGAGGTTTGGGACCTTGTACCCTCTCCGCGAGATCATTGAATAATTGGAAATAAGTGGGTATTTAGAAACAAACTTGACGAAAACGGAATCATAACTCGCAAGAAGGTGCATCTTTTTGCTCAAGGGTATAACCAAGTGGAAGGCATCTACTATGAGGAAACTTATGGTCTGGTTGCTCGACTCGAGGCTATACGCTTGTTATTAACTTATGCATGCTCACAAAACTTTAAGCTATTTAAGATGGATGTTAAGAGTGCTTTCTTAAATGGTTATATTAATGAAGAAGTCTATGTATCTCATCCTCCCGGATTTGAAAATCATGAGTTTCCTAAACATGTTTATAAACTTAAACGTGCTTCATACGGTCTTAAGCAAGCCCCTAGGGCTTGGTATGATCTACTTAGAAATTTCTTACTAGAAAATGGATTCTCTAGAGGGAAAGTTGATACAACCCTCTTCGTTAAGCGCCAAGGAAATCACTCCATCTCAGTGCAAATTTATGTAGATGATATAATCTTTGGGTCTACTAACATCACCTTGGTTAAGGAATTTTATAAAGTGATGCAGAGTGAATTTGTGATGAGCATGATGGGGGAGTTAAACTACTTCATAGGTATTCAAATCAAACAACTCTAGGAAGGAACT
This sequence comes from Vicia faba, assembly GCA_948472305.1. Taxonomy (NCBI): domain Eukaryota; kingdom Viridiplantae; phylum Streptophyta; class Magnoliopsida; order Fabales; family Fabaceae; genus Vicia; species Vicia faba. The sequence continues at coordinate 994,475,704 of OX451741.1, forward strand.
TTTGTTAGCCAAACGAAGTATTGCTATGAGTTGCTCAAGCATTTCGATATGGAAAACTCAAAAGTTATTGACACTCCAATGCCCACCGCGGTTAGCCTAGATTGGGATGAACATGGTAAGCCGGTTGATGTAAAAAGGTATAGAGGTATGATCAGATCTCTTCTTTATCTTACCGCTTCTCGTCCAGACATTGTGTTTAGTGTTTGCATGTGTGCTAGATATCAATCTTGTCCTAAGGAGAGTCATCTAAAAGCTATAAAACATCTACTTAGGTATCTTTATGGTACCCCTAAGTATAGACTTTGGTTCTCCAAGGGTAGTGATTGTTCTTTGGTTGGCTATTCCGATTCTGACTTTGCAGGTTGCAAATTGGATATGAAAAGCACAAGTGACACTTGTCATTTCTTTTCAAACTCCTTAGTATGTTGGCATAGCAAAAAGCAAGTTCCAGTTGCTTTGTCAATGGCCGGGGCCGAATATGTTGCAGCCGATAATTGTTGTGCTCAAATTTTGTGGCTAAAACAACAATTACTTGACTATGATTTAAAACTTAATCATATTCCAATATTTTGTGATAACACAAGTGCCATCAATCTAACCAAAAATTCAGTTCTACACTCGTGCACTAAACATATTGAAATTAGGCACACTTCCTTAGGGATCATGTAGAGAAAGGTGAAGTCGTGTTTGAGCATGTTGATAGCAAAAATCAACTTGCTTATATTTTTACAAAACCACTTGCGACTGAACCATTCTTTCATATTTGTAGGGAACTCAGTGTCCTTGATATGTCAGATAGATCGCAATTCCAATGAGTTGCATTCCCTTTATTTATCTTTGTGTCTCTATGATTCGTGAATATCATCTTCGGCTGGCGACATGTGAGGGCATCGTGTCATTCAAATACATTCGGTAATATCCTTCCTACTCTTTCTCATTAGTGATCATTTTGCTTAAATGTTGGTGCTATGAAATGATTAAATGCTTTGTGTGTTATTGCTTCTGTGCATGCGTACTTGTTTATTGTGTACAATTAATGTCTACAAAACCTACATGCCATGAAATACAAGAAATTTCAAAATTTTACATACATGAGCCGACCTATAACTCTAAGAGGTCGGTGCACGCCTGATTGAGAAACGTATTTACGCCTATTTTACTGGAATGCATCGACGTATCCCTGCATAGGTTGACACATCACGGTTTGGCAGCCCATCATATCCTAGTTTGTATTGTGTGGTTCCAATTGCATGCATCCATTTGCTGTGTTGTTGTTCCCTCTTGCTAGCATTCATCCGGCCTCCCTCTCCAAATATCAAAACCCTAAAAACCCACTGTGTCATTTCAACTACAAATATCTCCAAACCTTCATCCATGGCTTCTAGGGAAACAAAGAAAAGAAGTATCAGAGTTAGCTCTTCAAATAAAACTCAGGTTACTCCTCTATCACTTCTTCCTTCTGATCTCCCTGAAAAATATGATGAAAAGTTTGCTAGAAGAAGGTTGGTTAGGAAATTTGGTGCCTTCCGTAACACTCTCAAACGCCTGCACATCTCAGATGTGGTGGAATTGTTGGACCATCAAATGGTGTTTTCATTCCTTGAGTTGGATGGAGACTACAAAGAGGTACTCGTCAAGGTATTCTATGCGGGTATACAAGGTAAATTCTCTGATCACCAATTTTGATACAGAATTGTTGATAAGGTTGTCAAAGTAGATGATGAAATTTGGAAAACTTTTGAGTTATTCCCTATTGACACTGATATTGTTAAAATCACTGACACTAAGCTTCCTGCAGACTATGACTTCAAACATGCCTTGAACTCCAAGTTAAAACAACCATATCCTGAGAATTTTGTGCAAAGTAGTGCTTTTCTAAAAACTGTCACAACAGGTCAACTGGTTCCTCTGGCTCGAATTATGCAATGGATTATGTCTAGGATAATTCTCCCCAAAAAGGGTGGGTTGTCCCGTATTGATCAACCTGAGGTTATGTTAATTTGGGCTATTCTAAACAAAATTAAGATTAATTGGCCGTATTACATCACTAGCCGGTTATTTGCATTGAGGGATTCCCCTAGAGGATCTGCATTGGGGTATCCATCATTCATTATGGGAATTCTAAGTCAAGCAAACCTTGATCTTACTGGTATTTACCTACACCTATTCTTCCGGATTAAAATTTTACCTCTAAAACTCTTGCACTTATGGGTCATCAAAGGAATCCCCAGCTTGGTAAGTACAAGTACTTTGTTAAGTAAAACTCAGTAATGGTTTGAAATGAAGATGTTGAACAAGATGGTGAAATGGAAGATGCCGAGGGTGGTGAAGTTGGTACTGAGAATCAAGAAAGTGTTGAAGAGGATGAAGAAACTGACGAAGGCAATGATGACCATGAGCCTCATAGATCCTATGACGAGGTGATGTGCAAACTTGAGGAAATGCACGTCCACCATCATGAAGACATGGTATTAGCAACTGAACAAATTAACAATCTTTCTGGAACAGTCAACCTTCAAAACATTCAATTCAATAATTATGCTAGCTTTCAAGACCGCCGATATAACACTCTTCATGAAATGATGGAAACACAAAACAAAAACTTGGCAAACTTTCAGTCGGATTTCATGGCTCGCTTTCCACCAAACCAACCACAAGATAATGAGGAACAACAACATTAGTCAATGCTTGGAACTTTATTTCTTGCTTATTATGTTTATATTATCATGGTTTTGTATTAAACTATTTTACTTCCCGTACTACTTTGTGGTTTATTTTGGGTTTGTAACAATGAACAACGTATTGTTTTACTTTATTGGTTATTGCTTCTATTTTTGTTTGCACTTGCTTCATATTGTGTGTATGTTAGTTTGTGTTCTTTTTGCAAAGTTACAAAATATTGGTCACTCTATATTTTTTTTGGTTCTCTTAACCCATGTCATTGTTTCTTTTTGATGTTGTCAAAGGGGGAGAAGGAAAGGAATACACAGCCACAACAGAAATATGCAATATCTCAGGGGGAGGATGATTAGATGATTTGCAAGGATGACTCGCAACCATTGAGACGATTCATATTTGTGGTTTTTTCCATCATCAAAAAGGGGGAGTATGTGAGGGAAAAAGTGAAAGAACTGAGTTTTAATGCTTGTAAAGAACCTATTTGTGCAAATATGTCATGCTTCAAACATGTTCAGGTGAGAAACATAAAAAAAAAAGCATTTTTCTTAAAACAGACTGCATGAGCCGGCTCATGGAACCTTAGGTCAGCTCATGAGAAGAAGATTTTGGCATGGAAACGTCCGAGAAGGCGTACGCCTTCTCTATGCATCGACGCATAGTTTTGGGAGAACATGAGTCGGCGCATCAGGGATTGAGTCAGCGCATAACTGAAGAAATTTCAACCTCTCTCGCTCTGGAAGGCGCACGCCTTCTCTATGCGTCGACACATAGTTCTGGGAAAACATGAGTCGGCGCATCAGACAATGAGTCGGTGCATAACTGAAGGAATTTCAACCTCTATCTCGCTCGGGAAGGCGCACGCCTTTTGTATACCCTGCATGAGCCGATGCATTGCTATATTGTCTCATTTTTCTGCTATGTTGTTACATAATGAGAATCACTTATACTTATATTTTTGGTCTCTATTTTCTGAGACAAAATAAGAAAAATTGGAAGATGGACACAAGAGCTCTATTCATCTTAAACCTCTCATCAACCATCAACAACTACACATAATCATTTTTATTGATCAAGTTTTTGGGATTGTGTTGATAAGGTCCAAATTGAAAGTGCAGCATCAGATTTGGGTAGAGATCTTTGTGTGTTTTTTCTTGAATAAAACCATTGGGGTTTTGTCCTCTAAAATTGGGGGTTTTTATCACAAGTCTTTGCTTCAATGAATTCAGCTGAGCTAAGGGATTGGAAGACCGTGAGGTGCTCAATCGGGTAACGGTAACCGGAGGATTGTGAAGAAGTATTTGGGGCCAATTTCTTGGGTTCAAAATCATTCAAGGTAGAAGCAGATTTTGTTCAAGATTTGGCACACTTGATTCATCTGGAATCAAGGGAAGAGGCGTGCAACATATAAGATTCATCAAGTTACTTTGAATTGTGGTGATTGTATTTTCTCTTACAAAGTTTGCAAAATTAATTTCATATCCTAATTCTAGATTCTAGAATTAGGGGCAGAGTATCCTACGCGAGGACGACAGAGTGAACTCCCTTAACAAATATCAAGTCCATTATAGTTTTCTCCATCTTACTTCTATTTGCTTAAATTTGTGAGTTATCAATTCCTTCGTTCATGCAAAATAATTATAGTGACAAACTAAAACATTACACCTCATATAACATTCATTTGAATCGCTATAAGGACTACAATTTGAGTATAACCAAACCTTGTGTAGTACGTACACCAAGTGTTTGGTGAATTTACAACTCACAAATCTGCTTTATCTTCTCTGTAACTAATTGGTAATAACTTACACCTTGTTAAAACTTGCTAAAGCGATTCATCATACTCAATTTTAGTTGTGATTCTATTCTCATCATTTTCGTCAAATTGGTTTTCATATTCGATCTTTCCAATACGTAAAGTTTAGACGATCAGATTCAAGGTTGTCGCTCACTGATAAAAACAATTTTATAAAAAGCACAAAATTTTCAAAGGGATCTATTCAACCCCCCTTCTAGATCCATCACATCATCTAACACTTTCTCTTTGTGTTCTACAGTGATCTCCTTTGTTTCCTCGTGCCCTGGCTTTCCTTCACCATTTCTTTTCCAAACTCGATCGTACATAATGATTCACTAAAGTCCCAAATTCTCCCTTTTTGTCATTCTTACCCCTTGGACCCCCTAATATGGTCTATCAATCACACTCTCACTTATTCCCCACAAGTTACCAACATAACCTTGTCATCTCTACTTCATATTATTCCATTATTTTAGTAATAATAATTCTAAATAATTATTAACTAATTATCTAAATTACTGATATTCTCATATTCACTCAAATTCCACATTACTTCAAAACCTAACATCATACTCAACAAAACATCATATATTCACCAATAATTTATAAATACTCATTATAAGTCAATTAAATAAATAATTCTAAAAATTAGAGTGTTACAACTCTCCCCCACTTAAAGAATTTTTGTCCTCAGAAATTAACTAGCGGAAACAAAATCAGATAAGACTCTATAATCTTATTCCCATGTTCCCAAGTCATAATTCCACCAGATGTTCCACCCCATAATACCTTCACTGAGGAAATATCTTACCCTCACAATTGATTTATCTCCCTACCTTCAATCTGCACGGGTGATGCTTCGACAGTCAGGTTATCTCTTACATGTACATCATCCATTTGGATCACATGCAAAGGATCCAGAATATATCTCCTCAACTGAGATACATGAAACATATCATGAAGATTCACAAGCGACAACGATAAATTAATCCTATAGGCCACCTTACTTATCCTATCTAAAATCTGATATGGACCAACAAAACACTGTGTAAGCTTTCAAGACTTCAATTATCTACCAACACCAGTTACTAGAGTAACCCTAAAAAACATGTGATCATCCTTTTGAAATTCAAATGCCTTTCTCCTCTTATTGTGATAAATCTTCTGACGGCTCTGAGAGGTTTTCATCTTCTCTTGAATCATCTTAATTGGTGTACCCCAAAATTTTCCCTCCCATTTTTACTCAAGACATGCTCATTAAGGTTCCCAATTGTTCAAGGATGACCAAGAAATAACCAGACAAATTCTCCTCCTAAGCAATGAACCTCTAATTAGGGTTTCAATTTTCACCAAGATGTGTGAGCTCCAAAGGTCTAAAATGTTTTCCATGGTCCTAATATGTCTTCAAGATTGTCCATGCCAAAATTCATGCCCTGCACAACAAGTTTGCTCAGTCAACTGCTCAAATGCTTGAAAATCAATTGTACTAGGTCAAAAGTCAACTATGGCCTATATAAAGTCAAAATTCAAGATTTTTGGTCAACATCAACATTTTGAATTATTATGCATCATTTGATCCAGGGTTGATCATGATTCCTCAAGAAATGCCCCTAATTCATCAAAAGTCAAAAATGGAAAATTTGGGTTTCTATAGGAAAAGTCAACCAAACTTTGACCAAGCATAACTTTCTCATACTTTATCAGAAATTTTTCCATAAAGGCTCATTTTGAAGAGAATTCAATTCCATAAAACTTCTCTTCAGCCCTCAAGTTCAAGAAATGCTTCAATCAAAAGATACAAGCTCCTTACATGAACATGTAAGACCCAATTGAAATGAAAACATAAGGGTTGTTTAGAGGACATCCTAAGCTCTCTTAAAAGTCAAAGAAAACCCTATTAGGGTTAAAAATGAGAGAGATATGCATTTCTAAAGTTGACCAATTTTTGGAAATATGCATAAAGCCAATATTGACCAAACTTAAATTTTTTCCAAATGGGCCCATGTTTTCATGCTTGAAACTTGTTCCTATCATGGCCCACGACCTCTGAGCTCACTCATACTTTATTTCATTATTTTTATTATTTGTTTTGATTTTTTATTCATTAAAAGTCAAAATTAAATAAAGAAATAATAGAAAATATGTAAGATATGATTTGAGAATCTTTTTCTCATCAAATGAAGAGTAAAACATGCTGGCAAATCAAAGGAAACGCGTGGGAATCATTTGAGCATGTTTTGGCCAAAATTAGAAACATAAAATTCCAAATTCAAATCAAATGTTTTCTACACAAATCTTCAAGATTCAATCCACTTTTGTTGCCCTAATACATCCAAATATATAAACATAACCTGGCAAGACAAAGAGAAGAAGGGTTGGCTGCACGAAACTGATATTCAAAACTCCAAATTTTCAAAGAAAAAGTGTCAATTGGATTTTGGATTACAGAAAGATTCAAGGCATTCTGAAGCTTGCAATCAACTCCTGGAGGCATTCTGAAGTTAGTTGCATCACTCCCAAGCGCCAAAGATCCAAGAATCATGCCCAACACAGTCACAATTTGTCTTCCTCTTTTTGAAATTATTATGGTCTTACATGCATTATAAATGGATTTGGATCATGCATTCTTGCTTGTATGGATGATTAGAACATGTTTGAATAGTTAATTGCTTTATTTGATGAACGTATGACAATATGCCATTGTTAGGGTTTTAACCTTTGATTTAGGGTTTTCAGATACAGGTAAAATTAGGCCAAAAGAAGAGCACCTTCATGCTCAGGAGATCAAACCCAGTTGATCTATGGTTTTAAACTGAATTTATCTTGCTTGTGGTAGATTTTGGAAATTTGCAGGTGATTTAGTGACGGACACTGACTATAGGGAAAGGTCCATAGGCTAACACAACGGAGGGCTGGGGAAGACGAAGGTGTCGCACAACCTGGTTGCCCAATTTGAAACAGCACACGTTTTTTAAAAAGAAATTCTGACCATTATTTTCAGATATTATATTATTATTTCATTTATATGCATGAATGACAAGGTGGCTTGGTGGCAAAGAAGGATGCACGTGAAGTGGAAGACCTGGGTTCGATTCTCAGGTCTTGAATGTTATTTTTTCTAATGAATTTTCTCCAGATCCAGATCAGCCAGGCCATTCACGCTTACCATGTGTTCCCAGGTCATCATGCTCAGATCAATCATTCCCCAGATCCAGCGCCCCTGGAAACACATCCCCATGGTGGATCTTCCTAACACAACAACACCAGATCCAGTGCAGCCGTGGGCCACAGGATCTGGGCTTGGAGAAATTTCAACAGTACATCCCCCAGTTTTACTTTCTCACCCCCCTCAGGCCCATTTTTTCTAATTTCTTTATTCTTTCTTAATTAATTTATATTAATTTGTTTATTCTTTTTTAAAAATCAAAAATTAAAAAATCACAAAAAAATAATAAACTTAGGTTTTTCTAATTAAATTTAATTTTTGATAAATAAATTAATTTAGTTTAATTATTTTGACCTATTTCATTAATTAAAATTAATTAGAGAGTTAGGTTAAAATCCAATTTTTTTCATAAAATACCAAAAAATATTTCCAATGAGCAGTTAGACTTTTAGGTTTTAGAACTTATTCTCGTCTCTATTTTTGGCGCGCTATTATTTTCCATACGATTATTTTTTATTATTTATGTAATTGCGCCCAGTTTGTAATAGTTAATTAGGGTTTCAATTTTCGAATTTTACTTTTCAATCATTACTTATGTATCTGCACCAAAGCCTTGTAATAGCGTAGGAACTTTATTTCTCGCTTTTATATATCTTATATGCTTGTATATAAATTGCTAGTAAATTAGGCGTGCATGACAAGAATCAAATAATCATTAGGTCACTAACATAAGATAACATATCTGAAAAAAGCACACTATTACACACTTGCACCCTTAGGGTACTCCTCACTTGGTTGCCTCGGAAAACAATGGTCATGTCCCTCGAACATAGGGTTATCTTAGAAAAGACCCTCAATTTAAAAGTCATCATAAAGATTATAGTCCCTAAACGTCCCTCGAGTTACCTACGAGAAATGATCTTGTCCCTCGATGTTGCCTATATGATGACAACCCCCTTTGAAATGCTAAGGTATCCTTACATGTTGCCTTCGATGACCATAAATGTCCCTATTGATAGTCCCTCAACATCCAACGATAGGGCTACCTACTCACTAATAGTAGGATAAAACTATCTAAAGGAAAGGAGGAAAAGAACATCCGTTTTCGAGTAGGTAGACAGTTCTTAAGTACTTCCTCAAAACCAATTCCTTTTTACACTTACACATTTCCAACCTTCTTTTCAAAAACGCTTTATCACACTCTTGAGGACTGATACAAGAGTTATCATAAAGCAAACAAAATTTTCAAAACACACAAACACAAACAGTTTTAAAAATTGAGCAAGTACCTAAGAGCCCGTGGAAAACCACAGATGGAAAGGGTGCTAACAACTTCCCTTTTCATAATCTACCCCCCTTACTCAGAAAATCTCAAAAAAGGTATTTTTATGTTCTTTTCACCCTTTCCTTAGTTGGATAAAAGAAAATTCGGTGGCGACTCTTGCTTACCGCGACATTTGCGAACAAAAAATGCAAACCAGTATTAAAATTCGGTTCTGCCACCGTATCATAGAAATGGAGACTCTGCTGGGGATTGATAATAAAGTGGGGTTTACCTTAGGTTCTAGATCATTTTGAAATTGCTACATTGCTTGTTTTGATTGCTTTATTTTTAAGGGTATTGTTTGGGTTTCTATGGATCATACACCCGGATCTGGGGAAACCTTTTAGGTAAGTAGCAATAGATTATGGAAACTGTGTGGGGTATACTGTCATAGTTGTAGCGATGGCTACGTTGATGCGACACTTTGGATGGTACCTGTGATCGGTGGAAATAGAACTGACTGTTTTTAAGCTGGTTTCGTGAAGTGTCGCGGTAAGCAAGAGTCGCCACCGTCTTTTATGTTCTCCAACATGGAAAGGACAAAAGCACAGCAAAATTCCTTATTCGAGAATGTTTCTCGGTTCAGGAGGTAGATTTATAGAAAGGGAAGGTGTTAGCACCCTTTCTATCCGTGGTTATCCACGGGCTCTTAGGTACTTGCTCTTATGTTTTCAAAATTTGTTTGCTTTTCGAGTGTGTGTGTTTGAAAAAAGTTTCTTTGAAATATTTCTGAATAACTCTTGTATCTGTCCTCAAGAGTGTTTGAAAAATTTGTTTTGAAAGCTTTTTGAAAGTGTAAGGTGTGAAAAGTATTTTGTTTGTTTTTGAAAAGAGCAAGTACCCATGAGTCATCTACCTACCCTAAGGAATTAAGCCGTGTAAGTGTCCTTTAGGTAGTGCCATCCCACCATTGAGAGGTAGGTAGCACCACCATTGGAGGTGTTCGGGTCAATTCGATTGTAGGGACAGTATGGTCACCGAAGCAACAATTAGGACACCTTAGAAGCTACCCTTATGTCCTTGATCCTTTTTTAATCCGAGGCAACCGTTTTGAGGCAACTGTTCCGAGGCAACTGTTTCGAGGCAACTGGATCATGGACATAAGGACCACTAAGACGTCCTATACTTGACAACCACGTTTTGAAGGCAACAGGTGAGGTGTACCCTAGAAGTGGTGTGTGTATTTGTGTGTTATTTTCAGTTAATATTTTGTACATGTTATGGGTGAGCTACGAGTTGTTTTTATTTACATACATTCTTTCATGTAAGTTTAGCAGTTAAGGGGTGCGGAAAGTAAATTGCGAAAACATAAATCCTACGCTATTACAAGGCGCGGGTCTATACATCGCCAAAAATTACAAAGACCCGTTTTTGGGTAAATAAATACGGAAAGTAAATAAAAACAGTAAAACTAATTAACTATTACATGTCTTGGAAGCAATTACATAATAATAAACTAAGCGCGAATAAAAAATTAAATCGGAACGTTCTAAGGGTGTTGATCCTTTTTAGAAAAGAAATTGATTTTTGGTTTTTTTGTAATTAAAATGAAATTAAAGCTAATTAATGACTAATTAATTAATTTAATTAAAAGAAAATATTTTTTTGTTTTTATGTTTTTATGAAATAAAATAAATGAAATAAAATTAAAAGATAACTTTTACCTAATTCTAGATTTATTTTAATTATTTAAGAAAAGGAATTAAAATGGCCTAATTAAACTATTTTAGTTAATGTTTATTTACAAAATAAAATAATAATAATAATGATGATGTAATTCTATTTTTTTGATTTTTTTGAAAATATGTTAATTAAGTTAATTTGTTAATAATAATAAAATAAAAAGGTTAGAAATTAAATTGGAAAATAAAATGAAAAGAAAAAGAAAATAAACGGAATGGAGGGGCCAGGAATGGAGGTGCTGAATTGAGAATTGTGGCCCATTTGAATAAGGCCTGTATGACTTTTTTGGATCGCTTATGCCCACGTTGACTCCAGACCACGGTGTGCTAGCCTTATGGACCTTTGGATCTGCATGGATGGACACATGGCTGCTTGGATCTGTGAGGTTTATTGTGAGTCCTCCTTGGAGTGCTGCACAGGAAAGCCATTGAAAAAATAATATGGGAATTGTAAGGGGACCTGGGAATCGAACCCAGGTCCCAGAGATTGCATGACACGTTCCCAGCCACTGAAGCACTTTGTTGCGTTTTTTAGTAATATAGAAAACAAATATTATATAAAACAAAAGCCAGTTATGCTGAAAAATAAGAAAACGCGCGCGTGGATTTGAATGTACCAACGCCTTGCTGCCACGCAGTCATCTTCAAGCTTTTCTGCAAATATGAAAAACACATAGCGGGGGTTTTAAACCCCCACAAAATATAGGCATTTCAATAATAGCGAATAGATGCTCGTGAAGCATAAATTAGGCGCGAGATGTGCATTTGATTCGTCTTGTCCTTCTCAATTCAACCATGGGTGTCCTGAGGGCCAATTTTTTTGTATGTGAGAAACCCCAATTTGAAAGCTTCGGAAAACCTAGATATCTCCCATGGTGATTTGTGTTTTACGGCCTTATAGTCAAATTAAAACAAATAGAAAGCTTGGTAATAACGTCAGCAATGTATAGCAATGTTTAAAATGAATTAAAAAGGCATAGAAATGGAGTTTTGATTTTCAAATATTGGACAAACCGTGGGGTGGGGTGATGAACGATTCTTTGAGGTTCTGCGTTTGATTTTGATTGCCAAAGGTTGCTGGTGATGCAAGGAGTGTATTGGAATCAAAATGAGAGCTTGAATTGCACTGTAAAATGATTTTCAGTTTCACTTTTTCTCTTGGAAATTTTGAAATGGCGTATGCTGTTTTTGAGTGCTCTAGCTCGTGAATGTTGTGTGAATGCTTGCAGATGTGTTATGTAATGTGTATCAAACAATATTATGGTCATTAAGCCTTTGCATTCATGTTTGAGATTATGCCATGAACTCCATTGAAACAACTTTCCATTTTTGTGTCAAATTTGAATTCTTGCTTGGAATAGGACCTTGCACGAATTTGGAAAGTGTTTTATGGTGGATCAAAGCTAATCATCACAAAATATATCCCTCCATTAATTTCTTGGATTTTTATTTGATTTTAAAAGATTTAAAATGAATTAAATCAAATAAAATTAAATAAAAAATGAAAAAAATAAATTTTAAATCTTGAAATAAATTGTGGGACACGTGGGAAGCATGACCAAGCTGAAACAAGTGGAAAAAGTGGGCCCCTTTTGTCAAAAATGATGTTTCAAGGATAATTGACTTTGGCCATTTCACAAAAATTTCCCAATTTCTCCAATGCATATCTTGCTCAATTTTGAAGCTATGAACATGTTCTTGGACATTTTGGAAAGGTCTTGAAGTCCTCTAATGTTATGGTCTTTGACTTAAAGTCCCTTTTTGTTGACTTTTGAAAATGACCTATAATGTTGAAATTGATAACTTTTTGTGAGAGCATTTCTTGGATTTGGAATGTGAAGATGAGTTGTAGGAAATGTCTTCCCCTTCAAGATGAGCATTGGATGGGATTTTTCTGATGAACCATGAAAAAGTTATGCCTTGGTCAAGTTACAGTTGACTTTTCAACTGTCCAAAAATATAAACTTTTGCATCTTGATGATTTTTGAGCCATTCTTGTGGAATCATGGTCAAGACTTGACCAAATGATGATTGTGGCTTCAAAATAAGATGTTGACCAAAAAATTTGACTTTTGACTGCCAAATGACCATTTTGCCCCTGCAGTTGACTGTGGAGCAATTAGGGTTTTTGACTGTGCAACTTGACCTTGTGATCCTTGAAACTTGACACGTAGGTGCTTGACAATGTTTATGATCATATGGGACTTGATTGAGCCCCTTGAAAACTTCAACTTCCTTGCAAGAACCAAAACCCTAGTTTGACTGGCTTAGGAGGATGGTTGACTGTGTAGCCCTTGAGTAGACTTTGAAGATTATGGGAGGGAAAATTTTGGGGTACAACAATTGCCCCTGTTCAATCTTCTTAGACCTGAGGATGTAGATTGGCGTGCGTGCCTTTCGTGATCCGAAGGTGGAAGATGATTGAACACTAGAGTGCCCAGAAATTTGCACTCACATAGTAGAGTGTGATGGCGGGAATGGGCTTACAGATGCCATTTGGAGAGATGATGGATAGGAGGATGGGCTTATAGATGCCATTTGGAGGTGACAGGACCTTGTCGGGAATGGGCTTATAGATGCCATTTGGAAAGATGGTGGATAGGTGAATCTGAATAAGAAATAGAATAGCTTCCGTGTCTGGAGCATATCTAGTTTGTGCCTGATTGCTGACGTCTGAATAAATGGTAGAATAACCGCCGTGTCTGGGGTATATCCATACTGCATGAGTAACAGAATGTCATCCGAATCTGGATCGTATTTGGACTGAACAATAGAAGAGCATCCGGGATGGAGCATCTCTAAGTTGTCCTTTAGAAATTTGAATCTGAATAAGCAATAGAACGGCGTCCGGATCTGGAGCATCTCTAGGCTATATCTGAAAGGGAATCTGAATAAGTATCAGAACGTCGCCATGCCTGGGTCACATCTGAACTATATCTAGAAGGAGTCTTGAATAAGCAAAAGAACAGAATCCATATCTGGAGCATGTCTAAGCTATCTCTGAAAGGAAATCTGGAATAAGTATCAGAACGTCGCCATGCCTGGGTCACATCTGAACTATATCTAGAAGGAGTCTTGAATAAGCAAAAGAATAGCATCCATATCTGGAGCATTTCCAAGCTATCTCTGAAAGGAAATCTGGAATAAGTATCAGAACGTCACCATGCCTGGGTCACATCTGAACTATATCTGGAAGGAGTCTTGAATAAGCAAAAGAACAGCATCCATATCTGGAGCATTTCCAAGCTATCTCATAAAGGAAATCTAGAATAAGTATCAGAACGTCGCCATGCCTGGGTCACATCTGAACTATATCTAGAAGGAGTCTTGAATAAGCAAAAGAACAGCATCCATATCTGGAGCATTTCCAAGCTATCTCTGAAAGGAAATCCGGAATAAGTATCAGAACGTCGCCATGACTGGGTCACATCTGAACTATATCTAGAAGGAGTCTTGAATAAGCAAAAGAACAACATCCATATCTGGAGCATTTCCAAGCTATCTCTGAAAGGAAATCTGGAATAAGTATCAGAACGTCTCCATGCTTGGGTCACATCTGAACTATATCTAGAAGGAGTCTTGAATAAGTAAAAGAACAACATCCATATCTGGAGCATTTCTAAGCTATACCTGAAAGGAAATCTGGAATAAGTATCAGAACGTCGCTGTTGTACCCCAAAATTTGCCCTCCCATATTCATCAAGAATTGCCAAAGTCAAGGTCACAAAATTCTCCAAGGACTATACAGCTCAACTGTCTCCTAGACAGTCAAAACTAGGGTTTGAGTTCTGGTCAAGCAAATGAACTTCTCAAAGGCCCAATCAAGTCTCATATGCCTAAAAAGATGGTCAAATGTCCTCATGACAAGTTTCAAGGCATTCAGCTCAAAATTGCACAGTCAAAACCCTAGATTGCACTACAGTCAACTGTAGGGGCAAAATGGTCATTTGACAGTCAAAAGTTCAAATTTTTGGTCAACATATCATTTTGAAGCCACAAACATCATTTGATCAATGCTTGATCATGATTCTCAAAATTTGGCTCAGAAATCATCAAAGATGCAAAAGTTGCTATATTTGGACAGCTGAAAAAGTCAACAGAAATTGACCAGGGCATAACTTTCACATGGATTATCAGAAAAATTCCATCCAAAGCTCGTTTTGAAGAGAAAGACATTTCCTACAATTCATCTTCATGTTCCAAGTCCAAGAAATGCTCTCACAAAAAGTTATCATTTTCAACATTATAGGTCATTTTCAAAAGTCAACAAAAAGTGACTTTAAGTCAAAGGCCATAACTTGAGATTGGTAAATCAAAATGACATGGGACCAAAGGCATTGGTTAAAGGACTCAAAGACCTTTCCAAAATGTCCAAGAACATGTGAAAAGCTTAAAAATTGACCAAGTTATGCCTTGTGGAAGTTGGGAAATTTTTGGAAATTTTTGAAAGTCAACAATGGTTCAAAAGGCCTAAAAATGCAAATGGGCCCATTTTTCTTCCAAATTACTTCATGCCAAGCCTATGCACGACCACTAGGCCCAAAGGGAAGTATTCTCATATTTTTTAATTATTTATTTGAATTAATATTAATTTATATTCATTTAAATAATTTTAATTCATGAAAAATATAATCTTAAGCAAAACAAATCTTTTTATACATGTTTGGATCCAATATTTCGTGCATATCCCATTTAGGAAAGTTTTGGATTGATTTGAACCTAATTGACACAAAGAACATGAAAAAAGATGTGAAGAGATTCTTAACAAAATCAAGTATCAAAAACCATTAATTCATGAGATTTTGTACAGCTTTTTCAACCTAAATCATTCCCTATATGATCAACATCACAACCCTAATGCAAAAGGACTGAAGCTGCGCCCCAAAACAACCCTTGCATATTGAAAAATTCTCAAAAAAACTCAACACTGAAATCTAGCTTTTAGGACGATTCAAGCTTTGATTTTTGTTTCAATAGCATCCTGAGATATTCCAAAACCTTTCTCAATCAAAAACAACAAGCCAAACGCATTGAAACGGTACCAAGACCTCAAACTGTGAAGCAAATTTTTCCAAATCGCATATCATTATCTAAGCATCTTTTTGCATTTTTCTTTGTGGATTATTGTTTGTCATGATGTTTCTGTGCTAACCAATATATTCAATTGAGTTTTTGTGCCATATTTATGCTTTCGCCATTGTCAAAAACTAGGTTTTCAGGTTCTTAAAATTGGGGCTTTGTCAATACAGTAAAATTGGCCACTGAAAACACCATGGTTGCATTCAGCGTGTTCTTCTGAATAAAACATATGCCTCGCGAACAATTTATGATGCCTAGAATGCTATTCGCTATTTTCTTGAATCCACCTTAAAACCACGCTGGAAAAACCGTTCCCCTTGAGTTTTGTTTTACAGGGAAGGGGAAGGAGATGAAGACGTGTCCATTGGTGACAGGTCTATTTGAATTTCGCGCGGAATTCTAAAGCATTAGCGTTTTCTTTTTATATTATTTATGTATTATTATATGTTAATTGAAAGCGAATGGTTCAGCTGGCAACGCACTATGCATATGACTCTCAAGACCTGGGTTCAAACCCCAGGTCTGGCCAAATCCCATATTATTTTTCAATTGTAAATCCCATGCAGCTTCAGGACTGTGCACGTACCATACGCCTTCTCATCTAAGCGTACACCTGCCTGAGGGTCCCAGATCAAGGGCTAATATTGAAAGTCCACCATAAAGCCAGTCAACGCATTGGTACATGATCAGAAAAGTCAATGAATCAGCTCTTATTGGGCCAGGCTTTTTTCAGATTTGAACCTCCTAAATTGGGGACTACACCCCACTCTGGTTTGATTTCTTTTTTATTTCATTTATTTTAATTGATTGTTTATTTTAATTATTTGTTTTAATTAATTATTTTAACAAAAATATAAAAACACTAAAAAATCAGAAAATACACAAAAACATAAATATTTATATACTAATTATTTTCATGAATAAATAAATATGTAGATTACTTAGTTTAATTAGGTTTTAATATTAATTTCTTTTTAATAAAAATCCAAAAATGTAGAATTAGGTTAATTGCTATTTTTTTATTCCTTTTAATATTTTTCCTTTTTTTTTTAGAATAATAATAATCATTTATTTATTTTCCTATTTAAATTGTACATAAATGAATTAGGTTAATTTAGGTCATATTTTAATTTTTTTCATAATAAATAAAAATATTAGAATTAGGGTTTGCCGTCTAATTTAATCTCAATTAATTTCCTTTTTTTCATTAAATCTAAAAAACACAAAATACCAAAAACATTTAGTCATTTAATTTTAATTTTTAAATCCTTATTAACTTTTAATTATTTGCAAAAGGGTCCAACGCCCTAGTTTCGTTTTAATTATTTAAATTTGCGCATTTATCTTATGTCGTAATTATAATTATGTAATTGTCCCTAAGCCATGTAATTTATTTTTCGCACTTTATTTCTTCGCATTATTTATTTTTCCGCTAAATCGGGTCCGGTTTAATTTTGGCGATGTGGACCCGCGCCCTTGTAATAGTCTTAGATTTATTTCCTCGCAAATTTTATATCTCTTAATAAGCATGCAAGAATGAATGGACAAATTAAAATCAAGCGTAGAACACGACAAACATGACAAGACAAATAACTGAAACCTGACACACAATTCGCACACACCACCCCTAGGGTACGCCTCACTGTTGCCTTTCGAAAGGTGATCGTCGAGTAGAGGATGTCTTAGTAAGTCCTCATGATCCGGGAACCTGGCATGAGGGTAGCTTCTAAGGTGTCTTCCCATTGCTCTGGTGATCACCATGTCCAGAACCCCGAATTGACCCGAACACCTCCAACGGTGGTGCTACCTATCTCTCAATGGTGGGATGGCACTACTTTAAAGGACATTTACACAGACGAATTCCTTAGGGTAGGTAGGTTCTCAAGGATACTTGCTCTAATCTCAAAACAAACTCAAAAAGACTTTTCACACTGACACTTTTCAAAAGCTTTCAAAGCAAACTTTTCAAACACTCTGACGTATGAGTCGAACTGAAATTTTTCAAAAGAAACTTTTAAACCCACATTGAAAAGCAAAACAATTTTTGAAAACACATTGAGCAAGTATCTAAGAGCCCATGGATAACCATGGATAGAAAGGGTGCTAACACCTTCCCTTTCTATAACCTACCTCCCGAACCGAGAGCAATCTCTTTAAAGGAATTTTTCTGTGCTTTTGTCCTTTCCAATTGGAGAAAATAAAAGACGGTGGCGACTCTTGCTTACCGCGACATTTCGCGAACCAGCTTTAAACAGTCAGTTCCAGATCCACCGATCACAGAACTGGCGACTCTGCTGGGGACTCAAACTTAAAGTGAGGTGTACCTTAGGGCTAAGATCACTGTGTTTTCAATTGTCTTCTTTACTTGCTTTATTATTGTGGGTTGCATGGGAGTTACATAGATCCTAACCCGGATCTGGGGATACCCTGTTTAGGTAGCATAAGCTGTGAGGGACCTGTCCGGCGTATACCGACATGGGTGAAGCAGTGGCTACGTTGGTGTGGCGCCTTGGTCTGTACCGATATCCCTCGTGTTGAAACGGGGAGAATATGGGTCTTCCAAGGAGTCATTAAGCACCAACAGACCTTAGAACCTTAATTGACCCAACTTGGCCAATAGAAACAGTAGTAGTATGCTACGCCCATTGAGGCTAAACTCTCGTGATGGTTCTGGCCGCAAGAAAAGATTGCGATGCTGGAGTTATGACCGATTGAGGGTAGTCAGTGATATTGGGATCCTCTAGAACCCGGTTACTTCTGATAGGACAGGTCTTAACCAACAAGCTGAAAGAGGGTAATACCTAGACCTCATGCTGGCCTAAACTCTAAGGGCTCTTTTGTGTGACTGGTGTGCCTTTGTACTTGCCTACTTGCGTACTTGTTACCTGACACTTGTTTCTTGCAGGTCTTGTTTATAGTCCTTAATTGGGACTCATAACAGGATACTGAATTTCTTGCAGGGTCTGTTTATAGTCCTTAATTGGGACTCATAGCAGGGTTCACTCACATTACCCCATGCATAGCATAACATCATACCATTGCATGCATCCTGCATACATCCTAACCCATTTCAAGGATCTCAAGGGCTTGTGATGCAGGTCAGGATAAATCAAACATCTAGCCAGGGGCAGAGGGGATTTATTTTCCTCTAGCCAAGGTTGTCAGGGGCTATGACCCACTGGATATGGTGAGCCTATGACCCTTGAAGAAGGACTCTCAACAACATGCAGTTCCTTCAATCAAGCTACGAGTTCAAATTCTAACAATCGTTTACCCCGCGAGGTCCTTGAAAACATTGCATACATGTCATACTCATCATTGCATTACAGGTATCCCTTTTGCAGGTCACTCACCATCTTCGCTGTTTATTTCAGCAATGACTTTCCAACCAGACAACCAAGACTTCCTTGCTCAAGAGACTCGGTTCGGGGAAATCCTCCTGAATCTATCCAAGGGGCAGGAGGAGCTAAGGACACTTCTCACAGAGACCTCCGCCAGGGGCAATGCTGAGGATGGAAAGTCCCAACACCTACAAGCTGAGATGGATGCTATGAAAGCCCAGATGCTGGGACAGAGGGATATCATTCACTGCCTAGTTCAAAGACAAGAGGAGCTCTGGTTTCTCTTCAACCAACTGCTTCAGGGTAACCTACTGGGGCAAACATCTGAGGGTAAAAAGCCATTCATCATCCAATCATTCTCGAGACCAGAGGATAAGGGGAAAGTTCCTCAAATGACTCCAGTGCCACAAATTCAACGCCAACCTCACCGAGTTCAGCCAGACAAGCCCAGGAGGCAATTCACCCAGCTCAACATGTCGCTGTTTCAAGCTTTGGAACGCCTATTGAGGTTGAATCTGATCACATTAAAGGCTCATCCCCGGAATCCCAACACAGCATCTCCTGCCTATGACCCCAATAAGAGATGTGCCTACCACTCTGCTAGCCCAGGACATGACACCAATGAATGTTGGGAGCTGAGGAACAAAATCCAGAACCTGATCGATGAAGGGACAGTGGAGTTCACACAAGATGGACAGGTTGAATTTTTCTACCATTCCTCCAAGGATCATCAGTTGAAATGACAAGCTCCGAGACTAAGAAACTTTTGTTCATTCGAATGTTCAAGTTGTGTTTTCTTTTGACTGTTCAAACATTTATTCATGTTAAACATTGTTATCACATTAATGCATCGCTTATGTCTATTTTGAATCAATATATTCGTATTCACTAAATGCCAATTATTTTCATATTATTTTCATATTTTTCTGATGTCAACTCTTGATCTAAAATTCTAAGCCTCTTGAGGGAGGATGACGAAAACGATACCACGATCTTTACAGTATGCTTTTGAACAGACCCCGCTGATGAGGTACAGGCATTGTTTCAATCCCTAAACACTGGAGTTATAAGGATGATAATCCCTCGTCAACCCATCAGAGCCAAAGAAGTAGGAGTTTTCATTTTCGAAAATCAAAACCCTTAATCATAACCTGGGGCAGGGTAGTTCTCTCAGTGGATCTAAGTGTATGACGAATGGCACCGAAGAGATCTTTACGAAACAAACAAAGACAGTGATGGTTCAGAACAATCAAAAGGACAGGCAGTCATCATCAAAATTCATAAATGAAAAGCCCAAAAAGTCTAAACCTACAAAGGGGACTTATGAAACTGGGGCATCCCGCTGATTGTAATTCCAAAAAGGAAACAGTTCAGGCAAAAAAAAAGAAAGGGATAACGAAATCAAGAAAGAGGTCTCACAAACCCTCAACCAAAGCTAAAATGACTGCCTATTCAGAATAAATCATCAACATCCGAATCATCACCGGAACATCAAAGCAAAGACTCAAGCAAAGTCTAGCGTATGATCAACTGAGCGTAGGTTTGAAGAACATCACGAAGAGCGGGTGGGTACAAATAATTTGAGCCTTTATCCTTTGTTTCTTAAACCGTGAACCAGGCCACGTTATAACCCTCAAAAGTCCTAGCTGAAGCATGGGTTAATTCGAAAGCATACTGTCACGAAAGGTATCCTGACTCCTGAAGGCCTACGGTAAATACGGAGTTGACATTACGTTTTACAAACATTCATTTGTTTTATGGAAAAAAAGAATGCATTTTCAAAATCTTCAAGACAGACATAGGCTTTGCATTTTTAACATAACTTTGTTTGCATATGACCTTTTGTTTGAACAGCATAGAAGTTCGCACGATGAATGCCTAATGAACAGAAGTACCTCCAATCAAGGGGCAGACATGACCATGGTCCATTATCTGGGGCAATTAAGCCAAGGTTCGGAGAATATCTCAAAGACCAAATAGCCTGGGGCAAATCTCCGCCTGAGTCACTTGGGGCATTTCAACAACGAATCTGGCCTGATCAAACACCTTCTGGTGGCATGACAAAACACTTCTGACAGGGGCAATTCCCTACGTCCTGAGGACACGGACATAGTCGAAAAATACTGCGCATAATCAAAGACCCGCTAGGTTGACATACCTAGGCAAAAATAAGGGCTTCCCGGCGAACCAAAAGGGTTCGGGCAAAATGAAGGGATGAAATGAAAAAAATCTGTACACCCGGCAAGTCGAAAACCTGAAAAGGCGGCTTGGGCAAAAATGGGTATCCCGGTGGACTGAAAACCCGAAAGGGCGGTCCAGGCAAAAGTTAGGGATCAAAGCGTACGACTATGTCCTGTCATTCATATCACTTGCCTACCAGAAGAAGGTTTGTCCGTCAACAACTATCAGCACCTCATAGGTCTTTCTCTCCCACCTCAGAAACAGAGGCAATAAGGAGTCACCTAAGAGCAATCTAATGGTTCTATCCCCCAAGGTGCCAAAATAGGTTCAGCTAAAGAACATAACCGGTACATCTTAAATCCCCAGAGAGTGGTTCAGTAAAAACAATACCTTCTTCTCCAAGCTATTATCAGATTGTCAAGGAAATTGAGTATCCTCCCGTAGATCCCAACCTCCCCAGCAGCAGCACATATTCAATACAAGTATCCCCAGCAGTCTTGGCCTAAAGATTGTTCCCCGGCGGTATCTCAGTCACTTCCCCTGCATAACAAAACTTCCCCAGGAGTCCAATCCAGTTTCCCCAGGAAGTTGGGATTCATATCCCCAAGCAATAAGCTTATCCCCAGTAGATTCTGGAAGCTTATCCCCTCGCAGAGCACGAACGTATCGCCCGGCTTTATTTAAAGAGTTATTTCCTTAACAGGATATAACTGGGTTATCCTCAGCCAGAAGCCACGGGAAGAGCGTCGTCGACAAAGCCTTCCTACCCCAGCAAAGTCTATCAACGCTTCCTATACAACAAGGGTTTCCTCAGCAAGTCGTTCTCAATAATTCAGCAAAGCATTTCTCTCCCCACAAAGTACCGCTTCCTAGCATGGTCGTCAGAGTATCTTTTCTCCCCGCAGAATCTTCCATTTGCCAAGTTTATTCCTCAACGGAGTTATCTTCTCCTACCAGTATTCTTGCAACTACCATCCCCAGCGGAAGGGAAATCAATACCTCAACATCAGCCCAGGATACGACTTCCTAGCGCCTGTCAAGGATTTACTTTCCTAGACAAAAATATACATTCATAAAACGTCACATACATCATTATAGCATGCATAGACACATCATATCATACAAGTCTCATTTACATCAAGAACGTCATTGCATATCATGCATTGCATATGACTGACTTTTACCTTTCAGGAAAGATGCAGTTTAAATTCTCAATCACATTTCAAGACCTAGACCGGTCCAGTCCAATCAACCCTAAGATTTTCCTGATTCTTACCCAGTCCAAGGCCTTCTCTGGTTCAGTCAGATCGACCCTAAGATCTCCCTGGTTCTTATCCCAGTAGAAGACACCCAAGATTTTTCTCAACGAGCGTTGTTGAAGATAAAGTCACCCAAGATTTCCTTAACGAGCGTTGTTGAGGTCACCAAGATTTTTCTCAATGAGCGTTGTTGAAGATAAAGTCACCCAAGATTTCCTTAACGAGCGTTGTTGAGGTCACCAAGATTTTTCTCAATGAGCGTTGTTGAAGATAAAGTCACCCAAGATTTCCTTAACGAGCGTTGTTGAGGTCACCAAGATTTTTCCTCAACAAGCGTTGTTGAAGTTAAAGTTTCTTTTGTGGTCCCCTCTCCGACGGTGAGCGTGAGGTGGTAATTCCTTTTTCGAGATGTTTTCCTCTCCGACGGTGAGCGTGAGGTGATAGTCTTTTGTGGTCCCCTCTCCGACGGTGAGCGTGAGGTGGTAATTCCTTTTTCGAGATGTTTTCCTCTCCGACGGTGAGCGTGAGGTGATAATCTTTTGTGGTCCCCTCTCCGACGGTGAGCGTGAGGTGGTAATTCCTTTTTCGAGATGTTTTCCTCTCCGACGGTGAGCGTGAGGTGATAGTCTTTTGTGGTCCCCTCTCCGACGGTGAGCGTGAGGTGGTAATTCCTTTTTCGAGATGTTTTCCTCTCCGACGGTGAGCGTGAGGTGATAATCTTTTATGGTCCCCTCTCCGACGGTGAGCGTGAGGTGGTAATTCCTTTCTTCAGATGTTTTCCTCTCCGGCATGAGCGTGAGGTGATATTCTATTATGGTCCCCTCTCCAACGGCGTGTGAGGTGGTAATTCCTTCTTCAGATGTTTCCCTCTCCGGCATGAGCGTGAGGTGATATCTCCTTTCAGATTATAATTTCCCGTAGTTCCCTCTCCAGCGGTGAGTGAGGTGACTCCCTTTGAGATTATAATGTCCTTTGGTTCTCTTCCTGACACTACGAAGATGGTAATCCTCACCAAGATCTTCTCAACGAGCGTTGTTGAGGTTGAAATCATTCAGGATTCTCTTACCACTCATGCTAAGGCAGTAACCATCCCTGGTTCATCCATCAACGTTTGAAGCTCCAGACCCAGCTCCTGTAACCAGTTAGGACATATCTATACCAAGCATCTAAAATTAGCTCCTGTAGCGTGTCAGGTACTCATTTTTCTGTTTTGCAGGTATACAGGTTCTCGCTAAGGAATCTCTTACACAATCAACCCCAGATGGCATCTATAAGCCCATCATCCTATCCAAGCAACATCCAAATGGCATCTATAAGCCCATTCCCTCATCACCATTGCTACTATGTGAGCGCAAATTTCTGGGCACTTTAGTGTTCAATCATCTTCTACCTTCGGATTACGAAAGGCACGTCAGCCAATCTGCATCCTCAGGTCTAAGAAGATTGAACAGGGGCAACTGTTGTACCCCAAAATTTGCCCTCCCATATTCATCAAGAATTGCCAAAGTCAAGGTCACAAAATTCTCCAAGGACTATACAGCTCAACTGTCTCCTAGACAGTCAAAACTAGGGTTTGAGTTCTGGTCAAGCAAATGAACTTCTCAAAGGCCCAATCAAGTCTCATATGCCTAAAAAGATGGTCAAATGTCCTCATGACAAGTTTCAAGGCATTCAGCTCAAAATTGCACAGTCAAAACCCTAGATTGCACTACAGTCAACTGTAGGGGCAAAATGGTCATTTGACAGTCAAAAGTTCAAATTTTTGGTCAACATATCATTTTGAAGCCACAAACATCATTTGATCAATGCTTGATCATGATTCTCAAAATTTGGCTCAGAAATCATCAAAGATGCAAAAGTTGCTATATTTGGACAGCTGAAAAAGTCAACAGAAATTGACCAGGGCATAACTTTCACATGGATTATCAGAAAAATTCCATCCAAAGCTCGTTTTGAAGAGAAAGACATTTCCTACAATTCATCTTCATGTTCCAAGTCCAAGAAATGCTCTCACAAAAAGTTATCATTTTCAACATTATAGGTCATTTTCAAAAGTCAACAAAAAGTGACTTTAAGTCAAAGGCCATAACTTGAGATTGGTAAATCAAAATGACATGGGACCAAAGGCATTGGTTAAAGGACTCAAAGACCTTTCCAAAATGTCCAAGAACATGTGAAAAGCTTAAAAATTGACCAAGTTATGCCTTGTGGAAGTTGGGAAATTTTTGGAAATTTTTGAAAGTCAACAATGGTTCAAAAGGCCTAAAAATGCAAATGGGCCCATTTTTCTTCCAAATTACTTCATGCCAAGCCTATGCACGACCACTAGGCCCAAAGGGAAGTATTCTCATATTTTTTAATTATTTATTTGAATTAATATTAATTTATATTCATTTAAATAATTTTAATTCATGAAAAATATAATCTTAAGCAAAACAAATCTTTTTATACATGTTTGGATCCAATATTTCGTGCATATCCCATTTAGGAAAGTTTTGGATTGATTTGAACCTAATTGACACAAAGAACATGAAAAAAGATGTGAAGAGATTCTTAACAAAATCAAGTATCAAAAACCATTAATTCATGAGATTTTGTACAGCTTTTTCAACCTAAATCATTCCCTATATGATCAACATCACAACCCTAATGCAAAAGGACTGAAGCTGCGCCCCAAAACAACCCTTGCATATTGAAAAATTCTCAAAAAAACTCAACACTGAAATCTAGCTTTTAGGACGATTCAAGCTTTGATTTTTGTTTCAATAGCATCCTGAGATATTCCAAAACCTTTCTCAATCAAAAACAACAAGCCAAACGCATTGAAACGGTACCAAGACCTCAAACTGTGAAGCAAATTTTTCCAAATCGCATATCATTATCTAAGCATCTTTTTGCATTTTTCTTTGTGGATTATTGTTTGTCATGATGTTTCTGTGCTAACCAATATATTCAATTGAGTTTTTGTGCCATATTTATGCTTTCGCCATTGTCAAAAACTAGGTTTTCAGGTTCTTAAAATTGGGGCTTTGTCAATACAGTAAAATTGGCCACTGAAAACACCATGGTTGCATTCAGCGTGTTCTTCTGAATAAAACATATGCCTCGCGAACAATTTATGATGCCTAGAATGCTATTCGCTATTTTCTTGAATCCACCTTAAAACCACGCTGGAAAAACCGTTCCCCTTGAGTTTTGTTTTACAGGGAAGGGGAAGGAGATGAAGACGTGTCCATTGGTGACAGGTCTATTTGAATTTCGCGCGGAATTCTAAAGCATTAGCGTTTTCTTTTTATATTATTTATGTATTATTATATGTTAATTGAAAGCGAATGGTTCAGCTGGCAACGCACTATGCATATGACTCTCAAGACCTGGGTTCAAACCCCAGGTCTGGCCAAATCCCATATTATTTTTCAATTGTAAATCCCATGCAGCTTCAGGACTGTGCACGTACCATACGCCTTCTCATCTAAGCGTACACCTGCCTGAGGGTCCCAGATCAAGGGCTAATATTGAAAGTCCACCATAAAGCCAGTCAACGCATTGGTACATGATCAGAAAAGTCAATGAATCAGCTCTTATTGGGCCAGGCTTTTTTCAGATTTGAACCTCCTAAATTGGGGACTACACCCCACTCTGGTTTGATTTCTTTTTTATTTCATTTATTTTAATTGATTGTTTATTTTAATTATTTGTTTTAATTAATTATTTTAACAAAAATATAAAAACACTAAAAAATCAGAAAATACACAAAAACATAAATATTTATATACTAATTATTTTCATGAATAAATAAATATGTAGATTACTTAGTTTAATTAGGTTTTAATATTAATTTCTTTTTAATAAAAATCCAAAAATGTAGAATTAGGTTAATTGCTATTTTTTTATTCCTTTTAATATTTTTCCTTTTTTTTTTAGAATAATAATAATCATTTATTTATTTTCCTATTTAAATTGTACATAAATGAATTAGGTTAATTTAGGTCATATTTTAATTTTTTTCATAATAAATAAAAATATTAGAATTAGGGTTTGCCGTCTAATTTAATCTCAATTAATTTCCTTTTTTTCATTAAATCTAAAAAACACAAAATACCAAAAACATTTAGTCATTTAATTTTAATTTTTAAATCCTTATTAACTTTTAATTATTTGCAAAAGGGTCCAACGCCCTAGTTTCGTTTTAATTATTTAAATTTGCGCATTTATCTTATGTCGTAATTATAATTATGTAATTGTCCCTAAGCCATGTAATTTATTTTTCGCACTTTATTTCTTCGCATTATTTATTTTTCCGCTAAATCGGGTCCGGTTTAATTTTGGCGATGTGGACCCGCGCCCTTGTAATAGTCTTAGATTTATTTCCTCGCAAATTTTATATCTCTTAATAAGCATGCAAGAATGAATGGACAAATTAAAATCAAGCGTAGAACACGACAAACATGACAAGACAAATAACTGAAACCTGACACACAATTCGCACACACCACCCCTAGGGTACGCCTCACTGTTGCCTTTCGAAAGGTGATCGTCGAGTAGAGGATGTCTTAGTAAGTCCTCATGATCCGGGAACCTGGCATGAGGGTAGCTTCTAAGGTGTCTTCCCATTGCTCTGGTGATCACCATGTCCAGAACCCCGAATTGACCCGAACACCTCCAACGGTGGTGCTACCTATCTCTCAATGGTGGGATGGCACTACTTTAAAGGACATTTACACAGACGAATTCCTTAGGGTAGGTAGGTTCTCAAGGATACTTGCTCTAATCTCAAAACAAACTCAAAAAGACTTTTCACACTGACACTTTTCAAAAGCTTTCAAAGCAAACTTTTCAAACACTCTGACGTATGAGTCGAACTGAAATTTTTCAAAAGAAACTTTTAAACCCACATTGAAAAGCAAAACAATTTTTGAAAACACATTGAGCAAGTATCTAAGAGCCCATGGATAACCATGGATAGAAAGGGTGCTAACACCTTCCCTTTCTATAACCTACCTCCCGAACCGAGAGCAATCTCTTTAAAGGAATTTTTCTGTGCTTTTGTCCTTTCCAATTGGAGAAAATAAAAGACGGTGGCGACTCTTGCTTACCGCGACATTTCGCGAACCAGCTTTAAACAGTCAGTTCCAGATCCACCGATCACAGTCGCCATGACTGGGTCACATTTGAACTATATCTATAAGGAGTCTTGAATAAGCAAAGGAACAACATCCATATCTGGAGCATGTCTAAGCTATCTCTGAAAGGAAATCTGGAATAAGTATCAGAATGTCGCCATGCCTGGGTCACATCTGAACTATATCTAGAAGGATTCTTGAATAAGCAAAAGAACAGCATCCATATCTGGAGCATTTCCAAGCTATCTCTGAAAGGAAATCTGGAATGAGTATCAGAATGTCGCCATGCCTGGGTCACATCTGAACTATCTCTAGAAGGAGTCTTGAATAAGGAAAAGAACAGCATCCATATCTGGAGCATTTCCAAGCTATCTCTGAAAGGAAATCTGGAATGAGTATCAGAACGTCGCCATGCCTGGGTCACATCTGAACTATCTCTAGAAGGAATCTTGAATAAGCAAAAGAACAGCATCCATATCTGGAGCATTTCCAAGCTATCTCTGAAAGGAAATCTGGAATGAGTATCAGAACTTCACCATGCCTGGGTCACATCTGAACTATCTCTAGAAGGAATCTTCAATAAGTATCAGAATGTCGCCATGCCTGGGTTGCATCTGAACTATCTCTAGAAGGAAATTTAATAAGCAATAGAATAGCATCCGGATCTGGAGCATCTCTAGGTCATCTCTGAAAGGAATCTCTGAATAAGCAATAGAATAACAGCCGGGTCCGGAGCATGTCTGAGCTATTACTGGAGAGAAAATCTGAATAAGCAAAAGAACAACATCCATCTCTGGAACATTTCCCAGCTATATCTGAAACTTTGAATAAGCAAAAGAATAGCATCCATCTCTGGAGCATTTCTAAGCCATCTCTGAAGAGAAAATCTGAATGAGCAAAAGAACAACATCCGTCTCTAGAGCATTTCCCAACTATATCTGAAAGGAAACTCTTGAATAAGAAAAAGAATAACGTCCATCTCTGGAGCATTTCTAAGCTATCTCTGAAGAGAAAATCTGAATAAGCAAAAGGATAACATCCATGTCTGGAGCATTTCCCAGCTATCTCTTTAATCTCTTTAATGTAGATATGCCTTGGCTAGATACAGGTATCGAATCCACAATCAATCGCTCACAGATATGCCCTGGCTAGATACAGGTATCGAATCTGGAATTGCGACAGTTGATAATAATCGTCTTTGGATTGACCTTTTTCCTGAAAAGGCAAAACATTAGTTGTATGCAATGTCATGATGCATGAACTTCATGATTTTAAGATGTTCCCAAAACTAAATTAGATTTGTGTTGTATGATGCGTATGCATGCTATAATGTATGAAGATGTGATGTTTATGAATGTATTTTCGTCTAGGAAAATAAATCCTTGACGAATGCCGGGAAGTTGAATCCTGGGCTGATGTTTGAAGAATAAAGTTCTTCATTTCCACTGGGGAGGATTGCAAGAATACCGGTAGGAGAAGATGACTCTGTTGGTGAATAAACTTGTTGGAGAGATTACTCTGCGGGGAATTACTCTGTGGGAAGAGATACTTCGCTGAGGTTTAATGATAACTCCGCTGGGGATTCTGTTGATGAGTTTTGTTGAGGAATTTGATGAACTCCGCTGGGGGGTAGGAAGAAACTTCGCCGAGGACGATCTTTCCGTGGTTATTAGCTGAGGATAACCCAATTATAAGCCCTGGTGGGGAATAACCTTTGGATAAAGCCGGGGAGACGCGTTCGTGCTCTGCAGGGGATAAGCTTCCAGAATCTACTGGGGATAAGCTTCCTACTGGGGGGATTGATTCAACTCTCCTGGGGAAACTTTTGAACTGTACTGGGGAAGTGGCTCCACTGGTGTGTCTGTATTCCGCTGGGGAACAATCTTATATCAAGATTGCCGGGGATGCTTGTTAGGAATATCTGTATACTCCGTTGGGGAATATTGAGATCTACTGGGGATACCCAAATTCTGTAAGGCTGACTATGGGCTAACTCTGCTTGGGGAGAGTGTTGCTGACTTGCTGGAGATACTGTGCCTTGTAGGGCTTATGGGAGACCAACTCTGCTTGAGGGGAATTGTTGAATCTTGTTTTACTCGACGGGGAGTGAAGGTATCCTGGTCGTTCTTCAGCCGAACCTACCTTGGTACCTTGGTGGATAGAGCAACTAGACTGCTTAGACAACTCATTATTGCCCCAGTTTCTGAGAGAGAAGGTACCTGTGGAGGTGTTTGACAACTGCCGTTTGACAAATCTTCTTCTGGTAGGCAAGTGACGAGGTGACGTGACATAGTCGTACGCTTTAATCCCTAACTTTTGCCTGGACCGCCCTTTCGGGTTTTCAGTCCGCCGGGATACCCATTTTTGCCCAAGCCGCCTTTTTAGGTTTTCGACTTGCCGGGTGTACATATTTTTTCATTTTCATCCCTTATTTTTGCCCGAACCCTTTTGGTTCGCCGGGAAGCCCTTATTTTTGCCTAGGTGTGTCAACCTAGCAGGTCTTTGATTATGCGCAGTATTTTTCGACTATGTTCGTGCTCTCAGGATGTAGGGAGGTGCCCCTGTCAGTAGTGTTATGTTGCCCTACTACCAGAAGATCTTCGTTTGATCGTCCAATTCCCCCAGTGATCCAGATGGAGATTTGCGCCAAGCTGGTTGGTCTTTTGAGAGATTCTCCGAATCTTGACTTAACTGCCCCAGATGATGGACAATGGTCATGCCATGCCCCTTGATTGGAAGTGATTTTGTTCACTAGATATTCTTCGTGCGAATTTCTCTGCTGTTCGAACAAATCATCATATGCAAACAATGTTATTTAGAATGCAAAGCTTATGTCTGTCTTGAAGTTTTTTGAAAATGCATTTTTCAGTAAAACAAGCAAATTTTGTAAAAATGTGATGTCAACTCGTTATTTTACCGCAAGCCTTAAGGAGTCAGGATACCTTTCGTAACAGTATGCTTTCGAACTAACCCATGCTTCGGCTAGGACTTTTGAGGGTTATAACGTGGCCTGGTTCACGGTTTAAGAAACAAAGGATAAAGTCTCAAATTTTATTTGTACCCACCCACTCTTCGTGATGTTCTTCAAACCTAAACTCAGCTGATCGTACGTTAGACCTTGTTTGAGTCTTTGCTCTGATATTCCGGTGATGGTTCGGATACTGACAATTTATTTTGACTAGGTAGTCCTTTTTTCATCGAGGGTTTGTAGGACCTCTTTCTTTTCGATTTTATTATCCCTGTTTTTTGCCTGAACAATTTCTTTTGTGATTACAGTCAGCGGGATGCCCCAGTTTTGTAAGTCTCCTTCATAGGTTTTGACTTAATGGGCGTTTATTTTGAGGGATAATGACTGCCTGTCTTTATGATTATTCGGAACCATCACTGTCTTTTGTTTTGTGAGGACCTCTTTGGTGCTATTCGTTGTGCACTTGGATCAACTGAGAGAACTACCCTGCCCCAGGTTATGATTAAGGGTTTTAATTTTCGAAAAGAAAAACTCCTACTTCTTTGGCTCAGAGGGGTTGACGAGGGATTATCTTCCTTATAACTCCAGTGTTTAGGAATTGAAACAATGCCTGTACCTCATCAGCAGGGTTCGTTCAAAAGCATACTGTAAATGTCGTGGTATCGTTTTCGTCATCCTCCCTCAAGAGGCTTAGAATTATTAACCGAGCGTTGATCATCACAAAAAAAATATGAAAGCAATTTGAATATAGTGAAAATAATTGGATTAATTCAAAAACAGACATACACAGTGCATTAATGAAATAAAAGAGTTTTCTATGACATTAATTGTTTGTATAAGCAAAAAAATACAACTCGGAAATTCAGATAAACAAAATCCTTCAATGATTGGGCAAAGGAGCATTGATTATGTTTGGAGTCTCTGACGCTTCAAACTGAATCTCTCCGACGTTGATCATGTCTTGAATCTTGTTCTTCAAAGGCCAGCAGTTGTCCGTAGTATGACCCGGGCTATCGGAGTGGTATGCGCACCTCTCATTAGGATGGTAGTTGGGAGCAGAGGTGTTTGGATTCCGGAGAGGAGCCCTCAAGGTAATCAGCCCTGCCTTCAACATTTGTTGTAGCGCTTGATCCAGTGACATGTTGATTTTAGTGAATTGTCTCTTGGGTGCGACCTTCTTACGTTGATGCCCCTGTCCCTGTTGAGCAGGCCTAGGATTAGAGATCTGGACTTCCCCTATATGTTGATCATGGCGACCCTTTTGGCTGTACGCAGCATTAGCCTCCTTCTTCCCCGTATAAGGCTTTTTGTGAGTATCAGAAGGTGCAGCTTCTTGAATCTTTCTAGCCTTGATGCCAGCTTCGATCCTCTCCCCGGTCAAGATCAATCTGTAAACCCAGCAGAAGAATTTCCAATGAGATGGTTGAAGAAGGGACCAGACAGGGTCCCCAAGAACATGTCAACGAGCTCACGGTCAGTCAAGGGCGGCCGCACCCTTCCTGCCAGATCTCTCCACCTTTGCGCATACTCCTTAAAACCTTCACTCGTCCCAATTGACATACCCTGGAGTTGGGTACGCGTGGCAGCGAGGTCGGCATTATACTGATACTGCTTATAAAAAGCAGTTGCCAAGTCCTCCCAGTTATGAATACTGGTTCCATCCAACTGATAGAACCAATCGAGCTGAGTCCCTGAAAGACTCTCCTGGAAGAAATGGATCCATAGATTCTTGTCTTCCGTGTAGGGCTGGATCTTCCTTGCGTATGAATGGAGATGCAGCTTAGGACAGGAAACCCCGTCGTACCTTACAAAGGCAGGTGCCTTGAACTTGTGAAGGATCACCACCCCAGAAGTTAAACCTAGGTCCCCAAAGTCCAACCCAGGCACACGTTGGATATCCATAGCATTTAACCGGTCCTCCAGCTGTTTGTACCTGTCTTCAGCAGGGGGGTATTGTTCATCATTGAAGTCTGTCTCGGTGTCAGAGACCACAGGGCTAGGAACCTCTCTCCCTTGGTGACTTCCTTCCCCCATAGATAGAGTAGTCCTCTCAGCTTCATTCTGCAGTGTGTTCCCAGATCTGCGTCTAGGGTTGAACAGAACAGTCCTCTTGTTCTTCTTCTTCTGAATCAGAGTCTGCAATTCCTTTTGACCCTGGGCTAGGCTCATAATCAACTCCTGGAACTGGGCATTCTGGGCCTGGAGGGCCTTGATAGCTTGTCCATTGGATGATTCAGGATTCATGATGACTGCTGAAATAAACAACGAAGAAGGTAAGTGACCTGCAACAAGTGTACCTGTAATGCAATGATATGTATGATATGCATGCAATGTTTTCAAGGACCTCGCGGGATAAACAAAGAAGCTTGTTAGAATTTGAATCAGGTGGCTTGATTGAAGGAACTGCATATTGTTGAGAGTCCTTCTTCAAGAGTCAAGGCTCACCATATCGAGTGGGTCATAGCCCCTGACTCAAGCTGTTAACCTTGGCTAGAGGAAAATAAATCCCCTTTGCCCCTTTCTAGACATTTGATTCATCATGACCTGCATCACAAGCCCTCGAGATCCTTGAAATGGATTAGTCCTTATGTAGGATGTATGCAATGGTATGATGGTATGATGTTATGCTGTGGAGTAATGTAGGTAAACCCTGTTATGAGTCCAGATTAAGGACTGTAAACAAAACCTGCAAGAAACTCAAGTGTCAGATAACAAGTATGCAAGTAGTCAAGTTTTGAAGGCACACAAGTCACACAAAGAGCCCTTAGAGTTTAGGCCAGCATAAAGTTTGGGGTACTACCCTCTTGAAGTTGGTGGGCTCAAACCTGTCCTATCAAAGTAACCGGGTTCTAAGGAGCTCAATATCATTAGATTGTTTTCTGTGTTCATCGTTTCGATTTAGCCACTGAACTGGCGATCAAAATATCCCAAGAAAACAACCCTCAACTGAGTGTAGTATCGAGTATCAACCAACTTCGGACTGCACCATAGTAAGTTATCTCACTACCCTAAAGAGGCCAAGATGGTTCAATTAAGGTTCCTAAGGTCAGTTGATGCTTCACGACACCACGCGGCGGCCCCATACTCTCCTTGACTGGACTCAAGGGTTACCGGTACTCACCAAAGTGCCACATCAACGTAGCAGACTGCTTCAACCGTGTCGGTATACCCCACACAGTTCTCTCACAGTCTTGTTGCTACTTTCTAGAAGGTATCCCCCAGATCCGGGTTAGGATCTATGTAACTCCAAGGCAAACCCACAATGTTAAATCAAGCAAAGCAAGCAATTGAAAACATGATGATGAACTATTCCTAAGGTACACCTCACTTTTTATCCCCAGCAGAGTCGCCAGTTCTGTGATCGGTGGAAATAGAACTGACTATTTTTAAGCTGGTTTCGCGAAGTGTCGCGGTAAGAAAGAGTCGCCACCGTCTTTTATGTTCTCCAACATGGAAAGGACAAAAGCACAGCAAAATTCCTTATTCGAGAATGTTTCTCGGATCGGGAGGTAGATTTATAGAAAGGGAAGGTGTTAGCACCCTTTCTATCCGTGGTTATCCACGGGCTCTTAGGTACTTGCTCTTATGTTTTCAAAATTTGTTTGCTTTTCAAGTGTGTGTGTTTGAAAAAAGTTTCTTTGAAAGATTTCTGAATAACTCTTGTATCTGTCCTCAAGAGTGTTTGAAAAATTTGTTTTGAAAGCTTTTTGAAAGTGTAAGGTGTGAAAAGTATTTTGTTTGTTTTTGAAAAGAGCAAGTACCCATGAGTCATCTACCTACCCTAAGGAATTAAGCTGTGTAAGTGTCGTTTAGGTAGTGCCATCCCACCATTGAGAGGTAGGTAGCACCACCGTTGGAGGTGTTCGGGTCAATTCAATTGTAGGGACAGTGTGGTCAACGAAGCAACAGTTAGGACACCTTAGAAGCTACCCTTATGTCCTTGATCCTTTTTTAATCCGAGGCAACCGTTTCGAGGCAACTGTTCCAAGGCAACTGTTTCGAGGCAACTGGATCATGGACATAAGGACCGCTAAGACGTCCTATACTTGACAACCACGTTTTGAAGGCAACAGGTGAGGTGTACCTTAGAAGTGGTGTGTGTATTTGTGTGTTATTTTCAGTTAATGTTTTTGTACATGTTATGGGTGAGCTACGAGTTGTTTTTATTTACATACATTCTTTCATGTAAGTTTAGCAGTTAAGGGGTGCGGAAAGTAAATTGCGAAAACATAAATCCTACGCTATTACAAGGCGCGGGTCTATACATCGCCAAAAATTACAAAGACCCGTTTTTTGGTAAATAAATACGGAAAGTAAATAAAAACAGTAAAACTAATTAACTATTACATGTCTTGGAAGCAATTACATAATAATAAACTAAGCGCGAATAAAAAATTAAATCAGAACGTTCTAAGGGTGTTGACCCTTTTTAGAAAAGAAATTGATTTTTGGTTTTTTTTTGTAATTAAAATGAAATTAAAGCTAATTAATGACTAATTAATTAATTTAATTAAAAGAAAATATTTTTTTGTTTTTATGTTTTTATGAAATAAAAGAAATGGAATAAAATTAAAAGTTAACTTTTACCTAATTCTAGATTTATTTTAATTATTTAAGAAAAGGAATTAAAATGGCCTAATTAAACTATTTTAGTTAATGTTTATTTACAAAATATAATAATAATAATAATGATGATGTAATTCTATTTTTTTGATTTTTTTGAAAATATGTTAATTAAGTTAATTTGTTAATAATAATAAAATAAAAAGGTTAGAAATTAAATTGGAAAAGAAAATGAAAAGAAAAAGAAAATGAACCGAATGGAGGGGGTATTGGGCCAGGAATGAAGGTGCTGAATTGAGAATTGTGGCCCATTTGAATAAGGCCTGTATGACTTTTTTGGATCGCATATGCCCACGTTGACTCCAGACCACGGTGTGCTAGCCTTCTGGACCTTTGGATCTGCATGGATGGACACATGGCTGCTTGGATCTGTGAGGTTTATTGTGAGTCCTCCTTGGAGTGCTGCACAGGAAAGCCATTGAAAAAATAATATGGGAATTGTAAGGGGACCTGGGAATCGAACCCAGGTCCCAGAGATTGCATGACACGTTCCCAGCCACTAAAGCACTTTGTTGCGTTTTTTAGTAATATAGAAAACAAATATTATATAAAACAAAAGCCAGTTATGCTGAAAAATAAGAAAACGCGCGCGTGGATTTGAATGTACCAACGCCTTGCTGCCACGCAGTCATCTTCAAGCTTTTCTGCAAATATGAAAAACACATAGTGGGGGTTTTAAACCCCCACAAAATATAGGCATTTCAATAATAGCGAATAGATGCTCGTGAAGCATAAATTAGGCGCGAGATGTGCATTTGATTCGTCTTGTCCTTCTCAATTCAACCATGGGTGTCCTGAGGGCCAATTTTTTTGTATGTGAGAAACCTCAATTTGAAAGCTTCGGAAAACCTAGATATCTCCCATGGTGATTTGTGTTTTACGGCCTTATAGTCAAATTAAAACATACAGAAAGCTTGGTAATAACGTCAGCAATGTATAGCAATGTTTAAAATGAATTAAAAAGGCATAGAAATGGAGTTTTGATTTTCAAATATTGGACAAACCGTGGGGTGGGGTGATGAACGATTCTTTAAGGTTCTGTGTTTGATTTTGATTGCCAAAGGTTGCTGGTGATGCAAGGAGTGTATTGGAATCAAAATGAGAGCTTGAATTGCACTGTAAAATGATTTTCAGTTTCACTTTTTCTCTTGGAAATTTTGAAATGGAATATGCTGTTTTTGAGTGCTCTAGCTCGTGAATGTTGTGTG
The DNA here is from genome assembly GCA_948472305.1 of Vicia faba. Lineage (NCBI taxonomy): Eukaryota > Viridiplantae > Streptophyta > Magnoliopsida > Fabales > Fabaceae > Vicia > Vicia faba. Next base: position 994,512,132 of record OX451741.1, read on the forward strand.
AATGCTTGCAGATGTGTTATGTAATGTGTATCAAACATTATTATGGTCATTAAGCCTTTGCATTCATGTTTGAGATTATGCCATGAACTCCATTGAAACAACTTTCCATTTTTGTGTCAAATTTGAATTCTTGCTTGGAATAGGCCCTTGCACGAATTTGGAAAGTGTTTTATGGTGGATCAAAGCTAATCATCACAAAATATATCCCTCCATTAATTTCTTTGATTTTTATTTGATTTTAAAAGATTTAAAATGAATTAAATCAAATAAAATTAAATAAAAAATGAAAAAAATTAATTTTAAATCTTGAAATAAATTGTGGGACACGTGGGAAGCATGGCCAAGCTGAAACAAGTGGAAAAAGTGGGCCCCTTTTGTCAAAATGAAGTTTCAAGGATAATTGACTTTGGCCATTTCACAAAAATTTCCCAATTTCTCCAATACATATCTTGCTCAATTTTGAAGCTATGAACATGTTCTTGGACATTTTGGAAAGGTCTTGAAGTCTTCTAACCAATGTCTTTGGTACCATGTCATTTTGATTTACCAATCTCAAGTTATGGTATTTGACTTAAAGTCCCTTTTTGTTGACTTTTGAAAATGACCTATAATGTTGGAATTGATAACTTTTTGTGAGAGCATTTCTTGGATTTGGAACGTGAAGATGAGTTGTAGGAAATATCTTCCCCTTCAAGATGAGCATTGGATGGGATTTTTCTGATGAACCATGAAAAAGTTATGCCTTGTTCAAGTTACAGTTGACTTTTCAACTGTCCAAAAATAGAAACTTTTGCATCTTGATGATTTTTGAGCCATTCTTGTGGAATCATGGTCAAGACTTGACCAAATGATGATTGTGGCTTCAAAATAAGATGTTGACCAAAAATTTTGACTTTTGACTGCCAAATGACCATTTTGCCCCTGCAGTTGACTGTGGAGCAATTAGGGTTTTTGACTGTGCAACTTGACCTTGTGATCCTTGAAACTTGACACGTAGGTGCTTGACAATGTTTATGAGCATATGGGACTTGATTGAGCCCCTTGAAAACTTCAACTTCCTTGCAAGAACCAAAACCCTAGTTTGACTGGCTTCGGAGGATGGTTGACTGTGTAGCCCTTGGTAGACTTTGAAGATTATAGAAGGGCAAATTTTGGGGTACAACAGTACCGGTAGTCTTTGAGTTAATCAAGGAGAATACGGGGCTGCTGCGTGGTGTCATAAAGCGTCAACTGACCTTAGAACCTTTAATTGAACAACTTGGCCATTAGGATGTAGTGAGATGGTTGTCTTTGGTGTATTCCCAAAGTCGGAAGATACTCGATGCTACAATCATTGAGATTTGACTCCCGAGTTTTGTTTGGTTGCAAGTTAGTTTCTTATCAAAATGAAACTTGTGGGAAAGATCAGTGATATTGAGATCCCTTAGAACCCGGTTAAGCTTTATAGGACAAGTTGAACCAATCCGAACTTCAAGAGGGTATTACCTTAAAACCCATGCAAGCCTTAAACCTAAGGTCTTTGTGTGATTTTATTGTGCTTGTTATATCTATTATTTCTTAGCATAATCATGACATCATAACATGGCATATCATATTAACCATTTCAAGGATTTTCTAGGGCTTATCTTTGTCTTGTTTTGTAGGACATGACATCCACTCGCATGAACACTATCCAAGTCAACCTTGTGAAAGTACATCCTCAACTCAAGGGCTTAGCATCAAGGATTCCTGAAATCTCTCCCTTTACTGAAAAACATGGTCGGCTTCTCAACTTGGTCACTTCAAACCCTGATGAAGAAATGTTAAAGGTGCTCTTTCAGTTCTTTGACCCTTTACATCACTGCTTCACTTTCCCTGATTACCAGTTAGTGCCTACTATGGAGGAGTTTTCTCAGTTATTGGGGGTATCTATCATTTATTAGCTACCATTCAACGGTATGGAAAGAGACCCAAAACCTGTAGAGATTGCTCAAGCTCTATCTTTACAGCGGTCTGATGTAGTGGCAAATTGGGAAACCAGAAGAAGTGTCTAAGGATTTCCAGTTAAGTTCCTATTTGGGAAAGCTCACTATTTTTGGGATACCCTGGATTTACAGGCTTTTAAATAAGTGTTGGCCCTTATCATCAATGGGATGGTACTATTCCCTAACACAGACCACCTCATATGTGTGAATGCGGTTAAGGTTTTTCTGTCTCATAATCCGGTGCCTACTTTACTTGGGGATATTATACACTCTCTGCATACTCGCACTCTAAAGAGAAGAGGGACCCTTCTATGCTGCACTTCTCTATTGGCTAGGTGGTTTATTTCGAACCTACCTCGGTCTATTTTGAGAAATGAGCAGGGTATGAGATGGTCTCATAGGTTGATGTCCCTTACACATTTGGATATTCATTATTGTTCTCGATCCTTGGAGAATGTCACCATCATTGATCATTGTGGGGAATTCCCTAATGTCCCTCTCTTAGGCATTATGGGAGAAATCACTTATAATCCTTGTTTGGCACTGCGACAGTTAGGTTATGCTAGAGGGGATGGTCCTCACGACACACTCGTCTAAGGAATCACATTTGACTATGAGAATGATGTTCAGGGTTATCGTAAGAGGTTCATTTGAGCTTGGGGCCTGATAAATAGAGTTGATAGCAAGACACTGGGGCACAAGAATTCCATCCCTCTCGAGCCTTACCTTAAATGGGTGAGAGCTCATGCTCAATGTCTTATGATGCTTAACCCCGCCATCTTACCTGTGATTATGGAGCCTGTTGTACCCTAATTTTTGCCATTAAGATTCCCCTATCATATCATGTCAACTTGATCATAACAAAATCACATTAGGGTTGGTTCTTCCTCTTTTTTTTTCTATCTCCTATCTTTAAGTTTTCTCTTGAGGAATCTCCAAGCACCTTAGTTGTGTATTTTGTATATGCGTTGATAATTAACCTTTAACCAAAATACAAAAAATGTTTGTCTTTGTCTTTGCAAAATTGTGTTTTGTAGGTACTGAGTCGAAGCATCCAACAAATAAGGTTTTCCGGTATTATTTCCCTAAAATCTCTTTTTTGCAAAGAAAAATAAAATAATTAAATTTTTTTCATTTTTTTGTAAACCTGAACAATCGATTGCTCCCATAGCGCAATCAATGGCACAGAGTGTATTGTGCACAATCTTTGAAAAAAAACTGTGTTTTCAGCCTTCAAAAATCAAAAAAATTTAGTATGTGTGGACACATACATGTTATGTATCGACTCATGCAAGTTGATTGATTCTGTATTATGTCGAAGTAGCAGCTTGCATCGACACATACATGTTATGTATCGACTCATGCAAGTTGATTGATTCTGTATTGTGTCGAAGTAGTAGCTTGCATCGACACATACATGTTATGTATCGACTCATGCAAGTTGATTGATTCTGTATTGTGTCGAAGTAGCAGCTTGCATCGACACATACATGTTATGTATCGACTCATGCAAGTTGATTGATTATGTATTGTGTCGAAGTAGCAGCTTGCATTGACCCATAGAGGCTTGTATCGACTCATCCTGCTTTGTATAACCAGCAAGTGTCGACACATACATGTTATGTATCGACTCATGCAAGTTGATTGATTATGTATTGTATTGAAATATCTGCTTGTATCGATCTATAGAAGCTTGCGTCGACTCATGCTATGTTATACAACTAGCATGTGTCGATGCATACGACTCTTGTGTCGACTCGTAGCAGCAAAACACACATGATTTTTTGAAAAAAGACAGCAATTTCAAAACTGTCATCTTTTTGGCTCCAATTTTTTCGGCATAATTTGAAAATTAAATCATTAATTCAATTTTTGGCTCCAAGAATCAATTACCAAATTACCACTAATCCTGAATCCTAAAATCTATAAATAGAGACCTCATTTCATTTAAATGATAAGCTTTTAATAGCCAAATCCACTTTGCTAAAAAATCTCTCAATTCTCTCCATCTTCCAAATTCACTCAAACTCCATTTTCAAAAAAGATAGTAAGCTTTGCATTGAAGCTTACTAATCTTTGAGCTAAACCTTCATCCAAACACTTTTTCTTCATTAATTCTCTACATCCAAGCTTTGATAATTGATTCTTGTGGTTGAATTGAAGAAAATTCTGGAAGTTGTTTGATAATTCTCGAATTCTACCTTTGGTAAGTTTGATCATCGTCTTTCACAATGTGATCTCTTGTGGATTTCTGGTTTTGATTCATTGAGCACTGTTTTATGATTCCATTAGTTCGATTTTCTCATAATTTGATGGAATTTTCATGCTCAATTGGATCCATGATCATAAGGTGTTTGATGAAAAGTTGGAACAAGAATTTGATCCTTGAAGTGCTGTTTTCTACTGATTTTAACAGGTTGCAATTAATTGTTGAAACATTGCAATTGTTTGTCACAGAAATTTGACTTTAAAAAAAACTGCACTGATGCAATTGGTAGCTGTCTAAGCACAATTGATTGTAACAGTGCCGAAAATACTTTTTCTTCCTTATTTTGGGGTTGTTTTGACTCAAATATTTTTTCTGCTCACTCTCTTTGATGGATAATTTGGATTGCAATTTTAAATGTCCAATTTGTCTTTAAACTCAATGGACTTTGTGATGTAGATGAATTTGAATAATGCTCATCAATTCAAATCTACCTAAGAGTGAATTATTTAATTCATTTTTGGTGCTTTGGATTAATGATATGTTTAGTGCTTTAATCCATCTAGAGGAGTGGTTGAATTTAAAGATGAAAGAATTTTGAGATGGTGATCCAAATTAGCTTATCATTCCCCTCCCTCTTCATCTTATCCCTTTATTTTTTAATTATGTTACATGTTAATGGATGGTGATCTCTATATCATTTATCCAAACATAAAGTACATAGATTGCTATTGACCGGCCTCAAAATAGGTGCAACTTCTACATAAGTCCACTTAAGATTGCTTAACATAGTGCTAAATTTTGTCCCGATTCAAATAAATGATCATTCGTGGCCCAAACTTATGATTGCAAGCCCAAGTATGTTAATTAGAATTCTTTGATCCAATAACCTTGATATTCATTGTATGGAGGCTTTGGTTCTACCAATCCTCTAATGGATCTACAACACATTTGATCAACGCGGATCACTTAAATATCATTGATCATTAAATGTTACTTTTGAGGATTCCAAAATGGATGATATACTTGACAAAAAGCAAATGCAACTTGTTGTATGGAGGCTTTGGTTCTACCAATCCTCTAATGAGTTCCAAATTCAAGTTTCAAGATGGTCATCCAACTAACCAATAATTTCTAACAATTGACTTTACTTTATGCTTTTATTTTTTATGCTTTATGTACCATTTAATTTAAGCATTTACATTTCATGCCATTTTTTATTTTGCTCACTTGAGCATTTACTTTTATGTCATTTTTATTTTGCTCACTTGAGCTTTTCTTTTCCTTTTAAAGATACCTAATAATCAACATGAACCATAAAAATCTTTAATGATACTTGGACTATTTGGTTATTATCCTTGGCATTATGGAGTATTGGACTTCTTGCACTTAGGACTAGAAACCTTGTCCTATCTTTGAGACCTTGTGACCTTAATTCATTATTTTGTTTGGAGTTCTTGAGGTTTACCTCAAGACATTGGGTTGTTTGTTTGTTTTGTGTGCAGGTTATTGTGATTACATACTTTGTTTGTAATCTGGAATTCACCCGTATACAGCCGTTACTCTGCCCAATTTTTGCGAAGACTTAATACACTTGAAGTTTGGTTCTCTCAAGAGGTCTAGTATCTTTGCTTTCTTGGTTTCAATCCGAATAATGGGAATTCTATATTGACTCATAATGTCAAGTATTGTCTTCTTGTTGGTTAGATGGTTCTTATCCTTAGCTTTTACCTTATTGTTTAGGATAGTCTCTTCATCTCCTCCCATCTTCTTTAATTTCAAAAATCTTCTCCCTCCTTCTAAAAACTCGTCTTATTTCTAAACTTGAAACACTTTCATAATAAATTTGGAATTAGGTCCATGCATTTTCAAAACATTTTCATAAATAAATTTCAATCAATTTAATAATACCTTGACATTTTTGTGAGAAGACTAAAAGTCAACCAATCTCATTTCAAACCATTTTTGCCACTTTGGCTTATTTTATTTTAAAAAACTTTTCTTAAAAGATTAGAATCTTGTCAATCCTTGTAGTGATGCAAACAACTATACTTCTACAATATATAGTAAAGAGAGATATTCTCCACTTGGGTGTTAAGTGAGGCATTGTTGATTTTAAAATCCAAGCTATATCCTCCACTTTGAGATGATGCAAAATCTCCTTTCTCATGATTGTGGGTAGTAAGTATGTTTTCCACACGGACAATGAAGATGATGTCTTATATCATAAAATTAACCAACACACTTGTGTTTCAAATTTTTAAAAAGAGGAACTACGTGTACCCTGATCCCCTATTGCATTAAAGGTTGTACGTAGGCACTAAAGGTTCACAACCGCGGCGGGTAAAAAAATCATAAAAATATTTCTTTTCTCACCTCCACCATCCATTTTATATACAACACATTTTATAGCCAAAATATACAGATTTTTTCAAAGAGGTTCCTGTGGAGTATCGTAGATGTTTAGGGTGCTAATACTTTCCCTTTGCATAACCAACCCCCTTACCTTGAATCTTTCCCCCTTTTTTTGGGTTATTCGCTCTTTTCCCATTCCTTTGGAAACAATAATGCGCGGTGGCGATTTTTATTTTGATTTGTATAAAGTCTAATCAATCCAATGGTTTAGTCTTGAACATTTCTACCGCTAAATAAAATTGGTGAGTTCACTGGGGAAAGAATGACCTCTTGTTGGTCCATCCCTAAGTGAGTTGAGCCTATCTTTGTTTATATCTGTATATGTGTTATTGTGTTCATGTGTTATATTTTGTATATATGTTTGTCTGGATTTTCCTGGTTTACAGGGTGCTTGGTGATTACTCATAAGTCCTATACCCGGACTTGGGGAAACTTTAAGATTGGACGGGCGGTATAGTCATGTTAACTTTGAGGAAGTAATCCCAAAATAGGAGGCATGAGATCCCCCACTCAGTGGAGGCCCCTTGGACTGTAGTGTAGTTTACCGAGTAATCAGGAAGACGTACTGCTTTCGACCTGGGAGCCTGCTGAAGCTAAGGACCGTAGATTACCTAACCCATCTTGGCCTTTTAGGTGTAGTGCAGAAGCTATGACAGAGTAATCCAGAAATAGTTATCACGCGATACTACGCTCGGACGAATCTTTCTTGAGAATATTACTAATTACCGAGTTAATCGGGAAGTTGGTAATATCCAAAGGAAGGATGTAGACTCTGGGAACCTCTTAGAACCTTGTTTGGCAGGTGATAACTTTTTAGACCAATACCTTATGGGTAGTACTTTCGACCTCATGCTCGTGACGTTGAACCTATGAACCCTATATGTGTGATCTTGTGTGTGATTGCTCCATCATGCATCCATGCACTCATAAACATCTTTTGAAGAAAATAATATTTCAAGGGATTTAAAGGTTGACTATTTGTGAATATCTCAGGTACTGTTAACCATGGATTCTGGAAAGAGAAAGACCGGGAAATACAGTTTCAAGGATCCTAAGATAGATGAGTTGATCATTCTAATTCCCGAGATCGAGTGTTCTACAGACTTTCGGAAGAAGTATGGATCCATTATTCCTCTCATGAAGTTGAAGATGAAGGAGGGTATTCTCTCAACTTTGGTCCAGTTCTATGATCCGGTGTATCACTGCTTTACTTTTCCCGATTATCAGTTAATGCCAACACTGGAAGAGTATTCCTATCTATTGTATTTACTTGTTACCGATCGTGTTCCTTTTACTAGTTTGGAGGGTGAGCCAAAACCACATGAGATTGTTGCTTTGATTCATCTGGGGAAGTCTGAGGTGGAAGCACATATGACTACCAAAGGAGGGATTAGAGGATTACCAGCTCAGTTCTTATTGGAGAAAGCTCGTTACTTTGCCAGGATGAAGAGTATGGTTGCTTTTGAGGCCATCTTTGCTTTACTCGCCTATAGATTATTCTTATTTCCTAAGGTGGACAAGTTTGTCGACATTAACGCTATCAGGATTTTCATGATTGGAAACCCGGTTCCTACACTGTTGGGTGATGCTTATTACTCTGTTCATCTTCGGAGTTCCTATCATGGGGGAATGATTATCTGTTGCACTCCTTTATTGTATCGGTGGTTTATCTCTCATATGCCTCAGTCTGATACTTTTTGGGATGTCAAGAAGGAACCCCGTTGGGCTCCTAAGATCATGGCACTTACTCACTCGGATATTGATTGGTATCATCGAGCTTACCAGGATGTGGAGGTTATTGACAGTTGTGGTAGTTTCCCCAATGTGCCTCTTCTTGGTACAAAGGAAGGAATTAACTATAACCTTGTTCTTGCACGGCGACAACTTGGTTACCTGATGAGGGATAAACCGAATAGTATTCATTTGAGTAGTTTCTTTCTGAAGGAAGGAGAATACCACAGGGAAGCTAGGGAGAAGATTGTGAAGGCCTGGCGTCACATTCATAAGAAGAGTAGGAAGGATTTGGGACCTAGAGGTGCTATTTCTTTGGAGCCATATCTTTAATGGGTCCGATCGAGAGCCATTCAGTTGAAGATGTCGTATACTCGGGAGACACCCATGCCTGATTTGTTTGCGAAGACCACTTCTCCCTTTTTAGATGATCTAGAAGAGATGCAGCTTGCTTTGGTTAGGATGCAACAACAAAGGGATGCTTGGAAGAACAAGTTCCAGACTTTAGAGAGTTCCTACAGAATAGACCTGAAGGAGAAAGATGATTTGATCGAGATCCTTGCGAGTCGAGCAGTAGAGTCTATGGAGAGGAAAGGGGATTTATTTTCCCCTAAGCCTCAAACATGTGTTGATTACTCACTTCCTGCTTCAGATGATTGGAAGGAGGTTGCCATCAGACATGTGGAAGAAAACCAGAGGTTGAGGGCTCAGATTGTCAGGCTCACAGGGAAGCGCCAGCGTACAGATTGATCTCCATCAAGTTTCTTTCTCTCAAGATTTTTAGATTGTATTTTCATCTTGTACTTGGGATCATTGAAACTTGTAACCCATTTTGAAGCTATTATAATAAAAAATTTCAGTATTTCAAATGCGTTATTATTTTGATGTTTGCAATATGTCTATAAACGTTAAATCCCTTGAAATATTAAATGATAAAGTAAAAATAATCATATGCATTGCATATCATGCATCATATTGCACGTATTTCTTGCATTTGTTATGCATATCCAGATGTCTTACCTAGCTTCTTTACTTCACTCGGCTAGTTGGCGCATCACTACAACACTCAGGCTAATTTCAAAAAGAAGATGGACAACTTAGAACAGGAGAATCACGAGCTGTGCGAAGAAGTTTCCGCTTTGAAGGCTGGCTTGGCCAAATTGACTACTCTGATGGAAGCTCTGGTGGTTGCTCTGAATCAGCCACTGAGTGTTCAACCTCAACCAACAAGGGCAAATTTTGAAGTTCCTACTGTTCCTGTATCCGCTACTCTGGCTGTTGTTCAAAACCGTATGCCTCAGGGTTATCCATGGGGAATGCCAGAGAATTTTGCACCTGAAGGTTTCAATCTTGGCCCTCAAGATGCTCTAGTGGTTCAAAATGTTGTTACTCCTGCACCTCCTGTGGTGCATATTGTTCCTGCTGCACCTCCTTCGGTGAATTTGGTTTCGTTTGTTAATGAAGATATGTGTCGTCCTTTCCCTCCGCCTAGTGAAGACTTGGGTCTTTATGACAGAATGGATGATTTCCAAGAACAGTTTGATAGAATGCAAAGATAGATGAAGGCTCTTAGGGGAAAAGAGCTATTTGGGAAGAATGTGAATGAGCTGTGTTTGGTCCTGAATGTTAAAGTGCCTGCTAAGTTCAAGTTCCCGGAATTTGAGAAGTACAAGGGCAACACTTTCCCTCGTGCTCATTTGGTGATGTATGTAAGGAGAATGTCTACCCACACCGATGATCAGCGTTTGCTGATTCACTTTTTCTAGGATAGTCTAACCGGTGCAGCGATGAAATGGTACATGAGTTTAGACAGCGCCAACATCCATACTTTTAATGATTTAGGAGAAGCATTCATTAAAAAATACAAGTACAATATGGACATGGCGCCTGACCGCGACCAGCTTAGGGCCATGGTTCAGAAAGACAGAGAATCGTTCAAAGAGTACGCGCAGAGATGGCGCGAAGTGGCTGCACAAGTGATTCCTCCCATGGAGGAGAAAGAAATGGCTATGATTTTTCTGAAGACGCTGAGTGTTTTCTACTACGAAAGAATGGTAGCAAGTGCCCAGGTGATTTTACAGAGATGGTAGGAATGGGTGTCCGCCTAGAAGAGGCAGTAAGAGAAGGCCATTTGACAAAGGGTGAAGGATCCGGAGGGGTGAAAAAGCCAGCTTATGGGTTTACAAAGAAGAAAGAGGAGGATACAAATGCTTTTATGCAAGAGAGAAGGGTAAACGCTCCTAGAAAGAATTATCAGCATCATCAGCAAGTCGCCTCAGTTACTCCTGTTATGAATGTCGCTCCGACTACCGTTGCTTATCAGAGACCGTCCCAGCAGGGGAATCAAGGGTATAATCAGAGAAGCGAGAACTATAATCCTATTCCCATGAGCTATGAAGAGCTACTACCAACATTGATTCATAAGAAGTTGGTCCAGACACGACCACCTCCCGCCATACCATCACCATTGCCTTGGTATTACAAAGCAGACCAGACGTGTGCCATTCATCAGGGAGAACCAGGGCATAGTGTTGAGAATTGTTATCCTTTAAGGACTGAAGTGCAAAGGTTGGTGAAGTCTAGAATTTTATCTTTCAAAGACGTGGGACCTAATGTGAAAGATAATCCTCTACCCAAGCACGGGGGAGTGAATGTTGTAAATATGGTGGCCGGTTGTCCAGGCGACTTTCGAATTTTTGACATTAATCTTGTTAGAGGAGATTTGGTGAAGATGCACGCAGACCTTTGTGAATTCAGTTATTATACGCATGACCACGCCGGTTGTGCTTTTTGTAGTACAGATATACAAGGTTGTGAGAAGATAAAGGCTGATTTACAGGAGATGATGGATGAAGGTTTAATCCATATAATCAGGCCTAGGGAGGAATATGAAGAGGAGGTTAATATGGTTTCTGGATGTCCTGGTGAATTGAGAATTTTTGATGTGGATCATTTGAATGAGGATATCGTGCAGTTGCATGCTACCTTCTGTTGTACTGCTGGTCAGGTGGAACACCAATATGGGTCTTGCATAGTTTGTTGTCGAAATCCCCGAGGATGTTCAATTGTGAGAGAGGGTGTTCAATTGCTGTTAGACAATGGAACTATCAAGATCACAGGTCAGAGAGATGATTATTATGAGATTGATATGGTTGAAGTTTGTTTGATGGAAGAAGAGTCAGAGGAAGAGTGTGCCTCCGCAAATGAGTATTTCTCTTCAGATGAAGATTTGTTTGCCGAAAATGACTTTTTGATGGTTGATTGTGTTAAGGAAGGGGTAAACGTCATTGTACCTTGTTTTGATACACCCACTCATCTTGAGGTGGAGTACCATAGCAAACCAGTTGTTACCCCATTGGTAATTAGTCTGCCAGGTCCTGTTCCCTATGAATCAGACAAGGCTGTGCCTTACAAATACAACGCTACAATCTTAGAAGACGGGGTAGAGATTCCCATCCAACCAATGCCATATGTTGGAAATATAGCTGATAATAGCAGGCTGACCCGTAGCGGTCGTGTGTTTGTGCCGGTTATTTGAAGAGATGTTGTTGCTGGAAAGAAAATTGTTGAGAACGATTAGCCTAAGAAGGCTACAGGAGAGACTAGTGGAGCTACATTAAAGAAAGAAGTGGATGATATTTTGAAGATAATTAAGATGAGTGACTACAAAATTATAGATAAGATATTGCAGACTCCTTCCAAGATATCTATCCTAGCTTTATTAATGAATTCCTCTGCTCATAGAGAATCACTGATGAGAGTAATAGACCAAGCTTTTATGGAGAATGACATGCCATTAGATCAATTCAGCAGCATAATTGGAAACATTACGTCATGTAACAATTTGAGTTTCTGCGATGATGAGTTACCAGGTGAAGGGTGGAATCACAACCTGGCCCTCCACATATCTATGAACTGTAAGAATGATTTGTTGTCCAATGTGCTAATTGTTAACGGATATGTGCAAAGTTCTTCCTCAGTAATGGAATCCTCTACAAGCGCAACCATGACTCTAATTTACTTTCGTGTATGGAAAAGAGCGAAGCAGAGAGGGTTATGGAAGATTTACATAAAGGTACCTTTGGCACCCACTCTAGTGGACACACCATGGCTAAAAAGATCCTACGGGCAGGATACTATTGGTCCACTATAGAAGAATACTATTATCAGCATTCCCAGACTTGTCACAAATGCCAAATCTATGCTGATAAAGTACATGTACATCCGGTTCCCTTAAACGTCTTGACGGCTCCCTAGCCCTTTGGAATGTGAGGAATTGACATGATTGGAGAGATTAGACCTACCGCTTCAAATGAGCATCGCTTTATCCTAGTGGCCATTGATTATTTCATAAAGTGGGTTAAGGCTGCCTCTTTTTCTACCGTTCCCAAGAATTTTGTGGCGCGATTTATCAAGCATAACCTGATTTATCGGTATGGTGTGCCAGAGAGAATCATCACAGAAAATGGTACGAATCTCAACAATACAATGATCACCAAACTTTAAACAATTCAAGATCCAACATCATAATTTTCCCCTTACCGACCGAAGATGAATGGAACTATGGAGGCTGCTAACAAGAATATTAAGAAAATCATACAGAAGATGACGGTGACATATAAAGACTAGCATGAGATGTTACCATTTGATCTTCATGGTTACCACACCTCAGCACGTACGTTAACAGGGGCAACACCTTATTCTCTGGTATATGGTATGGAGGTTGTCTTGCCTATTAAGGTCCAGATCCCTTCTTTAAAGATCATAAAGGATGCGAGTTTGAACAAAGACGATTGGATCAAGTGCATGATACTTCCATAAGGTGATCCCAGGGGAAAATGGACTCCCACGTACGAAGGGTCATTTGTGATCAAAAACATATTTTCCGGTGGAGCCATGATTCTGACCACCATGGATAGTGACAACCTTCCTCACCCTGTTAATGCAGACATAGTGAAAAGATATTACGCGTAAAAAAAGACCCGCTAGGTTGACTGGACTAGGAAAAAATAAGGGCATCCCGGCGAACCAAAAGGGTTCGGGCAAAAACAGGGATAAAAACAAAAAAAATATGTACACCCGGCAAGTTGAAAACCTAAAAAGGCGGCTTGGGAAAAAAGGGGTATCCTGGTGGACTGAAAACCCGAAAGGGCGGTCCAGGCAAAAGTTATGGATTTGAAGCGTACAACTATGTCCCATCGGATCACCTTGCGACCAGACATCAATATCAGCTACCAAGCTCAAACGGTACCAATCAATCCAGTCAGCTTTAGACAAGTAGTGAAGTGATGATACGCTCAAAGACATAAGGGCAATAGCAGAATTGAACGTAAGTCTCTTTGTATAAAATTCCTGTTATAGGAGAACTTCAAAAAAATCAATACAAATCATTTCTTTGAAAGTACAAAACTATTTGCTTTCTATTTTTGTTTTGTTTTTCAAAAACATCCAATGATTATTCTTGACATATGGATTTAAATATGATCATTGTTCACAAATACTTGCATAAAAAACAGAAAGAAATTTGCTAATAACTTCAAGAAACTGGGAAAAGTCTAAAAAATCCACCGGTAGTTCCGACAATTACTCTTTCCAACATTGTACAGGGGTAGAGACATTCTGAAGCGAAGTCACCATTACATACGACCCCGTGACGTCTATGTTTCCCATAGAGTAGAAACAACCATAGTTTTGATCTCTTCTTCCCCAAGCAGGAATTATCTCCTCCACCAAAGTTCCTTCAGAGAGCTGAAATCTGTATCCCCCAACCGAGTTTTATAATTTCAAACAATTGATAAAACCTCTTCCCGAGTAGAGTTCATTTCTCAAACTACGGAAGTTCATTCCACAACAGAGTTTATTTCTCTACATCGGCAAAATCTTCCAACAAAGCATCCTCACTCCACTAAGTTATTCTCAAGAAAAGTCAAACCCCGGCAGAATATTCTCAAACAGGAAGGGGAAATCCCCAGCGAATCATATCCATCCATCATCCCCAGCGGAAATGAAGGATTCAGCTTCCCAATACTCTTCAGCAGCAGTCTGGGATTTACTTTCCCAGACTAAGAAATAGCACAATAGCATCCCATATTCATTCCTCATAACATGCACATACACATCGCATACAACATAATCTCATTTATTTTGAGAACATCATCATAATGCATTTCATACATCATGACATTGCATACTACTAACTCTTTACTGTTTTCAGGAAAGATCAAATCAACACACACCGTTGACTGCTTACGTGACCTGGTAGTCTTCTCAAAAACTACGTCTAATTATGGGCTATTTCAGAAATTTCCTCAAAAAGATGTCCTCAAAAGACCTTCTATGGTTCAGGTAGATTGAAACTAAGATCTATCTGATTTCTATTCAAGTTGAAGATATTCCAAGACTTTTGTCTGGTTCAGTCAAATCGATAGTAAGATTCTTCTAATTTCCATTCCAGTCAAAGTTAATTCAAGACCTTCTCTGGTCTGGTTAGATCGACACTAAGATCTCTTTGATTTCAATTCCAATGGAAGATATTCTAAGACTTTTGCCTGGTTCTGATGAATCGATACTAAGATTCTTCTGATTTCCATTCAAGTCAAAGTTAATTCAAGACCTTCTCTGGTTTAGTTAGATCGACACTAAGATCTCTCTGATTTCTATTCCAGTGGAAGATATTCCAAGAATTTTGTCCGGTCAGTTGAATCGATACTAAGATTCTTCTGATTTCCATTCCAGTCAAAGTTAATTCAAGACTTTCCTCTGGTTCAAATAAATCGATACTTGGATTTTCTTGATTTCTATTCCAGTTGAAGACAACTCAAGACCTTTCTTTGGTTCAGTTAGATCGATACTAAGATCTCTCTGATTTATATTCCAGTTGAAGAAACTGCAAAGCCTGGATTCTGACCAAATAGCAGTCCACGATATCGTGAAGTCTGGATCTGACCAGATAACAGTTAACATCATGGCTGAAGCCTGGAATCCGACCAGATAGCAGTTTACTTTGTCAATTACTATGAAGCCTGGACCCGACCAGATAGTAGTATACCTCAAATTCAAGTTGAAGTCTGGATCTGACCGGATAACATCTTAATTTCTTCAAATCACTGAAGCCTGGGCACAACCAAATAATAGTTCAAGTCACAGAAGCCTGGATTCTGACAAGATAATAGTTTAAGAAACTCCAAATCCTGGAGTATGACCAGATAACAATTTAATCTCATTTCCCCAGTAAGCACTGTGAAGCCTGGAATACGACCAGATAGCAGTCAACATTATTCTCCTCAACAAGTCATTGTGAAGTCTGGATCCCGACCAGATAGCAGTTTACTTTCGTCTCTTTAATCAAAAGATGATTCCCCAGTAGAGTAATAGACAACTGATGCGCCTAAATTCTATTTCCCAAGACAGAGACCAACATTCCTCAGCGGATTCCTCCTCAACAACAGGAATATGAATTCCCACAAAGGAATATCTCACAAAATCAACATTGTTCTGGATGGAATCTCTAAGCCCATCTCCAAAGATATTTCATCACCTTCTCCAAATGTCATATGTAAGCCCATTCTCAATTATCTACACAGTCAAGTATCATTTCCGACGAGTGAAAATTTATGGGCACTCTAGTGTTCAATCATCTTCCATCTTCAGATCAAGAAAGGCAGACCAGCCAATTTACATCCCCAGGTTTAAGAAGATTGATGAGGGGCAGCTGTTGTACCCAAAAATTTTCCCTCCCATTTTTACTCAAGACATGCTCATTAAGGTTCCTAATTGCTCAAGGATGGCCAAGAATTGACCAGACAAATTCTCCTCCTAAGCAATGAACCTCTAATTAGGGTTTCACTTTTCACCAAGATGTGTGAGCTCCAAAGGTCTAAAATGTTTTCCATGGTCCTAATATGTCTTCAAGATTGTCCATGCCAAAATTCATGCCCTGCACAACAAGTTTCCTCAGTCAGCTGCTCAAATGTTTGAAAATCACCTATGTTAGGTCAAAAGTCAATTGTGGCCTATATACAATCAAACTTCAAGATGTTTTGTCAACATCAACATTTTGAAGTACTGTTCATCATTTGATCAAGGTTTGATCATAATTCCTCAAGAAATGCCCCTAACTCATCAAAAGTCAAAAATGGCAAATTAGGGTTTCTATAAGAAAAGTCAACCAAACTTTGACCAGGCATAACTTTCTCATACTTTATTAGAAATTTTTCCACAAAGGCTCATTTTGAATAGAATCCAATTCCCTACAACTTCTCTTCATCCCTAAAGTTCAATAAATGCCTCAATCAAAATATACAAGCTCGGACATTATAGGTCCTTTCAAAAAGTCAACAAAAACACCTTTTGGGTCAAAGCTCCTTGCATGAACATGGAATACCCAATTGAAATGAAACCAAAATGGTTGTTTATAGGACATCCTAAGCTCTCTAAAAAGTCAAAGAACACCCTCTTAGGGTTAAAAATGAGAGAGATATGCATTGCTAAAGTTGACCAATTTTTGAAAATATGCATAAAGCCAATATTGACCAAACTTGAATTATTTCCAAATGGGCCCGTGTTTTCTTGCTTGAAACTTGTTCCTAACATGGCCCACGACATATGAGCTCACTCATACTTTATTTTATTATTTTTATTATTTGTTTTGATTTTTTATTCATTAAAAGTCAAAATTAAATAAAGAAATAATAGAAAATATGTAAGATATGATTTGAGAATCTTTTTCTCATCAAATGAAGAGTAAAACATGCCGGCAAATCAAAGGAAACGTGTGGGAATCATTTGAGCAAGTTTTTGCCAAAATTAGAAACATAAAATTCCAAATGCAAATCAAATCTTTTCTACACAAATCTTCAAGATGCAATCCACTTTTGTTGCCCTAATGCATCCAAATATATAAACATAACATGGCCATACAAAGAGAAGAATGGTTAGCCGCACGAAACTGGCATTCAAAACCCCAAATTTTCAAAGAAAAAATGTCAATCGGATTTTGGATTACATAAAGATTCAAAGCATTTTGAAGCTTGCAATCAACTCTTGGAGGCATTCTGAAGCTAGTTGCATCACTCCCAAGCGCCAAAGCTCCAAGAATTGTGCCCAACACAGTCACGGTTTGTCTTCCTTTTTTTGAAAATGATTATGGTCTTATATGCATTATAAATGGATTTGGATATTGCATTCTTGCTTGTATGGATGATTAGAACATGTTTGAATCGTTAATTACTTGATTTGATGAACGTATGACAATATGCCATTGTTAGGTTTTTAACCTTTGATTTAGGGTTTTCAAATACAGGTAAAAATAGGCCAAAAGAAGAGCACCATCATGCTTAGGAGATCAAACCCAGTTGATCCATGGTGTTAAACTGAATTTATCTTGCTTGTGGTAGATTTTGGAAATTTGCAGGTGATTTAGTGACGAACACTGACTGTAGGTAAAGGTCCATAGGCTAACACGACAGAGGGTTGGGGAAGACGAAGGCGTGGCACAACCTAGTTGGCCAGTATGAAACAGCACGCTTTTTTTTTAAAAATAAATTCTGACCATTATTTTCACATATTATATTATTATTTCATTTATATGCATGAATGACAAGGTGGCTTGGTGGAAAAGATGGACGCGCATGAAGTGGAAGACCTGGGTTCGATTCCCAGGTCTTGAACGTTATTTTTTCTAATGAATTTTCTCTAGATCCAGTGCATCCAGGCCATTCACGCTTACCATGTGTTCCCAGGTCATCATGCTCAGATCAATCATTCCCCAGATCCAGCGTCCCTGGAAACGCAGCCCCATGGTGGACCTCCCTAACACAACAACACCAGATCCAACACAGCTGTGGGCCACCGGATCTGGGCTTCGAAAAATTTCAACAATACACCCCCAAGTTTTGCTTTCTCACCTCCCTCAGACCCATTTTTTCTAATTTCTTTATTCTTTCTTAATTAATTGATATTAATTTGTTTATTCTTTTTTAAAAATCAGAAAATCACAAAAAAAATTAATAAACTTAGGTTTTTTTAAATTTAATTTAATTTTTGATAAATAAATTAATTTGATTTAATTATTTTGACCTATTTCATTAATTAAAATTAATTAGAGAATTAGGTTAAAATCAAAAAAATTTCATAAAATACCAAAAAATATTTCCAATGAGCAATTAGACTATTAAGTTTTAGAACTTATTCTCGTCTCCATTTTTTGCGTGCTATTATTTTCCATACGATTATTTTTTATTATTTATGTAATTGCGCCCAATTTGTAATAGTTAATTAGGGTTTCAATTTTCGCATTTTACTTTTCAATCATTACTTATGTATCTGCACCAAAGCCTTGTAATAGCGTTGGAACTTTATTTCTCACATTTATATTTCTTATATGCTTGTATATAAATTGCTAGTAAATTAGGCGTACATGACAAGATCCAAATAATCATTAGGTCACTAACATAAGATAAAATATCTGAAAAAAGCACACTATTGCACACTTGCAATCTTAGGGTACTCCTCACTTGGTTGCCTCAGAAAACAATAGTCATGTCCCTCAAACGTAGGGATATCTTAGCAAAGACCCTCAATTTAAAAATCATCATAAAGATCATAGTCCCTAAACGTCCCTTGAGTTTCCTATGAGAAATGATCTTGTCCATCGATGTTGCCTATATGATGACAATCCCTTCAAAATGCTAAGGTATGCTTACATGTTGCCTTCGATGACGATAAACGTCCCTTTCGATAGTCCCTCAACATCCAACGATAGGGCTACCTACTCACTAATAGTAGGATAACACTATCTAAAGGAAAGGAGGAAAATAACATCCTTTTTCGAGTAGGTAGACAGTTCTTAAATACTTGCTCAAAACCAATTCCTTTTTACACTTACACATTTCCAAACTTCTTTTCAAAAACTCTTTATCACACTCTTGAGGGTTGATGCAAGATCTATCATTAAGCAAACAAATCTTTCAAAACACACAAACACAAACAGTTTTAAAAAATTAGCAAGTACCTAAGAGCCTGTAGAAAACCACTGATGGAAATGGTGCTAACACATTCCCTTTTCATAATCTATCCCCGTTCCTAAAAAAATCTCGAAAAAGATCTTTTTCTGTTCTTTTCGACCTTTCCTTAGTTGGATAAAAGAAAAGTCGGTGGCGACTCTTACTTACCGCGACATTTGTGAACAAAAAAATGCAAACCAGTATTAACACTCGGTTCTGCCACTGTATCACGTTAATCTTTTCAGTTATTTCTTGCATAATCTCAGGTCCGAGTACAACACTCTCGCCTGACTCATACCAACACAATGGATTTCTACACCTACTGCCATTTAATTCTTCATATGGTGCCACTCCAATACTTGCATGAAAACTATTTGTTGTACCCCAAATTTTCCCTCTTCATTTTAACCATAATTGGTTTATACTTCATCATCACATTCATACATACATGTCATAGGGTCCATGCTCATGGGATTAAGGTATTTCCCTACAAGAAAGAGTTGTGAAATTTGGCTGTTTCATGAAGAAGCATGGTGAAGCAGAGCTCAGGGTTTTCTGCATTTAAATGCATTATGTAGGTTTTCCAAGCTATCCAATTAACAACCAAGCAAGTGATCATCATATCAAGATCTCCTGCATTCCAACACACTCTGAATAGTGCAGAAAGTCAAGCATTTCATTTGATTTAAGATAATACATAATATTGAGCGTTTCAAGCCCAGAAATTCATAACTTGAAATCAGAAATTGGTTCAGGAATGACTCTTCAATCATTAAACCTTCTTGATCTCTTATTCATTTCATCAGTTCATGTCAAAGGCTAATTTTATGAGGAATATTTTCTAAAGCGTAAAACACTTGAAATGCGTTATACAGTGGATTTGTTGGTTCTCTGATTTTCGGATGCGTAAAAATTCGTAACTTCTGACTGGAAAATCATCTTTGAGTGCCTCTTGAAGATTTTTAACCGTCTTGTTATTTTATTCAGTTTTCGTTTTTGGGTCAGAAGCCAATTCATTGAAGAAGATCTCCGAATGTGCGAGTATTCAGAAGCTATACAGTGAAAATAGTGTGTTGAACCGTCGTTTTTAAGATGTTCAAAAATTCATAGCTCTCGTCCGGTTCAATGTTTTTGGATGGTTCTTTGGGCGAAAAGTCCATCTTGATTTTATCTTCGATTTGTATGTTTAAATTAGGAGCTAATTCTTTGCAGAAGATTTCCGAAAGTGTGAATTACCAGAGAAAATTGCACGCCAAAATAGATTTCTACCATATTGTTTTTCAATATTATAAAAATCTTAACTCTCTCAATTTTTATCGTATCAGGACGATTCTTGAAGCGTGATATCACAAATTTTGTAAGCTTCAACTTTGCTTCAGAGCTCGAATTGAGATTGTGTTCTGAAGGTTTCAGTTTATGGCTCGCATTCGAAAGTGCGCCTGGAAATTAGCTAAAATTTTCAATACGACAAAATAAGTCCACTGTTTCTCGCCATTCAAAAATTCCTAACTCGCTCAGTTTTTATCGTATCGCAATGATTCTTTCGGAATGACGCCACAAATTTTGTCATCTACGATTTTGTTTCAGGTTGCATATCAGGATTCCGCATCGATTTTGTTCTCGCTGCTCAGGGAAACGTAACTTGCTCAATTTTTATCGTATCAGGACGATTCTTTCAGCATTGCGTCACAAATTTTGTCATCGACGTTTTAGTTTCAAGTTGTGCATCAGGATTTCACACTGATTATCATGATCTTGGGGTTCAATCTCGCATTTGCATGAAATCAGCCGAAAACTCAGTTTTGGAGCCAATATTATATATTTCAAATTTCAAACAGAGGAACTCTCATAATTTCACTCTCTCACAAATTAAAACCAGAAACTCTCT
Organism: Vicia faba; assembly: GCA_948472305.1. Classification (NCBI taxonomy): domain Eukaryota; kingdom Viridiplantae; phylum Streptophyta; class Magnoliopsida; order Fabales; family Fabaceae; genus Vicia; species Vicia faba. Next base: position 994,533,339 of record OX451741.1, read on the forward strand.
CAAATTCTCTCAACTTTTCTTCAAGTTTCTCAAGAACACATTCAACCAAAACTTACAAAATTCATCAATCTTCTTATTCTCCTCTCATTTCCATGATCACCACTCCTCTCCGCTAGCCTCTGTCATTGTGCAAGTTCGACCGCCTCTTCCCACCGTAGCTCTGGCGAACCTCCGCCTGGCTCCCTCCAGTTCACCGCGCAAATCCATCGCGGATTCTCCCTCCGATATTGTGGTAACCTTCACGTTTTTCTCCCTCCGTTTACACAAGAGATTCTGGCAGGCATACTTCCTCTATTCGCTCAATTTTTTCGGCAATATCACCTTCTTAGATCAAGTTTTCCATTAGCTTCATATTTTCCAATTCAATTTTTGATAATTCTTGAATTCTCTTGATTTAATTGATTACTTGCATAATTGATGTTGAGAATTGTGTTGATTCATATTGAATTGAAATAAACATGAGTTGAATTATTGAATATTGCTTGATATCTTTAATTCTTGAATTTTTTATAATGCTTGAATCATGTGGAATTGGTCGATTGATGAACATAATCGATATGGATCTTGATTTTATTCGGTAAAATTGTTGATAATTTTTGGATATCGAATTTTAGATTTACATATCGATTATGTAATTTTGTTGAGATTTTATTGAGTTTTCATGAGTTAATGTAATTTTCATGTCAATTTGTTGATGAATTCAAGTTTTCAACATAAAAAACCTAAAATCCAGAAATTGCATTAACACTTGAATCATGTTGTTTTTGGCTTGAAATATGCGGATTTCATTGTTGCAAGGTGGTTATAGTTTTTAAGCGACATTACTTGAATCAGTAAATGCTTTTATGCGTCCGTTGGTGATTTTTAAATCCAGTTTATACTGATGCTGATTCATATGCGTGTTGCTGCCCGGAAACTATAAACACCTTGCAAATTTATTTTCGATAGTTGTTTGATTCTTGTTCATGCATAATTGTGAGTTTATGGACTATTATTGTTGAGTTTCATCGTGTGATCGGTGGATCTGGAACTGACTGTTTAACGCTGGTTCGCGAAATGTCGCGGAAGCAAGAGTCGCCACCGTCTTTTATTTTCTCCAAATGGAAAGGACAAAAGCACAGAAAAATTCCTTATAGAGATTGCTCTCGGTTCGGGAGGTAGGTTATAGAAAGGGAAGGTGCTAGCACCCTTTCTATCCATGGTTATCCATGGGCTCTTAGATACTTGCTCATTTGTGTTTTAAAAAATGGTTTGTTTGCTTTTCAATGTGGGTTTTAAAAAGTTTCTTTGAAAATTCCAGTTCGACTCTTGTATCGGTCCTCAAGAGTGTTTGAAAAATTGCTTTCGAAAGCTTTTTGAAAATGTGTTGGTGTGAAAAGTATTTTTGAATTTGTTTTGAAATTAGAGCAAGTATTTAGAGTTGTCTACCTACCCTAAGGAATTCGTCTGTGTAGATGTCCTTTAAAGTAGTGCCATCCCACCATTGAGAGGTAGGTAGCACCACCGTTGGAGGTGTTCGGGTCAATTCGAGGTTCGGGACATGGTGATCACCGGAGCAATAGGAAGACACCTTAGAAGCTACCCTCATGCCAGGTTCCCGGATCATGAGGACTTACTAAAAAACATCCTCTACTCGACGATCACCTTTCGAGGCAAGGCAACAGTGAGGCGTACCCTAGGGGTGGTGTGTGATTTGTGTGTCAGATTCATTTATTTTTGTCTTGTCAGGTGATCTATGCGTTTGTTTTTATTTTATCATTCATTCTTGCATGTCATTATTAATAGTTAAAAATTGCGAGAAAATAAAGTTCCTAAACTATTACAAAGGCGCGGGTCCACATCGCCAAATTAAACCAGGACCCGATTTGACATAAAATAAAGAAATAAAATGTGGGAAATATAAAATGTCCGAGTTACATGGCTTGAGCAATTACATAATATTTGAAAGAAAATAAATGTGTGAAAGAAATAAAAATAGAACGTTCGAGGGCGTTGGACCCTTTAAAGAAATTAAATGAAATTAAAAAGCTAATTAATTATTTAATAAAAGGAAAGAAATGTTTTTTAGTTTTTTTGTATTTATGAAATAAAGAAAATTAAAATTAAAAGAAACTCTAATTCTAAGTTTTTTTAATTATTAATGAAAATGTTAAAGTTTAACCTAATTTACTAAATATTTAATGTACATGTTTATTTACAAAAATATTTAATAATTAATAACAATAATAATAAGAAAAAATTATTTATTAAAAAGATGATGAAAAGTTAAAAACCCTAATTTCTACATGTTTTAATTTGTTAAGAAAAAGACTTAAGTTTTAAAACCTAATTTAACTAAATTAATTATTTAACATTTATTTACAAAAATATTTAATAAGTAAATTAATTAACATATTCTTAGTTTTTGATTTTCTGGTTTTATATTATAAAAATTAATTCATGAATTTAAAGAAAATAATTAAAACAATTAAAAGAATGAAAAAGGAAAATCAAATAAAAAATAAAAATGATGCAAACCATGGGGGGTGTCTGGCCCTTTTTGGAGGTGAATTGGAGTGGTTTGCCCATGTATTGGTGTCATGCATAAGTTTTTCTACTTTGGCCATTTGGCTTTTGGCTTTTGGCCATTTGTGTTTTGGCCTCAACGTCCCTTAACCTTCTCAAGATGTCTGCCTCGCCACGTATTGGTGTCATGTGTAAAATGTTCTGTTTTGGCCATTTGGCTTTTGGCTTTTGGCCATTTGGCTTTTGGCCTCAACGTTCCTTAATGAACCTGCATGGGATCCTGTCTAAATCTGCAACCTCATGAACACATTAAATAAAATCATAAAAATTCAAATAAAACCAACATATGAAGAAATTTAATGTTTAGGCACAATATGGCATGTATGAATGATTATACCCTTTTGATCATGGAGATCAAATCAACCTTACCCTTACTGGAAAAGTAGTGACATGAATGCTTTTATGCCCTTTGGATCATGGAGATCAAGCCAGCCTTACCCTTACTGAAGAAGTAATAAGATGTTGGTTTGTAACTGAGATGGCTTGTTTGTAGTGAGAGAGGGGTTCGTAATAAGGATTTCAAGGTTTTAGGGTTCTTGAAAGAGTTTGATATTCTGACAGTGTTGTGGCATGGTTTTTTCTCTCTTTTCCTCCTCTCCTCCTCTTTCCTGGTTTGTGTGAAAAGAAGGTGATTATATAATGGAAATTAGGGTAAAGCAAATGGGCTTTGAATGTGCAATTGGGCCTCCAATATTCACTTGAATTCGTCACTTTCCAGGCTAAATCGCAGGGACTTAAATGCATTTTTTGAAGTTGAAATGTGAAAACAAAATGTAGCCGGCATCGAGAACTAACTTTTGTCCGAACATCGACTCAATCGGATAAACGGTGAATTAGTTATGAATTTTTGAAGTTTCAGCTCAGACAAACTTATTTTGGGCTCCAGTGTCGACTCTGACACGTTCTTCAATAAAAAACTGGTATTGATCGGTGCATAATTTGGTCTCGACTTTTGAAGCAAAGTTGTAGATCTATGAGTCAGTGACCTTGTGTAAAAATATGAGTCCAATCCGATAAAAATTGACCAAGTTATGAATTTTCGAAGTTTCGGCTCAGATGAAATAATATTCAGCATTCAGGATTTTCAGCGTGTCACGCACTCTGAGCAAAAAACGAAGGCCTTTTGAATACCGTTTGAACTCAATACCTTCTGTGAAAATGTAGCCAACTCAATTTGTGAAATTTTGGCGCCAGAACCAGCTCGATACGATGAAAATCGACCAAGTTATGATTTTCTGAACATGACGCAAATAAACTTTTGTCACAAATTTTCTGTACGAAAATACTTGATAAATCCACATTTTTGAAGACCTTCTGATCGAAATTGGCTTCCAGCCGTGAGAGATGAAAACGTAGGTAATGTCAAGACGGAATTTTGGCCACCGGAACGGGTTCAAAACGAGCCACGATCTTCAAGTTATGAATTTTTTAGCGCGTAAAAACTGCACTTTCAGCACACTTTTTCACTATATTTCTTCAAGAAAACTCACACATTCGGATACCTTCTTTAAAGAATTGACTCTTGAGCCGAACCTGAAATTGAGAATATGTTATCAGAGATATCTTGGCGAAAGAACACCTGAATATAACGCGCCGGGTTGGACTTGTGAATTTTCTTGAAATGTTTTGAGAAATATGGGAGGGCAAATTTTGGGGTACAACAGTTGCCCCTGTTCAATCTTCTTAGACCTGAGGATGTAGATTGGCTGACGTGCCTTTCGTGATCCGAAGGTGGAAGATGATTGAACACTAGAGTGCTCAGAAATTTGCGCTCACATAGTAAAGTATCAGCAGCGTGATGGCGGGAATGGGCTTATAGATGCCATTTGGAGATACGATGGATAGGGGGATGGGCTTATAGATGCCATGCTGAGAGGTGATGGATAGATGGATGGGCTTACAGATGCCATCTGGATGTCAATCGCTTAAGAGATTCCTTAGCGAGAACTTGCATACCTGCAAAAAGAAACATGAGTACCTGGCATGTTACAGGAGCTGGTCTTCAAATTCTTTGTGTAGATGTGTCCTGACTGGTTACAGGAGCTGGATCTGGAGCTTCAAAAGACGATGAATGAACCAGGGGTGGTTACTACCTCAACAGGAACGGTGAGAGAACCTTGGGTGACTTTAACCTCGACAGCAATCGTTGAGAAAATCTTGGGATGATTACTACCTCCGCAGGATCGGGGAGAGAACCATAGGCGACTACAACCTCAACAGCAGACATTGAGAGAATCTTGGTGGGAATTATCATCTCCGCAGTATCGGGGAGAGAACCATAGGCGATTACAACCTCAATAGCAATCATTGAGAAAACCTTGGATGGAATTATCATCTCCGCAGTATCGGGGAGAGAACCATAGGCGATTACCACCTCAACAGCAAACATTGAGAGAACCTTGGATAATTTCTACTGAGTCTTTATCAGGAAAATTTGTTTGGGGTCGATTTAGCTGGACTAGAGAAGGCCTTGGACTGGATAAGAAATCTTTGGAGTCGATTAACTGAACTGGTCTAGGTCTTGAATGTCTTCAACTGGATAAGAGACAGGGAGATCTTTGGAGTCGATCTGACTGAACCAGACAAGGTCTTTGGAGTCTTCAACTGAGTCTTCAAAAGAAAAACCTTTAGGAGTAGGTTTAACTAGACCAGAGAACGCCTTTGACTGGATAATAACCAGGAAAATCTTTGGAGTCGATTTAACTGAACCAGACAAGGTCTTTGGAGTCTTCAACTGAGTCTTCAAAAGAAAAACCTTTAGGAGTCGGTTTAACTAGACCAGAGAACGCCTTTGACTGGATAATAACCAGGAAAATCTTTGGGAGTCGATTTAACTGAACCAGACAAGGTCTTTGGAGTCTTCAACTGAGTCTTCAAAAGAAAAACCTTTAGGAGTCGGTTTAACTAGACCAGAGAACGCCTTTGACTGGATAATAACCAGGAAAATCTTTGGAGTCGATTTAACTGAACCAGACAAGGTCTTTGGAGTCTTCAACTGAGTCTTCAAAAGAAAAACCTTTAGGAGTCGGTTTAACTAGACCAGAGAACGCCTTTGACTGGATAATAACCAGGAAAATCTTTGGAGTCGATTTAACTGAACCAGACAAGGTCTTTGGAGTCTTCAACTGAGTCTTCAAAAGAAAAACCTTTAGGAGTCGGTTTAACTAGACCAGAGAACGCCTTTGACTGGATAATAACCAGGAAAATCTTTGGAGTCGATTTAACTGAACCAGACAAGTTCTTTGGAGTCTTCAACTGAGTCTTCAAAAGAAAAACCTTTAGGAGTCGGTTTAACTAGACCAGAGAACGCCTTTGACTGGATAATAACCAGGAAAATCTTTGGAGTCGATTTAACTGAACCAGACAAGGTCTTTGGAGTCTTCAACTGAGTCTTCAAAAGAAAAACCTTTAAGAGTCGGTTTAACTAGACCAGAGAACGCCTTTGACTGGATAATAACCAGGAAAATATTTGGAGTCGATTTAACTGAACCAGACAAGGTCTTTGGAGTCTTCAACTGAGTCTTCAAAAGAAAAACCTTTATGAGTCGGTTTAACTAGACCAGAGAATGCCTTTGACTGGATAATAACCAGGGAAATCTTTGGAGTCGATTTAACTGAACCAGACAAGGTCTTTGGAGTCTTCAACTGAGTCTTCAAAAGAAAAACCTTTAGGAGTCGGTTTAACTAGACCAGAGAACGCCTTTGACTGGATAATAACCAGGAAAATCTTTGGAGTCGATTTAACTGAACCAGACAAGGTCTTTGGAGTCTTCAACTGAGTCTTCAAAAGAAAAACCTTTAGGAGTCGGTTTAACTAGACCAGAGAACGCCTTTGACTGGATAATAACCAGGAAAATCTTTGGAGTCGATTTAACTGAACCAGACAAGGTCTTTGGAGTCTTCAACTGAGTCTTCAAAAGAAAAACCTTTAGGAGTCGGTTTAACTAGACCAGAGAAGGCCTTTGACTGGATAATAACCAAGAAAATCTTTGGAGTCGATTTAACTGAACCAGACAAGGTCTTTGGAGTCTTCAACTGAGTCTTCAAAAGAAAAACCTTTAGGAGTCGGTTTAACTAGACCAGAGAACGCCTTTGACTGGATAATAACCAGAGAAATCTTTGGAGTCGATTTAACTGAACCAGACAAGGTCTTTGGAATCTTCAACTGAGTCTTCAAAAGAAAAACCTTTAGGAGTCGGTTTAACTAGACCAGAGAACGCCTTTGACTGGATAATAACCAGGAAAATCTTTGGAGTCGATTTAACTGAACCAGACAAGGTCTTTGGAGTCTTCAACTGAGTCTTCAAAAGAAAAACCTTTAAGAGTCGGTTTAGCTAGACCAGAGAACGCCTTTGACTGGATAATAACCAGGAAAATCTTTGGAGTCGATTTAACTGAACCAGACAAGGTCTTTGGAGTCTTCAACTGAGTCTTCAAAAGAAAAACCTTTAGGAGTCGGTTTAACTAGACCAGAGAACGCCTTTGACTGGATAATAACCAGGAAAATCTTTGGGAGTCGATTTAACTGAACCAGACAAGGTCTTTGGAGTCTTCAACTGAGTCTTCAAAAGAAAAACCTTTAGGAGTCGGTTTAACTAGACCAGAGAACGCCTTTGACTGGATAATAACCAGGAAAATCTTTGGAGTCGATTTAACTGAACCAGACAAGGTCTTTGGAGTCTTCAACTGAGTCTTCAAAAGAAAAACCTTTAGGAGTCGGTTTAACTAGACCAGAGAACGCCTTTGACTGGATAATAACCAGGAAAATCTTTGGAGTCGATTTAACTGAACCAGACAATGTCTTTGGAGTCTTCAACTGAGTCTTCAAAAGAAAAACCTTTAGGAGTCGGTTTAACTAGACCAGAGAAGGCCTTTGACTGGATAATAACCAGGAAAATCTTTGGAGTCGATTTAACTGAACCAGATAAGGTCTTTGGAGTCTTCAACTGAGTCTTCAAAAGAAAAACCTTTAGGAGTCAGTTTAACTAGACCAGAGAACGCCTTTGACTGGATAATAACCAGAGAAATCTTTGGAGTCGATTTAACTGAACCAGACAAGGTCTTTGGAGTCTTCAACTGAGTCTTCAAAAGAAAAACCTTTAGGAGTCGGTTTAACTAGACCAGAGAACGCCTTTGACTGGATAATAACCAGGAAAATCTTTGGAGTCGATTTAACTGAACCAGACAAGGTCTTTGGAGTCTTCAACTGAGTCTTCAAAAGAAAAACCTTTAAGAGTCGGTTTAGCTAGACCAGAGAACGCCTTTGACTGGATAATAACCAGGAAAATCTTTGGAGTCGATTTAACTGAACCAGACAAGGTCTTTGGAGTCTTCAACTGAGTCTTCAAAAGAAAAACCTTTAGGAGTCGGTTTAACTAGACCAGAGAACGCCTTTGACTGGATAATAACCAGGAAAATCTTTGGGAGTCGATTTAACTGAACCAGACAAGGTCTTTGGAGTCTTCAATTGAGTCTTCAAAAGAAAAACCTTTAGGAGTCGGTTTAACTAGACCAGAGAACGCCTTTGACTGGATAATAACCAGGAAAATCTTTGGAGTCGATTTAACTGAACCAGACAAGGTCTTTGGAGTCTTCAACTAAGTCTTCAAAAGAAAAACCTTTAGGAGTCGGTTTAACTAGACCAGAGAACGCCTTTGACTGGATAATAACCAGGAAAATCTTTGGAGTCGATTTAACTGAACCAAACAAGGTCTTTGGAGTCTTCAACTGAGTCTTCAAAAGAAAAACCTTTAGGAATCGGTTTAACTAGACCAGAGAACGCCTTTGACTGGATAATAACCAGAGAAATCTTTGGAGTCGATTTAACTGAACCAGACAAGTTCTTTGGAGTCTTCAACTGAGTCTTCAAAAGAAAAACCTTTAGGAGTCGGTTTAACTAGACCAGAGAACGCCTTTGACTGGATAATAACCAGGAAAATCTTTGGAGTCGATTTAACTGAACCAGACAAGGTCTTTGGAGTCTTCAACTGAGTCTTCAAAAGAAAAACCTTTAAGAGTCGGTTTAGCTAGACCAGAGAACGCCTTTGACTGGATAATAACCAGGAAAATCTTTGGAGTCGATTTAACTGAACCAGACAAGGTCTTTGGAGTCTTCAACTGAGTCTTCAAAAGAAAAACCTTTAGGAGTCGGTTTAACTAGACCAGAGAACGCCTTTGACTGGATAATAACCAGGAAAATCTTTGGAGTCGATTTAACTGAACCAGACAAGGTCTTTGGAGTCTTCAACTGAGTCTTCAAAAGAAAAACCTTTAGGAGTCGGTTTAACTAGACCAGAGAACGCCTTTGACTGGATAATAACCAGGAAAATCTTTGGAGTCGATTTAACTGAACCAGACAAGGTCTTTGGAGTCTTCAACTGAGTCTTCAAAAGAAAAACCTTTAGGAGTCGGTTTAACTAGACCAGAGAAGGCCTTTGACTGGATAATAACCAGGAAAATCTTTGGAGTCGATTTAACTGAACCAGACAAGGTCTTTGGAGTCTTCAACTGAGTCTTCAAAAGAAAAACCTTTAGGAGTCGGTTTAACTAGACCAGAGAACGCCTTTGACTGGATAATAACCAGGAAAATCTTTGGAGTCGATTTAACTGAACCAGACAAGGTCTTTGGAGTCTTCAACTGAGTCTTCAAAAGAAAAACCTTTAAGAGTCGGTTTAGCTAGACCAGAGAACGCCTTTGACTGGATAATAACAAGGAAAATCTTTGGAGTCGATTTAACTGAACCAGACAAGGTCTTTGGAGTCTTCAACTGAGTCTTCAAAAGAAAAACCTTTAGGAGTCGGTATAACTAGACCAGAGAACGCCTTTGACTGGATAATAACCAGGAAAATCTTTGGAGTCGATTTAACTGAACCAGACAAGTTCTTTGGAGTCTTCAACTGAGTCTTCAAAAGAAAAACCTTTAGGAGTCGGTTTAACTAGACCAGAGAACGCCTTTGACTGGATAATAACCAGGAAAATCTTTGGAGTCGATTTAACTGAACCAGACAAGGTCTTTGGAGTCTTCAACTGAGTCTTCAAAAGAAAAACCTTTAGGAGTCGGTTTAACTAGACCAGAGAACGCCTTTGACTGGATAATAACCAGGAAAATCTTATGAGTCGATTTAACTGAACCAGACAAGGTCTTTGGAGTCTTCAACTGAGTCTTCAAAAGAAAAACCTTTAGGAGTCGGTTTAACTAGACCAGAGAAGGCCTTTGACTGGATAATAACCAGGAATATCTTTGGAGTCGATTTAACTGAACCAGACAAGGTCTTTGGAGTCTTCAAAAGAAAAACCTTTAGGAGTCGGTTTAACTAGACCAGAGAACGCCTTTGACTGGATAATAAACAGCGAAATCTTTGGAGTCGATTTAACTGAACCAGACAAGGTCTTTGGAGTCTTCAAAAGAAAAACCTTTAGGAGTCGGTTTAACTAGACCAGAGAACGCCTTTGACTGGATAATAAACAGAGAAATATTTGGAGTCGATTTAACTGAACCAGACAAGGTCTTTGGAGTCTTCAATTGAGTCTTCAAAAGAAAAACCTTTAGGAGTCAGTTTAACTAGACCAGAGAACGCCTTTGACTGGATAATAAACAGAGAAATCTTTGGAGTCGATTTAACTGAACCAGACAAGGTCTTTGGAGTCTTCAAAAGAAAAACCTTTAGGAGTCGGTTTAACTAGACCAGAGAACGCCTTTGACTGGATAATAATCAGGAAAATCTTTGGAGTCGATTTAACTGAACCAGACAAGGTCTTTGGAGTCTTCAACTAAGTCTTCAAAAGAAAAACCTTTAGGAGTCGGTTTAACTAGACCAGAGAACGCCTTTGACTGGATAATAACCAGGAAAATCTTTGGAGTCGATTTAACTGAACCAGACAAGGTCTTTGGAGTCTTCAACTGAGTCTTCAAAAGAAAAACCTTTAGGAATCGGTTTAACTAGACCAGAGAACGCCTTTGACTGGATAATAACCAGAGAAATCTTTGGAGTCGATTTAACTGAACCAGACAAGTTCTTTGGAGTCTTCAACTGAGTCTTCAAAAGAAAAACCTTTAGGAGTCGGTTTAACTAGACCAGAGAACGCCTTTGACTGGATAATAACCAGGAAAATCTTTGGAGTCGATTTAACTGAACCAGACAAGGTCTTTGGAGTCTTCAACTGAGTCTTCAAAAGAAAAACCTTTAAGAGTCGGTTTAGCTAGACCAGAGAACGCCTTTGACTGGATAATAACCAGGAAAATCTTTGGAGTCGATTTAACTGAACCAGACAAGGTCTTTGGAGTCTTCAACTGAGTCTTCAAAAGAAAAACCTTTAGGAGTCGGTTTAACTAGACCAGAGAACGCCTTTGACTGGATAATAACCAGGAAAATCTTTGGAGTCGATTTAACTGAACCAGACAAGGTCTTTGGAGTCTTCAACTGAGTCTTCAAAAGAAAAACCTTTAGGAGTCGGTTTAACTAGACCAGAGAACGCCTTTGACTGGATAATAACCAGGAAAATCTTTGGAGTCGATTTAACTGAACCAGACAAGGTCTTTGGAGTCTTCAACTGAGTCTTCAAAAGAAAAACCTTTAGGAGTCGGTTTAACTAGACCAGAGAAGGCCTTTGACTGGATAATAACCAGGAAAATCTTTGGAGTCGATTTAACTGAACCAGACAAGGTCTTTGGAGTCTTCAACTGAGTCTTCAAAAGAAAAACCTTTAGGAGTCGGTTTAACTAGACCAGAGAACGCCTTTGACTGGATAATAACCAGGAAAATCTTTGGAGTCGATTTAACTGAACCAGACAAGGTCTTTGGAGTCTTCAACTGAGTCTTCAAAAGAAAAACCTTTAAGAGTCGGTTTAGCTAGACCAGAGAACGCCTTTGACTGGATAATAACAAGGAAAATCTTTGGAGTCGATTTAACTGAACCAGACAAGGTCTTTGGAGTCTTCAACTGAGTCTTCAAAAGAAAAACCTTTAGGAGTCGGTATAACTAGACCAGAGAACGCCTTTGACTGGATAATAACCAGGAAAATCTTTGGAGTCGATTTAACTGAACCAGACAAGGTCTTTGGAGTCTTCAACTGAGTCTTCAAAAGAAAAACCTTTAGGAGTCGGTTTAACTAGACCATAGAACGCCTTTGACTGGATAATAACCAGGAAAATCTTTGGAGTCGATTTAACTGAACCAGACAAGGTCTTTGGAGTCTTCAACTGAGTCTTCAAAAGAAAAACCTTTAGGAGTCGATTTAACTAGACCAGAGAAGGCCTTTGACTGGATAATAACCAGGAAAATCTTATGAGTCGATTTAATTGAACCAGACAAGGTCTTTGGAGTCTTCAACTGAGTCTTCAAAAGAAAAACCTTTAGGAGTCGGTTTAACTAGACCAGAGAAGGCCTTTGACTGGATAATAACCAGGAATATCTTTGGAGTCGATTTAACTGAACCAGACAAGGTCTTTGGAGTCTTCAAAAGAAAAACCTTTAGGAGTCGGTTTAACTAGACCAGAGAACGCCTTTGACTAGATAATAAACAGCGAAATCTTTGGAGTCGATTTAACTGAACCAGACAAGGTCTTTGGAGTCTTCAAAAGAAAAACCTTTAGGAGTCGGTTTAACTAGACCAGAGAACGCCTTTGACTGGATAATAAACAGAGAAATATTTGGAGTCGATTTAACTGAACCAGACAAGGTCTTTGGAGTCTTCAATTGAGTCTTCAAAAGAAAAACCTTTAGGAGTCGGTTTAACTAGACCAGAGAACGCCTTTGACTGGATAATAAACAGAGAAATCTTTGGAGTCGATTTAACTGAACCAGACAAGGTCTTTGGAGTCTTCAAAAGAAAAACCTTTAGGAGTCGGTTTAACTAGACCAGAGAACGCCTTTGACTGGATAATAATCAGGAAAATCTTTGGAGTCGATTTAACTGAACCAGACAAGGTCTTTGGAGTCTTCAACTGAGTCTTCAAAAGAAAAACCTTTAGGAGTCGGTTTAACTAGACCAGAGAACGCCTTTGACTGGATAATAAACAGAGAAATATTTGGAGTCGATTTAACTGAACCAGACAAGGTCTTTGGAGTCTTCAACTGAGTCTTCAAAAGAAAAACCTTTAGGAGTCGGTTTAACTAGACCAGAGAACGCCTTTGACTGGATAATAACCAGGAAAATCTTTGGAGTCAATTTAACTGAACCAGACAAGGTCTTTGGAGTCTAGCTTGAGAACTTAACTGAATCTTTCCTGAAAGGTAAAGGTCAGTCATATGCAATGCATGATATGGATCAAGCAATGATGTTCTCCACATAAATGAGATTTAAGATATGATGCGTATATGCATGCTATAATGTATGAGAATGTGATGTTTTGGAATGTATGTTTTCGTCTAGGCAAGTAAATCCTTGACGGGTGCCGGGTAGTCACTCCTGGGCTGATGTTGAAGTATTGATTTATTGCTTCCGCTGGGGATGATAGTTGCAAGAATACCGGCAGGAGAAGATGACTCCGTTGGGGCATAAACTTGGCGAATGGAATATTCTGCGGGGAGAAAAGTACTCTAATGATCTTGCTGGAGAGCAATACTCTGTGGGGAGAGAGATACTTTGCTGGAATGTTGATAATAACTTGCTGGGGATAAGAGGACTTCGTCGGGGACGCTCTTTCCATGGCTTTTGGCTGAGGATAACCCAGTTATATCCTGGTAGGGAAATAACTCTTTGAATAAAGCCGGGAGACGTGTTCGTGCTCTGCGAGGATAAGCTTCCAGAATCTACTGGGGATAAGCTTACTGCTTGGGGAGATAAATTCCAACTTTCCTGGGGAACTGGATTGGACTCTCCTGGGGAAGTTTGAACTGTATTGGTTATGTTCTTTAATGGAACCTACCTTGATACCTTGGTGGACAAAGCAATTAAATCGTTTGGACAACTCATTATTGCCCTCGTTTCTGAGGTGGGAGAGGAAGCCCTGTGGAGGTGCTTGATAGTTGTTGATGGACAAACCTTCTTCTGGTAGACAGGTGACAAGATGATAGGACATAATCGTACGGTTTGATCCCTAACTTTTGCCTGGACCGCCCTTTCGGGTTTTCGGTCCACCGGGATACCCATTTTTGCCCAAGCCGCCTTTTCAGGTTTTCGACTTGCCGGGTGTACAGATTTTTTCATTTCATCCCTTCATTTTGCCCGAACCCTTTTGGTTCGCCGGGAAGCCCTTATTTTTGCCTAGGTGTGTCAACCTAGCGGGTCTTTGATTATGCGTAGTATTTTTCGAATATGTCCGTTCTCAGAAAGTAGGGAGTTGCCCCTGTTAGAAGTGTTTTGTCATGCCACCCGAAGATCTTCGTTTGATCGTCCAATGTCCCAAGTGACTCAGGCGGAGATTTTCCCCAGGCTAGTTGGCCTTTTGAGAGATTTTGAATCTTGACCTAATTGCCCCAGATGATGAACAATAGTCATGCCATGCCCCTTGATTGGAGATGCTTTTGTTCACTAGGTATTCATCGTGCGAATTTTCCTGCTGTTCAAACAAAAAGTCATATGCAAACAAAGTTATGTTAAAAATGCAAAGCTTATGTCTGTCTTGAAGATTTTGAAAATGCATTCTTTTTCATAAAACAAGTGAATGTTTGTAAAACGTGATGTCAACTCCGTATTTACCGTAGGCCTTAAGGAGTCAGGATACCTTTTGTAACAGTATGCTTTCGAACTAACCCATGCTTCAGCTAGGACTTTTAAGGGTTATAACGTGGCCTGGTTCACGGTTTAAGAAACAAAGGATAAAGGCTCAAATTATTTGTACCCACCCGCTCTTCGTGATGTTCTCCAAACCTAAACTCAGTTGATCATACGTTAGACTTTGTTTGAGTCTTTGCTCTGATTTTCCGGTGATGATTCGGATGTTGATAACTTATTTTGAATAGGCAGTCCTTCCTTTTTTGTTGAGGGTTTGTAAGACCTCTTTCCTGTCTGATTTTTTGTTATCCCTTTCTTTTTTTGCCTGAACTGTTCCCTTTTGTGATTACAGTCAGCGGGATGCCCTAGTTTTGTAAGTCCCCTTCATAGGTTCTGAATTATTGGGCTTTTATTTTGAGATATAATGACTGCCTTTCTTTATTGATTATTCGGAACCATCACTGTCTTTCTTTTTTGTAAGGACCTCTTTGGTGCCATTCGTTCTGCACTTGGATCAACTGAGGGAACTACCCTGCCCCAGGTTATGATTAAGGCTTTTAAATTTCGAAAAGAAAAACTCCTACTTCTTTGGCTCAGAGGGGTTGACGAGGGATTATCATCCTTATAACTCCAGTGTTTAGGGATTGAAACAATGTCTGTGCCTCATCAGCGGGGTCTGTTCAAAAGCATACTGTAAAGATCGTGGTATCGTTTTCGTCATCCTCCCTCAAGAGGCTTAGCATTATTAACCAAGAGTTGATCATCAGAAAAAATATGAAAATAATTTGCATTTAGTGAATACGAATATATTGTTTCAGAACAGACATATGCGATGCATTAATGAAATAACAATGTTTAACATGAGTAAATGTTCGAACAAAAGAGAATTGCAACTTGAACATTCGAATGAACAAAAATTTCTCACTCCTAGCCATGTTTTGGCAAGGGAGCAGTGATCACATGGGGAGTCTTGGGTACTTTAAACTGAATCTCTCCAGCGTCGATCATGTCTTGAATCTTGTTTTTGAGAGGCCAGCAGTTGTCCGTAGTATGCCTCGGGCTATCAGAATGGTATGCGCACCTATCGTTGGGATGATAGTTAGGAGCAGAAGTGTTTGGATTCCGGAGAGGAGCCCTTAAGGTGATCAGCCATGCCTTTAACATTTGTTGTAGTGCTTGATCCAGCGATATGTTGATCTTGGTGAACTGCCTTTTAGGCTTGTCTGGTTTGCTCTGCTCAGCCTGTTGTTCTGGGCGAGGTCGTTGTTGGACCTGTGAAGTAATAGCAGCTTGGAGAGGCCCAAACCTTTGACTTCTTGGAAGTTGATTAATGACTGGGTCCCTGACTTGGGCTGGTTGCTTCATGTCTTGATGAAGCTGACTGATCATGGCCCTCAGCTCTCCTTGCTCCTAAGCTAAACCTTGAATGAGTGCCCTTTGCCCTAGCATCTGGGTTTTCAATGTGTCTACCTCAGCTTGTAGACGTTTCAGCTGTTCGTCCTTGTCATCTTCAGAACTCTTTCTGATCAGATTCCCCATGAGGAGTGTCCTCAACTCTTCCTGCCCCTTGGATAGGCTTAGGAAGATCTCTTTGAACTGAGTCTCTTGAGTGTGAAGGTCCTGGTTATATTGTTGGGAAGCCATGGCTGAAATAAACAGCAGGGAGGGTAAGTGACCTGCAACAAGGGTACCTGTAATGCAATTATATGTATGATATATATGCAATGTTCTCAAGGATCTCGCGGGGTAAACAAAAATTGTTAGAACTAGGTAGCTTGATTGAGGGAACTTCATGTTTATTGAGATTCCTTCTTCAAGGGTCAAAGGCTCACCATATCCAGTGGGTCATAGCCCCTGACTTTAATCATCATGTCTGGTTTTGGTTTCCAGACCACCTTGGTTAGGGGAACCTTCTTCAAGGGTCAAAGCTCACCATATCAAGTGGGTCATAGCCCCTGACTACCTTGGCTAGAGGAAAATAAATCCTCTTTGCCCCTTGCTGGGATAGTTGATTCACCATGACCTGCATCACAAGCCCTTGAGATCCTTGAAATGGGTTAGGATGTATGCAATGGTATGATGTTATGGTATGCATGGGGTAATGTGAGTAGCCCTGTTATGAGTCCCAATTAAGGACTGCAAACCAAAACCTGCAAGAAACTTAGTAAACCCTATCATGAGTCCCAATTAAGGACTATAAACGAAACCTGCAAGAAACTCGGTAGACCTTGTTATGAGTCCTAATTAAGGACTACAAACAAAACCTGCAAGAAGCTCAAGTGTCAGACAACAAGCATGCAAATAGTCAAGTACGAAGGCACACAAGTCACACAAGAGAAACCCTTAGAGTTTAGGCCAGCATGGGGTCTGGGTATTACCCTCTTAAAGTTGGTGGGCTCAACCTGTCCTATTAGAAGTAACCGGGTTCTAAGGGTCCCAATATCACTGGATTGCTTTCATTGTTCATCGTTTCGATTTAGCCACTGAAATAGCGACCAAAATATTCCAGGAAAGCAACCCTCAATTGAGTGTAGTATCGAGTATCAACCAACCTCGGACTGCACCAAAGTCAGTTATCTCACTACCCTAAAGAGGCCAAGATAGTTCAATTAAGGTTCCTAAGGTCTGTTGATGCTTCACGACACCACGCGGAGGCCCCGTACTCTCCTTGACTGAACTCAAGGGTTACCGGTACACACCAAAGTGCCACATCAACGTAGCAGACTGTTTGAACCATGTCGGTATACCCCGCACAGTTCCCTCACAGCCTTGTTGCTACTTTCTAAGAAGGTATCCCCAGATCCGGGTTAGGATCTATAGAACTCCCAAGACAGTCCCACAATTTAAAGCAAACAAGGAAAGCAATTGAAAACACAGTTATGAACTAACCCTAAGGTACACCTCACTTTAAGTTAAGTCCCCAGCAGAGTCGCCAGTTCTGTGATCGGTGGATCTGGAACTAACTGTTTAACGCTGGTTCACGAAATGTCGCGGAAGCAAGAGTCGCCACCGTCTTTTATTTTCTCCAAATGGAAAGGACAAAAGCACAGAAAAATTCCTTATAGAGATTGCTCTCGGTTCGGGAGGTAGGTTATAGAAAGGGAAGGTGCTAGCACCCTTTCTATCCATGGTTATCCATGGGCTCTTAGATACTTGCTCATTTGTGTTTTAAAAAATGGTTTGTTTGCTTTTCAATGTGGGTTTTAAAAAGTTTCTTTGAAAATTCCAGTTTGACTCTTGTATCGGTCCTCAAGAGTGTTTGAAAAATTGCTTTCGAAAGCTTTTTGAAAATGTGTTGGTGTGAAAAGTATTTTTGAATTTGTTTTGAAATTAGAGCAAGTATTTAGAGTTGTCTACCTACCCTAAGGAATTCGTCTGTGTAGATGTCCTTTAAATTAGTGCCATCCCACCATTGAGAGGTAGGTAGCACCACCGTTGGAGGTGTTCGGGTCAATTCGAGGTTCGGGACATGGTGATAGCCGGAGCAATAGGAAGACACCTTAGAAGCTACCCTCATGCCAGGTTCCCGGATCATGAGGACTTACTAAAACATCCTCTACTCGACGATCACCTTTCGAGGCAAGGCAACAGTGAGGCGTACCCTAGGGGTGGTGTGTGATTTGTGTGTCAGATTCATTTATTTTTGTCTTGTCAGGTGATCTATGCGTTTGTTTTTATTTTATCATTCATTCTTGCATGTCATTATTAATAGTTAAAAATTGCGAGAAAATAAAGTTCCTAAACTATTACAAAGGCGCGGGTCCACATCGCCAAATTAAACCAGGACCCGATTTGACATAAAATAAAGAAATAAAATGTGGGAAATATAAAATGTCCGAGTTACATGGCTTGAGCAATTACATAATATTTGAAAGAAAATAAATGTGTGAAAGAAATAAAAATAGAACGTTTGAGGGCGTTGGACCCTTTAAAGAAATTAAATGAAATTAAAAAGCTAATTAATTATTTAATAAAAGGAAAGAAATGTTTTTTAGTTTTTTTGTATTTATGAAATAAAGAAAATTAAAATTAAAAGAAACTCTAATTCTAAGTTTTTTTAATTATTAATGAAAATGTTAAAGTTTAACCTAATTTACTAAATATTTAATGTACATGTTTATTTACAAAAATATTTAATAATTAATAACAATAATAATAAGAAAAAATTATTTATTAAAAAGATGATGAAAAGTTAAAAACCCTAATTTCTACATGTTTTAATTTGTTAAGAAAAAGACTTAAGTTTTAAAACCTAATTTAACTAAATTAATTATT
The DNA here is from genome assembly GCA_948472305.1 of Vicia faba. NCBI lineage: Eukaryota > Viridiplantae > Streptophyta > Magnoliopsida > Fabales > Fabaceae > Vicia > Vicia faba. Next base: position 994,551,836 of record OX451741.1, read on the forward strand.
TAACATTTATTTACAAAAATATTTAATAAGTAAATTAATTAACATATTCTTAGTTTTTGATTTTCTGGTTTTATATTATAAAAATTAATTCATGAATTTAAAGAAAACAATTAAAACAATTAAAAGAATGAAAAAGGAAAATCAAATAAAAAATAAAAATGATGCAAACCATGGGGGGTGTCTGGCCCTTTTTGGAGGTGAATTGGAGTGGTTTGGCCATGTATTGGTGTCATGCATAAGTTTTTCTACTTTGGCCATTTGGCTTTTGACTTTTGGCCATTTGTGTTTTGGCCTCAACGTCCCTTAACCTTCTCAGGATGTCTGCCTCGCCACGTATTGGTGTCATGTGTAAAATGTTCTGTTTTGGCCATTTGGCTTTTGGCCATTTGGCTTTTGGCCATTTGGCTTTTGGCCATTTGGCTTTTGGCCTCAACGTTCCTTAATGAACCTGCATGGGATCCTGTCTAAATCTGCAACCTCATGAACACATTAAATAAAATCATAAAAATTCAAATAAAACCAACATATGAAGAAATTTAATGTTTAGGCACAATATGGCATGTATGAATGATTATACACTTTTGATCATGGAGATCAAATCAACCTTACCCTTACTGGAAAAGTAGTGACATGAATGCTTTTATGCCCTTTGGATCATGGAGATCAAGCCAGCCTTACCCTTACTGAAGAAGTAATAAGATGTTGGTTTGTAACTGAGATGACTTGTTTGTAGTGAGAGAGGGGTTCGTAATAAGGATTTCAAGGTTTTAGGGTTCTTGAAAGAGTTTGATATTCTGACAGTGTTGTGGCAAAGTTTTTTCTCTCTTTTCCTCCTCTCCTCCTCTTTCCTGGTTTGTGTGAAAAGAAGGTGATTATATAATGGAAATTAGGGTAAAGCAAATGGGCTTTGAATGTGCAATTGGGCCTCCAATATTCACTTGAATTCGTCACTTTCCAGGCTAAATCGCAGGGACTTAAGTGCATTTTTTGAAGTTGAAATGTGAAAACAAAATGTAGCCGGCATCGAGAACTAACTTCTGTCCGAAAATCGACTCAATTGGATAAACGGTGAATTAGTTATGAATTTTTGAAGTTTCAGCTGAGACAAACTTATTTTGGGCTCCAGTGTCGACTCTGACACGTTCTTCAATAAAAAACTGGTATTGATCGGTGCATAATTTGGTCTCGACTTTTGAAGCAAAGTTGTAGATCTATGAGTCAGTGACCTTGTGTAAAAATATGAGTCCAATCCGATAAAAATTGACCGAGTTATGAATTTTTGAAGTTTCGGCTCAGATGAAATAATATTCAGCATTCAGGATTTTCAGCGTGTCACGCACTCTGAGCAAAAAACGAAGGCCTTTTGAATACCGTTTGAACTCAATACCTTCTGCGAAAATGTAGCCAACTCAATTTGTGAAATTTTGGCGCCAGAACCAGCTCGATACGATGAAAATCGACCAAGTTATGATTTTCTGAACATGACGCAAATAAACTTCTGTCACAAATTTTCTGTACGAAAATACTTGATAAATCCACATTTTTGAAGACCTTATGATCGAAATTGGCTTCCAGCCGTGAGAGATGAAAACGTAGATAATGTCAAGATGGAATTTTGGCCACCAGAACGGGTTCAAAACGAGCCACGATCTTCAAGTTATGAATTTTTTAGCGCGTAAAAACTGCACTTTCAGCACACTTTTTCACTATATTTCTTCAAGAAAACTCACACATTCGGATACCTTCTTTAAAGAATTGACTCTTGAGCCGAACCTGAAATTGAGAATATGTTATCAGAGATATCTTGGCGAAAGAACACCTGAATATAACGCGCCGGGTTGGACTTGTGAATTTTCTTGAAATGTTTTGAGAAATATGGGAGGGCAAATTTTGGGGTACAACACATCGTTTCCAATACGATATTCCGAGAAATTCTTTGTTACGGCACAATGCTGCCCGAGAATGGTGAGTTTTGCTTGCATGGTGATTTAATTCACGTTTGTCACTTATTTGAGCTTGATTGTATGTTTTGTGGCTAGCGGTACCATTTTCGATCATTTTCATTCAGACTTTTCGCACACTTTCATATGTAATGAGTTGCTTTCCGGAGTTTACATTTGTGTTTCTATAGCGCATTTTAATGCTATTTCTTCATGATTTGATCCCAAGTTGAATTATGATGTGGATACTTAACTCCGATTTCATTTCATTATTATTTCTAGCATGTTTGTTAACTTGTGCAAGGCATTTCAAGAGAGCTTTTGATCGTTTAATTTTTTATTATTTGATTGAAAAGCATTTTTACTCCATGTCTTTGTGAATTTGTTTCGCTTCCGGTGCAATTAACTTTGATTCTCATTTCATGAGATATATACACTGCTTGTGTTTTTGTCTGGATGTGATTTTTTGTGTGTAGGTATTTTGTATGTGGATATATCTGACACACATTCTCATTGTACTTATTTGATGCTTCAACGCATATTCTGACTATTTTGTTGTTGATGCTAACTTACGCGAAGTTTTCTGAATTATTTCTACTTTTGCTTGCTTGCTACAAGCTCTTATTTGTTTGATATTATAATGATTCTGGTTTATTTTTCTGAATCATTTACCACTTTCCTTGGCATGAGAAGTAGGAATAGAGATGCATGACTGGGAGTCCCTACTTTAGGTGGGAAATTTGTTTAAATTCCTCAAGTGAGGTGATGTTTGTTCTGTTAAAGTCCTCAAAATGAGGCAATGTTTTTGTCTGCAAAAGACTCCAAAAGGGGAAATTCGTGTTGTTTGTTTAAAGACATCAAAAGAGGCATTTTTGCTAAAGTCCTTGAAGAAGGCAGTTCCCCTCACCTTTTATTTTGTGCTTGCTATCGATTCAATAAGTGGAACAAAGGGTTCGCAATCGACCCCCACACATTCTAGTTCGTGTCGTTCTTAGCTCACATTGTACGCTGATGCTCCTAACCATGCTCACTCTTGTTATCGAGTCGGTCAAGTTCAAGACAGAGGTCTGTAACCAACCCCCCACGCTTTAGCCTTTGTTTCGATGATGTTAGCTCGCGTCTCTCAAAGTTGATCCTCTAAGTTGTTACTCGATGCCGATGCTCAAGCAAATCAAGTGGAAAGAGTTTATCACTCCCAATTTGAGATCCATTGGACTCTTTTGTTTGTCGTTAGCTCGCACTCGATGCTTATTCTTTTAATTAGGTTGTAACCTTTGTATGCTCCCTTAGGATACACTTGTTTTGTTCCCGATGCAACATAGACATTAGGATCGCAATCCATGCATGTTAACATAGGTAGAGATTTCCCCTTTCAAAACTCAACCTTAGGGCCATCATTGTATGATAACATTAGGGATAGAACTATATAGTTTCCCTTAGATGTTTTCTTTTCATTTTTCATCCTTAAGACTAAACCATTTTTTTGGCAAATTCATAAAACATATAACATTTCTTAAACCCTTTTTCAAGGTAAAAAACATCAACCAATTCAAAATCTTTCGCGTTCGGGCTTTTCTTTGAAACTCTCAAAAGGATGTGTTAATTCTACTCTACGCAACACAACACGTAAATCCCCAAAGGTCGGGTGGCACCATGTCTAAATTGCTAGAGCACGAATGTAGCATTATCCTCCTTCAAGCATTTTTCTTTTTAAAATACCTTTTTAGGTAGAACATGTTAATTCATTTCTATGCCAACGCATGAGTCTCTAAAGGTAGAGGTGCAATAGAAAGTGAAATTAATATTTTTCATAAAAAAACAAATGAAAACTTTTTAGCCGAACTACGACGCTCTGATTCTTTAAAAGCGATATGTAGGCATTTAGTCGCAGGTCCCAGGAGAGCAAAACTTTGTAAATATTCCTTCTTTTCCCCGTGTTTTCTTTTTCATGCATTCCCCCTTTTCATTTTTTCCTCTAGCTCATAAGCTTTATATATGAACACACTTTTTGATTAAAAAGACAAAAGTGGATCTTGTTGAGTACCACGGACGTGAGGGGTGATAATACCTTCCCCTTGCATAATTGACTCCCTTGCCCATAACTCTCAGTCACAAGACCTTGATTCCACCCTTCTCAAGTTTACTCGATGTTTACCATTCCATTTTTGTGAGATAAAATACGTTCGATAGTGACTTTATTGATTTTCTCTTAATGATTTGTTCTGCTGGTTGTTTCAGCTGGCGACTTCACTGGGGATAGATTGAGCAATTGTCGGTCCATCCCGGAGTCTCTTCTAGATTTTATTTTATTTTCTTTGGATGTAATATTTATGCTTTATATCTCTTTCATTTGTATATGTTTAAGCATATATTTGCATTGTTTTTTATCGCTTTCCATATACTGGTTCTCTACTATGCTGGATTTTGTGTTTTCATGTTGAGTGGGTGTTTTTATTGAGCTAAAAGGCCCAATACCCAGGCTAGAGTGCACTATTTAGGAAGCCTAGAAATAGAGTATAACATGACGGCTACTGGACAGAGGTCCTACTAGCGCGGTCATGTCGTCTACGCTCAAATGAGGTTCAAATAGGGTGTTACCGTCATCCACGTCTGTGGCTTGATGATAGTGCTTTCAGGCGAACCAGTGATTTTGAGTTACCATTTACCTTACCCTGACCTAGCCTTTACACGTGAGTGGGGAGGGAAAATATTTACAAGTACAGATGGTGACTATTTGTTCTGATGGTGATCGTATGTTCTGTTGGTGACTTGGTTCTATGGTTATGTTCCAGACTTTTAATTCTTGTATTCTCGAAATATTTAGAAACAGCAGACAACCAGTATTGTGGAAACATGGATTCCATGTTATAGCACTTGAATCATGGCTTATTTATTTTACAAAAAGTGTATGCATGAAAAAATGTTAACACGCACGTTCTTTAATTTCTAAGGAATCGTGCTTGGGAGTCTTATATTTTGTTTGTCCATCTCTTACTGGATCAAAATCAAAATTAAAAGCTTGTGGGTTCCTTGAAAATGATTGAACATGGCATTGCATCCACTCATTCACCTCATGCATCTTCATGCATTCATAACAAGTGCTCAGAGTTGGGGAAATTCTTATTCATGCCTGGTATTCTTTTCAGAACTGTGAATCTTGACTTCTCACCGCTCCGTGACCAAAATTAAGTTTACGGTAAAAATGTTGAGACTAAGCCATTGGTTTGACTTAACTCGCACAGATAAAATAAAAATCGCCACCATGTTTTATTGTTTCTAGAGGAACAGGAAAAGAGCGAATAAACCCAAAAAGAGGGGGAGTGAATCTAGGTATGGGGGTTGGTTATGCAAAGGGGAGGTATTACCACCCTAAACATCTACCGTACTCCGTAAGAACCTCTTTGAAAATTTATTTAGTTTGGCTATAAATGGTGTATACAAAAATAGATTGTGGAGATGAGAAAAGAAGTATTTTCTTTAAATTTTTGTACATGCCGCGGTTGCGAACATTTAGTGCCTAGGTATCACCTTCCATGCAATAGGGGATCAGGGTACTCATAGTTCACCTCAAAAATTTTAAAACACATGTGTGTTGGTTAAATTTAAGAGAAGAGACATCATCGTCATATCCGAGTGGAAGATATACTTACTACCCAGAATTATGAGAAAGGAGAATTTGCATCATCTCAAAGTGGAGGATATAGCTTTTGATTTTAAAACAACAAAGCCTCACTCAACATCCAAGTGGAAAATATATCACTTCACTACATATCGTAGAAGTATAGTATCTCACATCACTACAAGAATCGATAAGAGTTTAATCTTTTGAGAAAAATTTTAAAGTAAAAAGCCAAATTGGCAAAATGGTTTGAATGAGGTTAATGACTTTTAGTATTTCAAAAAGATGTCAAAGTATGGTTAAGTTGATTAATGTTTAATTAAGAAAAGATATTGAAAATGCATGGACCTAAGTCCAAGTTTATTATGAAAGCGGTTCAAGTTAGAAAACATGAAGAGCTTTGAAAAGGAGATAGACGATTTTTTAAATTAAAGAACATGGGAGGAGATGAAGGGACTATCTTAAAGAATAAGGTAAAAGCTGAGGAAAAGAACGATCTAACCAACAAGAAGCTAACACTTGACATAAATAATTCAATGTAGAATTCCCATCCTTTGGATTGAAACCAAGAAAGCAAAGATACTAAACTTAGGAGAAATACAAAGCTTTAGATGAATTAAGTCTTCATGAAAATTGGGCAGAGTAACGGCTGTATACAGAGGAATTCTTAATCACAGACAAAGCTTATAATCAGAATAACCTGCACACAAAGAAAATCAACCCAACTCCTTGAAGTAAACCCCAATAACTTCAGACAAAATCACAACAGAGCAGCAAGGTCCCCAAGTATCAAGGCTTCTAATCCTAAGTCTGAGAGATCCACAACCCCACAATTCCAAGGATAGTAACCAAATAGTCCAAGTAATCTTAAATTTTTTTACTATTCAAGTTGGTTATTAAGAGTCTTTAAAATGAAATAAGAGCTCGATTGAGCAAAGATAAAATGGCATGGAATGTAAATGCTAAAGTAAATGGTACATAAAAGTAAAGGCATGAAATAAAAGGTATAAAGTAAAGGCACAAAGTAGAGTCAATTATTAGTGAATTAGAAGTTAGAGATTATTTGAATGACCATCTTGAAACTTGCATTTGAAAACTCATTAGAAGATTGATAAAATCAAAGCTTCTCAACAACAAGTCTCATTTGCTTTTTGTCAAGTATATCATTCATTTCAAGTATTCAAGGAAAACATATATAATCAACGATGTTTAAATGATTCACTTAGACAAAAATTTATGAAGGTTCATTATAGGATTGATAAGATCAAAGCCTCCTAACAATGAACCTCGAGGTTATTGGATCAAAGGTCTCAAATTAAACATACTTGGGCTTGCAAACATAGGTTTGGGCCATGAATGATCATTTATCGAATCCGTACAAATTTAGCGCTATGTTAAGCAATTGTAAGTGGACTTATGTAGAAGTCACACCTATTTTTAGGTCGGTCAATAGCAATCTATGTACCACATGTTAGAGAAATGATATGTAGATCATTCTCCAACAACATGGAGCATAAGTAAAAATAAGAAACGGATACGATGAAGAGGTGGCATGTTTAGAGAGGGTCTAAAACATACAAGTCATTAGCATATAAGTTCTAGCAAACCATATTGAAATATTGGACTCAAGGTCCCCATCAATCATCAGAACATATCATACATGCACTTAGATCAAAACAAAGTGGGTATGTGATGTAGGAAGAAGTGTGTGAGGGTTAAACATGGTACAAGGTGTCAAACAAGAGTGAAGTTAGAAGTATACACATCATGTTAGTATACCTTAAAGCCTTTAAACGAAACATGCTCAAGCATCACACACAATACAAGTGAAATCATGCACAAACCACAAACAAATGGGTCATAAGAGGCATTCAAAGTTTGATAGGAGAAAAGTGTTAGAACAAAGTTTGAATCTACTACCCTATGTTTATGTTTTGATGATAACAAAATAAAAAGATATATTATTTATGTGATTCATGTAAGAACTACTTGCTACCTAAAATATTACTTTCTGATTTGCAGAAACTCTGATAGGTATCAGCAAGAGCACACTTAATCAGCATCAGAATATTGGTCTTTAACATCAGCATCAGAAGATGCTATATTAGAATACCAGAATCAGAAGAATAACTCACACGTATACTGAAGCTTGATGAACAGAACTGCGCTTAACACTCTGATAAATACAACAATAGTTCATCAGCACTTAAGCAGAGTCAGAATGAGGCCAAGCCAGAACATGCTTTAAGTAGAAACGGTACTGTGCATTGAAAGCGTATTATTACCAACGGCATCATTCCAGACAATATCTGCTCAATAAGGAAAGTTTGTTATTGGCATTGAATCGAGATTATTGCTCCAATGTTCAACAATTTCAGTGCTATATAAACAAGACAATGAAGATTGAATTGGCTAATGCTCTACATCATATTACACGCCTAAAAGCTAATCATCATCTTCTTTCTTTCAGTTTGCTAAACGCTTCACAATTTCTCACTCAGTATTTTTAGCAATCTAGTTTCATAAGCTTAAATTGTGTAACATCACAGTTGTGATACAGTTTTATAGAAAACATTCACACACCTAGATTTATCTTCTTTGTAAGAAAGTGTTTCCTTGACAAATCGGGTTGTGGTTTGCATCAAGAAGGCTTTAGCAGTTGTTAAAGCAGATTGTAATATTCAGTTGAATATAGTGGATTAAGACCTCGTTGGAGAGAGGCGAAATCACCTTGACTGGTGGACTGAAGTAGTTTGAGATCAAACGAACCAGGATAAAAATATCTTGTTCATTGCATTAATTTTCAGTTTTACAATTCAACCCCCCTTCTTGTGTTTTTTCACTTCTTCAATTGGCATCAGAGCGCTTGGTTCTGAGCTAAAACACTTAACCGTGTCAGTACAAGATCCAGCATCAGAAAAACACAATGGCGGGAAATTATTCTCACACCATCAATGACAACCATGAGGACAAAGACAGATTCAGCGGAAAACCTCCAGTCTTTGATGGAGAAAACTTTGATTACTGGAAAGACAGAATTGAAAGCTTCTTTCTGGCACATGATGCTGATCTGTGGGATATGGTGACAGATGGATACACGCACCCTGTGAATGCAAGTGGTCAGAAGATTGATAGAAAAACAATGACTGACCAACAAAAGCGTGACTTCAAGAATCACCACAAGGCCAGAACCATCCTTCTCATCGCCATCTCGTATGCTGAATATGAAAAGATCTCCAACAGAGACACAACAAAGGACATATTTGACTCACTCAGAATGACGCATGAGGGTAACGTTCAGGTCAAAGAAACTAAAGCTCTGGCGCTCATTCAGAAGTATGAGGCGTTCAAAATGGAAGAAAGTGAATCCATTGAAACAATGTTCTCAAGATTCCAGATTCTGGTAGCTGGTCTCAAGGTTCTGGACAAAGGTTACTCTACTGCTGATCACGTCAAGAAAATTATCATAAGTTTACCCAAGCAGTGGAGGCCAATGGTTACAGCTCTGAAGCTAGCAAAAGATCTCAACAAAATTTCTCTGGAGGAACTTATTAGCTCCCTCAGAAGTCATGAGATAGAGCTAGAAGCTGATGAACCCCAGAAGCAAGGTAAGCCTTTAGCATTAAAATCTAACAAAAAATCTGAGTCTAAAGTTTTGCAGGCAGTTGAAGAAACATCTGATGGATCCTCATCAGAAGAAGACGAAGTCTCCCTCCTCTCCAGAAGAGTGAATCAACTGTGGAAGCAGAGGCAAAGGAAGTTCAGGAATCCCAGAAGATCTGATCAGAATGAGTCTTCTTCCAGATACAGAAGGACAGATTCTTCCTCTGGATACAGAAGATCTGAAGGCTCCTCAGGAAGCAGAAAGCCAAACACCAAGGACATCATCTGCTATGAGTGTAATGAGCAAGGACACTACAAGAGTGACTTCCCAAAGCTTCAGAGGGAAAAGCCCAAAAAGAATTTTGGAAGAGAAAAGAAGAAAAGTCTCATGGCTACATGGGATGACTCTAACTCGTCTGAAGCTGACTCAGAATCAGATGATGAGAGAGCAAACATAGCTCTCATGGCTAACATTTCAGAAGATAGTGAAGCTTCTGAATCAGACTCAGAATCAGATACTGGAGAGGTATTTCCTAACTTTGCTGTTAATTTTACCAAGGCTGAACTTGCTGAAAGCCTTAATGAAATCCTGGAAAGGTATCAGCAGATTAGAGTTAAATTCAGAGACCTGAAAAGGAATCTTGAATCTGACTCTAATAAGACTGAGAGTCTCAAATTGGAGAATTCTGAGCTGAGAATTAAAATCTCAAAATTAGAAAATACTTTACAAAACTCTCAGAAGGAACCAATTTCTGAAACTCCCAGCAACGCTGATGAGATCATCAAGGAGTATGATCACAATTTCCAGAAGTTCCTTGCTAAAAACATAGATAGAAGCAAAATGGCTTCAATGATCTATGGAGTTAGCAGAAACGGCAGGAAGGGAATAGGATACCAAGGTAAGGTTCCTACACCAAAGAATGTCATGGACTTAACCATTAAACACACTCCTCTGAATTCACATTTTGTGTATGGTCACACACATGATATTAAATACACTAGCAGTAAGTACTCTGTGAAACCCAAATTCAACCAGAGTTTTGGTAAATCTAACAAATCAGGACCCAAGAAAATCTGGGTACCTAAGGATAAAATAATACATGTTGCAGATATCTTTAGCAGCAAGTCAGAAACATCAGTCATGGTACCTGGACTCTGGCTGCTCGCGACACATGACAGGAAGAAGGCATATGTTCCAAAGCCTGGAACTTAAGCCTGGAGGCCACGTTGGCTTTGGAGGAAATCAGAGGGGAAAGATAATTGGCTCTGGAACTGTAGGTAATGGAAATCTTCCCTCTATTAATAATGTTCTGCTAGTAGATGGATTAATGCATAATCTGTTATCCATAAGTCAATTAAGTGATAACGGTTATGATATAATCTTTAATCAAAAATCATGTAAAGCTGTTAGTCAGAAAGATGGGACTATCCTGTTTATTGGAAAGAGGAAAAACAACATTTACAAAATCAAACTTTCTGAACTGAAAAGTCAGAATGTAAAGTGCCTTATGTGTGTTAACAACGAGCAGTGGATCTGGCACAGAAGATTGGGGCATGTTAGTATGAGAAGAATATCTCAGATTAACAAACTCAATCTGGTCAGAGGACTTCCTAATTTGAAGTTCAATTCAGATGCTTTGTGTGAAGCATGTTAGAAAGGCAAGTTTGCAAAACCTTCTTTTAAATCTAAAAATGTTGTTTCTACCTCTAAGCCATTAGAACTTCTGCACATTGACTTATTTGGACCAGTTAAAACTGCTTCAGTCAGTGGCAAGAAGTATGGGTTAGTAATCGTAGATGACTATAGCAGATGGACATGGGTAAAGTTCTTAAGACACAAGGACGAGTCACACTCTGTGTTTGTTACCTTCTGTAACCAAGTTTAGAATGAAAAGGATCTTAGAATCGTTAAAGTCAGAAGTGATCATGGTGGAGAATTTGAAAACAAAGATTTTGAGTCATTCTTTAATGATAGAGGCATTCTGCATGATTTCTCTTGTCCTAGAACTCCCCAACAAAATGGAGTTGTAGAACGAAAGAATAGAACATTGCAAGAAATGGCCAGAACCATGATCAATGAGACAAACGTTGCTAAGATCTTCTGGGCAGAGGCAATAAACACAGCGTGCTACATTCAGAATAGAATCTCAATAAGACCTATTCTGGAAAAGACTCCATATGAATTATGGAAGAACAGAAAGCCCAACATTTCATATTTTCATCCATTTGGATGTACTTGTTTTATGTTAAATACAAAGAATTAGTTGAACAAGTTTGACTCTAAAGCACAGAAGTGTATTATGTTAGGATACTCTGAACGCTCAAAAGGGTACAGAGTATACAATACAGAAACACAGATTGTGGAAGAATCAATCAGTGTTCGTTTTGATGATAAGCTTGACTCTGAAAAGTCAAAGCAGAATGAAGTTTTTGCAGGTATGGAAATTGAATTTACAGGTTCTTAAGACAAGTCATCATAAGCTCTCAACACAGACACTCCTTCAACATCTGAAAGGAGCACTGCTAGCAATCCTACAACAGTTGCTGATCAACCTCAGAAGAGATTACCCAGAAGAAGCTTGGATCACCCAGAAGAGACTATCTTACGAAGAAAGGAAGATCCAATCAGAACAAGAGCAAGCTTCAGAAACTCTGAAGAAACCCTCATGGGACTTGTGTCTCTGATTGAACCTTCTTCTATTGATGAATCACTTCTGGATAATGACTGGATTCTGGCAATGCAAGAAGAGCTGAATCAATTCACCAGAAATGACGTATGGGATCTTGTTCCCAGACCAAAAGGATTCAACGTCATTGGAACAAGATGGGTCTTCAGAAACAAGCTAAATGAACAAGGTGAAATCATCAGAAACAAAGCACAACTGGTTGCACAAGGTTATAGTCAGCAAGAGGGGATAGACTATACATAAACCTTTGCCCCAGTCGCCAGGTTAGAATCTATCAGACTTTTAATTTCATTTGTTGTTAATAGAGGCATCACTCTGTATCAGATGGATGTCAAGAGTGCATTCTTAAATGGTTATATAGAAGAAGAGGTTTATGTGCACCAACCCCCTGGTTTTGAAAATACAAAACATCCAGAACATGTTTTCAAACTAAAGAAGACACTATATGGTCTGAAACAAGCTCCCAGAGCTTGGTATGAAAGGCTAAGTAACTTTCTGTTAGAAAATGAATTCACCAGAGGGAAGGTGGACACTACCTTATTCTGTAAATCAGTTAAGAATGACATCTTAGTCTGTCAAATTTATGTTGATGATATTATTTTTGGTTCTACTAATCCTTCTCTTGGAAGAAAATTTGCTAAGTGTATGCAGGCAGAATTTGAGATGAGCCTCATGGGGGAACTGAAATTCTTTCTAGGAATTCAGATCAATCAAACTCCAGAGGGAACTTACATTCATTAGAGCAAATACATAAGAGATCTTCTGAAGAAATTTGACCTCTCAGAATGTAAGCCATCAAAGATTCCAATGCATCCCACGTGCATTCTGGAAAGAGAAGAGGTAAGCAAAAAGGTAGAACAGAAAGTCTACAGAGGTATGATTGGTTCTCTCCTTTATCTGACAGCTTCAAGACCTGATATATTATTCAGCGTATGTATTTGTGCTAGATTCCAATCATATCCCAGAGAATCTCACTTAACAGCTGTTAAGAGAATTTTCAAGTATCTGAAAGGTACTACTAATCTGGGTTTGTTTTATAGAAAATCTAGTGATTACAGTTTAGTAGGCTACTGCGATGCTGACTTTGCTGGAGACAGAGTGGAGCGTAAAACTACTTCTGGAAGCTGCCAGTTTTTGGGAGAAAATCTGATCTCTTGGTCCAGCAAAAGGCAATCAACAATTGCGCTATCAACAGCAGAAGCTGAGTACATAGCAGTAGCAGGATGTAGCACACAAATGCTTTGGATGAAAAGTCAGCTTGAAGACTTTCAGATTTTTGAGAGTAACATCCCTATACTCTGTGATAATACTTCTGTTATTTGCTTAAGTAAGAATCCCATTTTACATTCTAGAGCTAAGCATATAGAAATAAAACATCACTTCATTAGGGACTATACTCAGAAAGGAATTTTGAATTTAAAATTTATAGATACAGACCATCAATGGGCTGATATCTTCACTAAACCCCTTTCTGAAGATAGGTTCAATTTCATTCTGAAAAATCTCAGCATGAAAATCTGCCCAGAGTGAAAATGTTTTAATTCCATATATTTATCTTCAGAATGTATTTGTTTTTTTTCTGTGAACTTCTGATCAATCTCTTTTCAGAAAGATAGAACATGCAGATTGTATCAGATTCTAGTCTAAAGATCTGAGAGTCTAAGCTCAAGGATAGACGTGCTGATCACTAAATCAAACAAGTGTCATCCAATCATCAGCAAATCTCTGAAGCAGAACGCGTGCACGCTTCTGAGAAGGAAAAACGCTGATTGGGTGCATTGAGACACATGTCTGGTAACCGTTTTAAGTATCTTTCTCAAATCCCCCAAAATCAGCAAGCATTAATTGAAAGTAATCATGTTTTTAAAACGTAATCATGATTTTATTTCTCTTTCTTGAAAACGTTTACAATTTCAAAATATTCTGAAGCCTATTTAAGCATGTTAACCTCTCACTTTAATCTTTTACAGTTTCTCATTATTTCTCAAGTATTCTCTGCATTTTTCTGTGTTCATCTCTCTCAAACCCATTTTCTCAGTTTTTCTCAAAATCCCTAAGTGTGAACATGGCAACCTCCAGCAGTGCTTCTGCAGGTTCTCAGAAGAAAGCATCATCTGAACAGTATCAAGTGCCATTCAGAGCACTCCTCACTCCAGTGAAGAATCTTGAAGTGTTGTCTGAATTGAGTATTGATTTTGGCAGTTTGAAAGAGAACGGTTTTGATTTAACAGAAGTAGTTAGGGCACAGAAATGGGAAATATATTTTGACAGGTTGGTTGGACCAACATTTCCAATGTTAGTCAAGGAGTTCTGGATTCATGCAACTGCTTCAACGCATCAAGTCACCTCCTACATAATGGGGAAGAAGATTGTGATCACTGAGGATCACATTGCTAAGTTGATTGGTTACAGTGGCGGTGGCGTCCGCTGTATTGATATGGCTGAAAGATGTGCTGACGTGGGCGTCATAGCTGAAAGGATTTTTACCCTTGGGGTGCCCAGCAGCAAGATCAAAGATCTGAAGGATCACCACAGAGTTTGGGCGAAGATAATTCTGGGGTGTTTTAATCATAGGAAGCCAACTAGCTCCCCTAATTACATAAATATAGATCAGCAGTTTCTGATCTATTTTATCAATCAGAAGGTAAAAATCAACTTGGCTCATCTTCTGTTTAATCACCTCAGAACAAGCGTGAAGGAAACCAGGGAAGAAGAAAGAACAAAGAGGGATTGGATACCCTTTGGAAGGTTGATATCAGATATTCTGACTGAGAATAGGCTGATAGAGCACCTGATAGAAGCTCAAGAGTTAAGCACCATTGAACCAATGGTTGGGAAGCCTCTGAATGCGAAGAATCTGAAGAAAATGAAGTTAATAGAGAATATCAAAAAGGAACCCAGCGCTACTCCTATTGCTGATATCACCAGCAGAAGAGTCCCACTGAGTGATTTTCCTTTATTTTCTGAGATAGAATCCAAACCAGTGGTGGTTCTCAGATATCTGGACGCGTGCAAGGCTGATGGTACAGATCCCAATCTGAATATCAAAGATCTGAACCAACCTCAACCAGAAGTTACACTGAAGAAGACGAAGAAAAGGAAGGCCCCTTCAGAAGGAACATCTCAGCAGACACCCAAGAAAAGAGGTAATTCATCTGCTGCTTCTGTTTTAAATTCTTCTACTATTCCAGCATCAATCCCATCTCCAACTTCTCATAGAATCCCAATCCCCATTCCAACAATAGATGAAACCGAACTAGAAGATGACCCTTCTGAGGCACTACAACTCAGAAGACCCCGAACCAAACATCCCAAACCAACAATCTCAACAACATCAGCAATTGACAAAGTGCTGTCTGACATTGATCAACACACCTCTGATCACCCCTCCAATAATCCAAACTCTGAACCACAAATTGTCCACTCTCCACAACCAGAACAACCTCTCTCACCCATTCCAGAAGAACCACATATCCCTGAACAACCAGAAATTCCTCTTCCTTCTCCACAACCAGCAATCCCTTCTCCCTCTCCACAACCAGAAATTCATCCACCATCACCTCAACCTGAGTTTCATCACTCTGAAACTCAAACTCCTCCACCTTCTGAACCTCACTCTCCTCAATCCTCTGAACCACAACCTCTGGCAATCCAGCTGCCATGTGGAACAACAGTAACCATGGCCCAACTGCCATCCTCGCCAGAATCTACACCACCAAATACTCCCAAAACCCCAAACAGTCCAATCATTATTTCTGATTCTCCCACTCCATCTCCAAAACAAACAGCTCCCAAGCAAACCACCGAAAACCCCAGCAGGACCTTCATAGATTTAACAATCCTTAACCGTCTTGCTGATCTAAAAAATAAAATAGCCATTCCAAAACCAAAACAGCCAGATGTTGGCTCTAGTATTATGAATTTTGAAACAGGTTTGCAGCAGTGGATTGCTTCTCTGAAGCAAGTCTGTCCCGGAATGATTGATCCAGCTGCCTCTGACCAGCTCTGGTCACAATTCAGAATTTGGGTACGTGCTGAAGCCCTCAAGTTGCAGGATATCAACTATGAGCAGGCACAACAGAACTTCAGCAAGTTGTTGAAGGAAGTTGAAAGTCAGCTGCCACAAGAAGACGTGCTCCTTCTAGATAGTGAGCCATGGTCTGAGAAGCGTCCAGCGCCAATCGTGCAACCAGAAGAAGACAAGACTATTCAAGCTGAAGCCAGTCAAGCTGAAGATGTTGCAGAAAGCTCTCAGAAGCTCCCTGCTTCTGATGTTTCTCAAGCTGCCTTGGACAGGCAGACTCTGGAAGAGCTGAAGCTGAATGACATGCGTCTGCAGCAAAGGATGGATGAAAATGACCAGAAGATGAAAGAAAGGATGGATGTGCAGGATAGCAAGATAGACACAGTTGTCAGCATGGTGCACAAGCAGAATGAGACTGCTGATCAGATCAAAGCCATGCTGGAGAACCTGTTCACACGCCTTCCCCCCCAACCTTAGATTTTCATTCATGCCATTTTCATGTTTTCTTTGCTTATCTGCTGTACTGTTCTGTTTGATTCTGAATATTTTAATATGATAAGTTTTTCTGCTCTAAATGTTTTAGCACATCACTTACACTTTTTGATTGCTAACAAAAAGGGGGAGAACAGGAATGATATTTTAAATAATAACGGATTACTAAGACAGAAATTCTCAAACATTCTAACTCTGATATACTTGAATATGTTTTCTATTTTTGCTTAAGTCTACAGGTACAAGAATGCTCCATGATATTCTGAAGACTAAAGCTCTGATACTCTGACCCAAAGCAAAGCTCTGACTCTGATCTGAAGCTCTGCTCTGACATTCTAATCCAAAGCTTCTGATAGTCAAAACTCTGATATTCTAATGTTCAAAAAAAGGCAATAAAGATCTGATCCTGAAGAACTCTTGAAATTAAAAAGGGAAGTAATAAATTCAGGGGGAGTATCTCTCAACTCTTATATCTCCTTATCCCTTATCTTTGATAACCTCTTACTCTGATACATCTTATCATTTAGTTATCTCTGATACTTTTTCACGTTATTTTCAATTAAAAATATCTAGTTTTTGTCATCATCAAAAGGGGGAGATTGTTAGAACAAAGTTTGAATCTACTACCCTATGTTTAAGTTTTGATGATAACAAAATAAACAGATATATTATTTATGTGATTCATGTAAGAACTACTTGCTACCTAAAATATTACTTTCTGATTTGCAGAAACTCTGATAGGTATCAGCAAGAGCACACTTAATCAGCATCAGAATATTGGTCTTTAACATCAGCATCAGAAGATGCTATATCAGAATACCAGAATCAGAAGAATAACTCACGCGTATGCTGAAGCTTGATGAACAGAACTGCGCTCAACACTCTGATAAATACAACAACAGTTCATCAGCACTTAAGCAGAGTCAGAATGAGGCCAAGCCAGAACATGCTTTAAGTAGCAACGGTACTGTGCATTGAAAGCGTATTATTACCAACGGCATCATTCCAGACAAGATCTGCTCAATAAGGAAAGTTTGTTATTGGCATTGAATCAAGATTATTGCTCCAACGTTCAACAATTTCAGTGCTATATAAACAAGACAATGAAGATTGAATTGGCTAATGCTCTACATCATATTACACGCCTAAAAGCTAATCATCATCTTCTTTCTTTCAGTTTCCTAAACGCTTCACAATTTCTCACTCAGTATTTTTAGCAATCTAGTTTCATAAGCTTAAATTGTGTAACATCACAGTTGTGATACAGTTTTGTAGAAAACATTCACACACCTAGATTTATCTTCTTTGTAAGAAAGTGGTTCCTTGACAAACCGGGTTGTGGTTTGCATCAAGAAGGCTTTAGAAGTTGTTAAAGCAGATTGTAATATTCAGTTGAATATAGTGGATTAAGACCTCGTTGGAGAGAGGCGAAATCACCTTGACGGGTGGACTGGAGTAGTTTGAGATCAAACGAACCAGGATAAAAATATCTTGTTCATTGCATTAATTTTCAGTTTTACAATTCAACCCCCCTTCTTGTGTTTTTTCACTTCTTCAAAAAGGATGCTAGAAGTAGGAGAAAAAACGGGAGATACATAACACAATAACACCAATTCACTAGCATATTCCATGCCAAAAGTTAGCCTAAAACTATGCACACAAGTTCTCAAATACAAACTTTTTGATCAAGGCAAAACCCTAAGCATACTCCTAAGTCGAAATTAGGTTAAAAATAGGAAAATGACTTATAAATTTATTTCAATTTAATTCTAATTCCCTAAAGACTTCTAAAATTCATAAGCATATTCAAAAGTTCCAAAAAAGAGGAGGAAATTAATCTTTGAAACTCAAACATCAAAACTAGTTGGCAAAACACTAAAATTGGGCATGCTTCAAAAAATATTTTGAAGAAAATGGAAGACCATACTTTAAAATTCAAAAACTTTTTTTTAAACGATCTTAACTTATTCAAGAAGAAAGACCAAAAACAACCATTAATTTCTAAATTCTTACCAGCAAGTAAAATGACATGTAAACCCAATTAAAAATCATAAAAAATTTGTTCAATACCTAAAAGTCAGTGAGTATATTTTTCTTGGATTTTATCTCTAGAGGAGAATTAAAAAAAATATTTACAAAATATATAAAAAATACAAACAAAAGTGACATAACCAGTCAATTGATTTAATTAGCATACCACAAATTTTATAAAATAAGGAAAAAATTATTTTCATGAAGTAGACTCAAAATTCAACTCAGAATACTTTTTATAGATTTTTTAGGTTAATGGAAATAAGAATATAAAATAAAAAACCCAAAAGATGATTAAAACACCTAATTAATCTACATTAATAATTATTTATTCAGAAATGGAAAAATTATGAAATAAAATTCAAAATAGGAAAATAGACCCTAAATGAAGTTTGAAATATTTTTGTGGTAATTTTTGAATAGTTGAAACTATTTAAAAGAATTTATAGAAAATAATTAAGATGAAATAAATTCAAATAATATTTAGATCTACTACATCTATTTTTAGCTACAAGTGTTGTAAAAGGAAATCATTCATGCTCAATCAAAAAAGCCACGTGATCATCCCTACCAAATGATAACCCTAAACTCGTTTGAAAAATAGTTCAACATGTAATGTTCTCCAACTCGTATCTCACTCATTACCCCATGAAAATTCAAAATGTAAACATCAAAGTTCAAGATTAAAATGTGTATAACACAATAGGATCAATAATTTCATGAAATGATGCATGAATCATAGAGAAATTAGGATGCGAAAATTGCTGCATGAACACGATTTCAAGTTAAGCATTCTATCAAACAGTTTTCAGATCCACATATCTTACTCGATTCTCAACTAAATAGCTTGATCCAAACATTAAAATTCATCACAAAATAACAAGGAACACAATGATGCTTATGATTTTTTTAAAATGATGCAAGATCAAGTAGAAATGTGAGCACGGAATCACTGCACCATGAAATTTTATCACAACTTGAAGAACACAAATCAAGCAACAAATCTCACACAATTATACATCAGATCTAAGGTCTTGCCAGCTAAACCATTATGAACAAGCTCTATGTTGAAGATGCAAGCTGAAATTATGGATTGAAATTCAAAGGAACTTACCTCAAGTGTGAAAAATAAATCCATAAGTGCCTTTGGTTTTTCTCAATAGAAACCTGATAATCTTCTCTTCTTCAGTTCCAAAATGATTATGCAAGCTTATATTTGAAGAAAGCTTGAGTGAATTGAGAGAGAGCTCGAAAATTCTTGAATGAAGCAAGAGGTTTGTATGTGATTTCAGCAGTGAATGGAATGCATGTGGTGTAATGACAGTGAGAAAGAGCTTATATAGAGTGAATGAAGTGAGGGAACAAGTATTGAGGATGTTTCCTTAAGAGTAGAAAGGGAAAATTGGCATATTTGAGTGGAGCAATGTGAGGCATGCGTTTTGTGTTCAGCTGGTGATACAATGCTTGCGTTTTGATGAAAAGAGAGAGGAAACAAGTGAAATCAGTGTGAGAACGGTGAGCTGGCATGCTACACATGAGATGAGAGAAGAGTTTCTTATTTTGGCAAGCATTTGTGAAATTCGTGGACATGCTTTATATGCATTGCTTACTTGATTTGGAAATAAGAATGATGATATAATGATGTGTGTAATATGCATGGGGTACATGATAAATATCATGCAGCAAAACTTCTCTCATGCACAGGAATTCTTGCATGTTGTTCCATGCACATTTTGGACCAGTAGTGACCAATGCACTATATCTCAACATTCTCTCGTGCATTTCTTGTGAAAATGGGGCCTTTAGAAATCTCTCATGATGAGCGATAACATATTAGTTGATGGAAACAAGAAATAAGGCTTGTAATTGGGTGAAAAGTTGACATGAAGTTAGTGAAAACTTGAATCTGGCAGGCCTGGCACGCGCGTGCTGCAGGCGAACATTGCATGAGAAGGTAGTTTTGAGATCTTGACTTTAAAGGATCATATGTTTCTCAATAATAATCCAAATGAGATGAACCGAAGATAAAATTGTAGCTTACACGTCCAATTACAACTTCTTTTTTG